>KZ505646.1:2625532-2824695 GCA_002844005.1 Limosa lapponica baueri | reverse complement strand
CCGGCGGCACGTGGGAACCGCTCTGTCGGGGGCGGGGGGGGGGCGCGGCGGCGGCGAGGCGACCGCTGGGACCCGGCCGGGGCGGGAGCGGGGTCTGGCGGGGGTCAGTCCGGTCGTCCTGAGGCTGAGGGAACTTTGGGGGAGGGAGGTATTTCCCGGAGCTCCGCAGATCCGGATTGCCGATCGCATTGCGGGCTGGCGGGCGGGGGTGTGTTCGGGCACGGCGGCTGGAGGTAGTCGTGGGTCCCCTCGTTGCCCCACGCCCGGACACGCGTTACTGCCGCCCTCAAAATGAAAAGCACAAAACCAGACCGCCGACAGCCAAGCCGAGAGGGTTAGGCAGGAAAGGTTCCCTGGCACTTGGAGGCCTCCATCACGATATTCACCTCTGCTGCCTTACAGCTTCACTTAATGCCCATAATGTCATTCCCGGTGGCGGAGGAAGAGAGTAGTGTTGCATCCGGACACTCTCTGGTGCCCGAAGTGGTGCCTGGGATTTTATGGTTACTGCGAAGCATGTGTTACATTTGCTTGAAGTCGTAATGATAGGGTGCTCAATATAAAAGCAGTCAGCTATTAGTTTGTTTACTTCTTTCAAGTGTTTCGTTTTGGGAGGGAAACAGTCTAATGAGTCTTGCTTTTGTTAATTTCCTTGAGTTTGTTTGTGTTCTGTTTCCAGTACTGTGGGAAAATGAAGCTGGGGGACAAAATATGTATATGACAACGGAAACTTATGAAAAGGGTACTAATTGTGTAATAGTTTGTAAAGACCCTTGTTTATAAAATAAATGATTTTAATTGATAGTGACCCTTTAAGTATTGTGTATCTGGCTTGTTATGCAGAAGGTATTGTGGATATTAAAGAAGTGATGCAATAAAACCAGGGAAAATGCCTAGCAGTCATTTCCATCTTGTTTTGACAATATCTGCATATTTTATTAATGAAAAGATAAGGAATCTCATCCTGCAGCTCATTGTGGAAGGTCCATCTGTTCAGCTTTGATCACCACGTGTATCTCTTGTGTCTCACAATTCTACCCGCATAACATTTACAGTCCCCTTAAAATGTATCATCAGAACAAATTCTGAGATCTTTGTGTATGCCTTTAAGATTGCTAGGATAGCTTGTTTTTCAGCATATTTTTCATGGTTTAAGAAGTTCTTACCTTCCTCAGTCCAGCTGCCCCTCTCCTAGAAATTACTGTTCCCTACAGTAGAGCTGGTGGAGTGAAATGTGCGACCTGTTTTAGCCACTCTTGTGCAAAGTATCAGTTTAGTTTAAACTCATTTTTATTAGCTGTTCAATCTACACCATTGGACTTTGCGTTGGAATAAGTTGAGTATGGGCTTATGTTGGTTCTCTCAGTTACTCTGGGGAAGAATAAAGGTGAGCAGGCAGTAATGTTTCATAGAAAAGTAACAAACAGGAGGTAGCATCTTAAATTGCTGCAGGTGTTTGCTAAGCAAGCTTAAGTTGTTGCCCATTGTCAATTACAGCAAATCATATGTGACGAGATTATGTTATATGTTAGGACATGGATATTTAGTCTTCAGCTTCTTTGCTGCCATAAAGTGTAAGAACCGGTGTATTAAAGATAATTACTGTTGTTAGGAAGTCTTACTTTATTAATCTTTTTGTTTGCCTTAAAGTGCCCAACCTTTGCTTTATTCAAATGCGTTCCAAATAGCTAGGATAAATACTGTTTCATGTTTCGTTCTACCCCAGTGTGAATGACTTTCATGAGAACAGAATGTGTAACTTTAATGTTGCAACCAGTTACAGGGAATTAGCATTTTATAGAATATCCATTAGTTACCAACTAATGCTTGTAAACAGTGTTAGAAACAACAGAGAATTGCTACTATTGCCATGAGTCGTTCACACTCTCGGTATAGAACACTTCCTAATATAGCAGTCCACATGCAGCATTTTGTAAGGAAGTAAATACAGTATGTGTTGGTGTCTTTAAATTAAATGGATGTTTTAAAAAAATATCTTCTAGTGGTTAATAGTTTTAAGTACAAGCTCTTCTGCCCCGCTTGTTGGTGGCATGTTTATGTTACCTTGAGTCATTTACGGCTTTGTTAAAACTGTCAAGTTCAGTTTATTTTCAGATGAAACTCTGTGCCTAAGAATATGATCGAATATATTGTTAGCATTTTAATAGGTTATTTACCCCTCTTTTCTCCCACTTCTGCTACCGTGGTCTGTTGTTGTCCACATACTGTAGCCTTTTGTGGTATAATGAGTTAAAATGTGTGCATGCTCAGTTTCTGCATTTCACCTAAAAAGCAGCAGGTTCTTAAAATGTGTTAACGTAGTGGCCTAACTGATTTAGCATAAGGTCATATAATTGCAAGCACTTCTGAAAAAGTTGTGCTTAAAATGTGTGTACATCAGCTTTCTGATCTGCTTGGTGAATGAAGATGCCTTTCAAAGAGTACAGCGATACTGCTGAAAGAAAAGCAGTGTTAGCCTTTAAAAGGCATTGTGAAAGGCTGTAGATAGCTACCTGATGAAGTAGTGAAAAAGTAGTACTGATTATGGTTACAGTACTGGTATTAGAAACTACAAATGAGAATATGGAGAGATAATCAAACCCTTGGTCCCATTGCAATTAGTGATGTAAGTCCTGTTGATTTCAGTGGAAGCAGAACAATTACAGACTCCCAATGGAAATGCTCACAAGAAGGGCTAGGCTGTGAAGTGTCAGTCTTTTTCTCATAGTGATAGGATCTTAACTAAAGGAGCCTAGGACATTAGTCTGTTTTATGTTGACATTGAATAAATGGGCTTCATTGAATGTTGCAGAGGTACAAGAAAAATTACCTGTTTCTTTTTTCTTCATAAACCTGTGTGCACTTCAGTTACTTTACATTTCTGATCCTTTGCGTGCTTAGCTTTTTCTTTTGATGTTTGCAGAGCACATGTGAATTTACATCAAATAAGTAGGATATTTTTTGATTTTATTTTCCCCCCTTACCATCCCTATGCAGCTCAAGACAAAAGGAAAGAGGAACATACTAAAATGTCACCTGAAGTTGCCTTGAACAGAATTTCTCCAGCACTCTCACCCTTCATTTCCAGTGTGGTCAGAAATGGAAAAGTAGGACTGGATGCTACTAATTGTTTACGGATTACAGACTTGAAATCTGGGTAAGTGAGTTCCTCATCCAAAAAGAATATGCAACTCCTCTCAGTTAAGATGTCTTTTCAGGACTGAATTTCACTACGCTCATGTGTGGTTAAGCTTTTCCAATATATCTGGAGCTGACATACTAGCTATGTTATTTTTTTTTTTGTCTTACTACCATTTTGTAGTTTGGGAGACTTAATTTGTCATATTGTTGGCAATAATAATCTTGTTAAAACACTTTCATCGCTGCCACTTGATAGTGCTGGTTTTCAGCAGTGAGATAGTTGTAAACACTCTTTCCTGTTGTTGATCACTTGCTTATTCAATCTTTTCTGTCAATTAAAAACTTGAAGATTTGTGTGACCTTACCTGTAGTCATGAATATGCCAAATGAGAAAAAAATTAACTTTTCTTTATCTGACCTCCTTCAAGATCAGTACATCACGTGGCTGTAGGGCCAAGTGTTTGAAGTATGCCAGGCTACCCCTTTTATTTTTAATTCCAGAAGGGTTCATGATGGTTTTCAGATAGTAATAAAGTTTGGGATCCACATGTACATAGGGACTTTGGTGTCTAACCTCTTTGAATAATGGGGGAAGTGAAAGGCTTAAATTAGAATTTACTTTAGGCATTGTGCACAGAGTGTAGACTCCCAAGGTGGCTGATAAAAGAATACTTGAGACATGTCAGAAATTGCTTTTTTCTATCAGAGTTGGGCACCTATATGGCATTCCTGATTCAGGTGTTTATTTGATACTGGACTTCACAGCCTGAAATTACTTCAGCTTAAGGTATCTAAATCACTGCTTTTATACAAACGACTGCTTTATGTATAATTTTGAATGATAGCTTAACCCAACGGATCTTGAGAACCACCACAAACCACTGTTGTTTAAAATTTAGTTCTGCTGAACACTTTGTTTAATATGCTTCTGTAGGATGCTTTATTATGGTTTCATTGAGAGTTTGGGAGGTATTTTTCTGGTAGATACAGTGCCTTTTCAGGAAGGAGGTGTGAATTCTAGGGTTAGTTTGAAAGGAACCATTCCTTCCCTGTTAAGGTTCTGTGACAGAGTACAGATTTACTTGGAGGTCTAAGAAGCTGTAACATTGTTATTAATGTTGTTTGGCTTGGCATTTATGCTTGCAAATTATGTGAGACAGGCTGAGTAGTTATGCATCTTCTGCTGTCATTTCACGCTAGACCTTGCTTTCTCTTGAAATAGCCTTCTAGGAAGGCTGAGATGGGAGCTGTCTTACATTTCTCCTATTGAGTCTGAGAGAAGGGAATAAAAAAAAAGGTAGAGAGAAAACACAGTTGTAGTTTGGTGGTTAAGGTATCAGTTTGTCAGGAGGCAGATAAGAGTTTTGCTCTCTGGCCACTAAATGCTTATGCTGCATGCCTGTAAAATAATAGATTAATGTGAAGCGGTGTTTTCTAGCTGATTCTTTTCAGAGGTATTTTTAATAAGCGTCTAAAGTTTTCGGCCAGTGATATTACTGAAATCTTGAATTTACTTTGATAAATCCTGAGTGTTTTCCAAGAGTTTATTCTTTAAAAAACTAAAAACTGTCACCCAAACCCAGTGACTCAAATTGTGTAATAACTGTCTTGAACATGGAGCCTACAAGACAAGTACAGCACCCAGCACCTGACAGAGGTTGACCCATATCTTGTTTAAAGCACAGGCTCTGCTATATGCGAGTGCTAGCAGTACCTTTTTTTTCTTGTTCTTGAACATAGAAATGAACCTCCTTGTCTGTGTTGAGGCTTTTTTATGGCTTGAGGTTATTAAGAGCTGGAGTTGGGATAATCAAGATTCTGCATTTAGTTGAGAATTATTTTCAAGTTTGGGAGGGTTTTTTGCTGGGTTTCCGCTCCCTTCATCACCCCACCCCCCCCCAAGTTTCTTAAAAGCGTTATTTTAAACAGGATTTATTAGCAATTGGTTGAAATGTCTGAAACATAAATTTCATACATATCCGTTTTTAGGAAAGATTTTTTTTTGTTTGTTAGCTTATTTATAACAACATTTTGAATTTAGCCATCAGTGTGGAAATACAAAGTTCCCTGTGATTTACTGCTTTATGATGTCGCTGAACTGATAAACAGTGTAAAATTACTTAACATAAGATGGATGCATCACAGAATTATAGAAAAGTCCCTTCTATAGCTCAAGATCTAGTTCAGCGGTGTTCAACCTTTGAAATAGGAGCCTTTGGGACTCCACAGACTGTTTTTGAGAGGCCCATGTCAGTTGATTAATAACAGAATCCCAACCCACTGTATTGTCAGTAGACTTACATTTGTTGCTGAATGCTCCCTCTAAAGGAAAACTCTGTAGGCTCCGAGAGTCCAAAAATGGATTGAAAACCATAGTTCTACTCTCCTCCCCTATCCTCTCATCACAAAATTATTCAAAACCCTGTGTACTTTCACTTTCATTAAGATTTTTAGAGAGAGAAATGACAATGCAGAGGAAAGAGCAGGCGGAGGCAAATGTAGGTGGTAACCACATAAAGAAACAGAACTATAAGGACAGAGATGGGACAGGAGGGAAATGAGAACAGTTGTTAGAGAAATGGCGATGAGATTCATGACATTAATTGCAAAACTCCCTTCAGTTTCAAGGGGACTGAATCAGGCTTTAAACTTAAAGTGGAACAGGAAGGTGAGGAAGAGGTACTAGATTAAATGTTTGAAGTTAAGTGAAAAGCAGTTCTTGATCTCAAATGAATAGTGTAATTTGTAAGTACTATCAGTTCAGAAACTTTGCTTTTGAATAGTGATTGTACATTTATTGGCACATGAAAGGGGCTGTAAATGCATCACTTCAATAGCCTAGTGAGAGTTTATTACAGAACGTGCAAATATTTTATGTTTTAACTGGTATGTTGTGTGGAAGATTTTTAAGAATAGAATTTTACTATAACCTTTAAGATGTTAAAAAACTTAAGATAATCATCTCAGTAGCTATAAACTTTGGAAACAGAAACATCTGGAAACTTCTGGGTCAAGGGGAGGAGCTGCATGGCTGCTCCTCTATCATATGCCATGCTGTTACTCAGAGAGAAAAGTAGAGGTTGCTGTGGTTACTCCACTTCCCTGTGGAGGAACCAGTGCTTTATAATATATAACAAAACAAAATGTACAAACTGAAGATCCATACATTCTCATTTCTTAGGTTTTAGAAACTGGAGATGTGGTTAACAGGGAATAGTGGTAGCATACTAAATACAGTAATATCTCCAAGGCCTTACCAATTCAGAGCCTTGGTTTTGACGTTCTCAGCTCAAAATGGAAGAAATTTCCCTTTTATTTCACCAGCGCACGATCAAGTTCCAGGTTTATAGCCTATCACATCAGTTGATTTTGATTTGTAAATAGCAAACACTAAGCCTTTAATTATTTGAAAAGTCAATCCATGTGTCAGATGGTTTTAGTAAGCAGTTTATTTTGCACTTATTCTAACTTATTGCTAAGATTGACTACTTAGTTTTGTTGAATTTTATAAACTATTAAAGAGCTGATGTTAGATTAAAAGTATGAAGGATGATGATATATTAATTTGCTTTGCTTGCAAGTGTGGGAGGGAAATATGTCATAGTAAGGAAATCCTATTGTTTTGCAGTCTTTGAATATGTAAATGTTTTATAATAATATGTTACAGTTCCATAATGTCTGTGTGTTTTACAAACTTATTAGACAGTACCAGTCTCATCAGACACTTACATACATTTACATCTATGAGTAGGACCTTCAGGGTCAAGTCCTATTTATAGGAATTATATGGCCACTGCTGATGAAGAGTGAGTGAAGAAATATGAGTACCCCTGAACTGAGCTCAGCAGTACGGCATAACAGGAAAGAAGGAAACTCTTCGATAGAAATAGTAATAAAGAGTTAGGTAGCTCAGTCTGCAGAGTTATTACCTTCTTTCTTGCAAAAAGGGCTCCACAGTGAACAAAAATAGAACCTGAGTGTTAGGTCACATCTGAAATATAGCACCTTTAGCAGCATTGATTCTGGTGATAAGAAAGCCCTGGCAGGCTTCTCTGTTGCATTAATAAAAGACATTCTTTGAGATGACAGAGTGGATCAAAGCATTTTAACTCTTGCATAGGGTATTACCTTGTTCTAGACCCAAAGAAAATACTACTGCCAGTTGAGTCAATGCCATATAATGTATCATTCAGCTAATCTCCAGTGGTGTCTCTTTGAAATAATGACCCATCTTAATTAGATATTAAAATTTACTCATAACCAACTGAATTGTGGCTAAGGCGTTTTTCTTAGCATTTATACATATAATCATGGGAAAAATGTTGAAAAGGGAAAAGTGATTATTAGGTAGATTTAGAAATAGAGGACATTTTCTTATGTGAAGGGTGTTTAATTACTGTATAATGTAGAATCCAATTATTTAAGAGGCTGCTGCTTTTCCTATGGTGTGTTACAATAGTGAAAAACGTGTCTGTGGTGGTCATTGCCTTTGGGAACTTTTTTTTTCCCTACAGCTGTTTCCCTACAGGGCCCATGCTTGAGCCTCAAATTATGCTGCAAGCTTATTCTTACTCAACAAACTTTATTTTGTTGTTTTTTTTTTTTTTAATTACTTTGATGTGTTGCACCAGGCAGAATTTCAAAATGAATACAGCGATTTAAAGCTGCATATATTAAGATTCTATTTTTTGTAGATAGCCACTCATAACAAAATTTTAAATTTCATACTTGTTTGCTTATACTTATTCCATATTTATGAGGAGATTAATTGTGGAATTTTTATGTAACTGGTTTGTAGTAAACCATGTTGGTATTTGGTTCTTTGCACCTCTGTGATTCACTATTGATTTCTGCCTCTTTGCTTGATACTGAGCTATGTTCACAATTAGTTATGTTCCTGAAAGAAACCTATATGAAGAGGTCAAAAGAATGTAGTACTATATGGAGCAGATTTCAACATACAAATTTACTATCAAGCTGTAATAAGATATTTATAACTTCATTGCCCTGCTTTCTAGTGAGCAGCGATGATTTACTTTTTTGTATTATCAAGTAGACTGCATTATGCTTTGGTATTTCCCTTTCTTTTGGGTATTTCCCTTTTTAAAGTAAATATGCATTTTATGTGAGTGTTTCATGAAATAATGTTGTTTTTTAACTGTGAAATACTATTACAATACTGTAGCAGTTATTTAAAGCTTTTGTTTGATCTTTTGCTTTTGATAAATTTAAATTCAAAGATTCTGCTTCAGTTACTTGAGGAAAGTTCACATTCCATCATTCCCATTGATATCTATAGGTAGGTTTTTCTAATGTGCATTTTGTTTATGTGTGAGGTTTAACTAGTCTGACTCTTCTGAACACAATTACTATGAAAAACTGATTTAAAAAATAATTATATTCTGAGTAAAATGTATACTTGAAAGGATGTGGCAGTTTCTAGGAGAGGCATGGTCTCATGAGTCCTTTACTGCTGTATTATATAAGTCATAATCCAATTCCAAATCCATAATCCAAAAAGTCATACCTTTTGCACAGAGTCAGTCATTTCATTTCAGTTTCTGATAACAAATATATTTCTTCACTACAAAGAATCTTATTACTAGGAGCTTGGTGTCACTTGCAAGCAAAATTTAACAGGCTGAAGCTCTGATGGGAGAATGCGAGAAGGTTGCTTGGAACTTCAAACAGCACTTGGAAGCACTTGGAACTTCAAACAGCAATTTTTCTGTGCTGGTTCAAAAAGATTGACTGTCTCCAAGATTGCTCTCTCCTGCATTTGTTTCTAAATGTTTTAAAAACAGAGGCAAAATGTCAGTCTGATAAAGATCTAAGAGTAGTGTACACATTTGGTAATGGTTTTGTAAATATTCTCCACAAAGTTTGGCGTTTTTTACACCAATTCTAAACAAGGTGCTTGAAATTGTTCAGAAAAAAAAAGGTGTGTGTTTGTCAGTTTCAAGTTCTATGAGTAAAGAAAGGATTTTAAAAAGTAAAGGTGGTATTAGATAATTGCAGTAACTTGGGCTTTAGTTTGAAAGACTACGTACATTTTCCTAAGATTTGTTCAATTGAAATACTGCACAATATGTCTTTGGTATTTTTAGACTGGGCAGTGAGTGATTCCCTCTTGTCTGACATAGACACTACATCCAGATTATTTTTCAATCAGTTTTATGCTTTAATAAAAATGAGAAGAAACTATTTAATACAGGTGCCAAATGTTTCTTTTCTAATTTGCTTAAAGAGACCTGCACATGATGCAGTACTAATCTATGTGCCAAATACCTTGCTAAGGTATGTCTTTCCAACTGTATTTCAATGTATGTTTTGACTGCCGGTACCCTGGTAACACACTGAACACTTCTTGAAAGCCAGAGCTTAATATATTGTAGGTCTCTCTCCGGGACTTTCAGCTAGTGTAGATGTCTGTCTTATTTTTTTGCATCGCTGCAAGAGAAAAAAATTCCTAAGACTTTCTTTTTGGTTGTAAGTTAGCTAAAAATCTAATAATTGGGTACCCGGTCCAGTTTCTCCCCCTTTTCCAAACCCTTGCATCACACAGATGGGAGTGTTTGTTTAATGTAAGCTGGACAGATCTCTAGCATACTGTGGATTTTGGATGCATATTACATTTCACCAGAAGCTGAGAACAACTGGCTTTTAAATTTTTATTCTGCTGCAGAGCAGAGAAGAATATATTCCTGGATAGCTGGTTGGTAAATTCTTCCAGCCTTCCGTATGGAATTACACTTCATGTATGCCTGACTTTCTCATATGCATATACACATATATGGCATAACATTAAGTAGCTAATGTGCACTTGTAACAAAGCTGAAGCAAAAGATTATGATTTTTGGGTTTTGCCTGTTTGCTGCAGTCATTGTCTGATGAGTTTAGGGGCTTTAAAAGCATAGGAGATGATCAGAAGCTCAAGCTTGACAGACCAGTATGCAACAGTGTTGAAGATCTGATTCTGCCACATTGATGTTACAGCCAACAGAAAACAATGGGAATACTTCTGTAAACTACTTCTGTGATTCAGCGATAATAAAGGAACAAGCCATTAATTTTTGAAAACAGAATCTGTACACTATTTTCTAACTACTCAGTCATTATCAAACAGTGTGGGAAATCAAAAACTGCAGGCCTTTTCTTATAATGTTTTGATCACTATATAAGCATAAAAATTTTCAAAGGGAAGTTTCATTGTCAGAAGCATCTCTTTTGTTGGCACTTAGGTTAACACTCCTCTATTGCTGCCCTTTTAAATATGCACTTATAAATACTTTGGGATCTCTTGAAACATCAGTCGTGGTGCTCATTCTTCTGACCAATGGAGAAATGAATTTTTCTGACTGTTTGGGTAACTCTGTCCAGCACTGAATTTGAAACGTAGGTATCTCAAATTCAACTGGAAGCAGAATAACCACACCAATGCAATGCATTGCCTGAGCTATTTTAATCTGTTTCTTGAGATACTTAGTTTAGGCGTTTACTTGGCACTGCACTGCACGGTCCTGACACACCTTGAAGCAACTATTATCTAACTGGAAGTGAGCATCTGAAAAGAATACTTAGAGCTGTATGTATAAGTGAACAGAGTTTCGTTTGCTCTTGAAATTGATATTTTTATTGAAGATATTGAATTCGGCGCTTGAGGTAAAGCTAAACCTCCTAAGTAACTATAAGTTGACAAAAGGGAACATATTTATTTTCTCTTCCCTTAGAGAAGGGAATTGATACGTCTGAGGCAAGCCACTCCAGGGTGTAGGCCACAGGTTCTTTTCTTAGTAATCTGTGGCATATGGCTGAAAGAATAAAATTAGACCATTAGGACTGAGTATTTTTATTATTGTAAAATAAAAGAATACCAATGAAATTGAGTTAATTAAAGGAAATTGCACAATTCCATTATGGAGAAGAGGCCAAAAAAAGCCAAGTATAAAAATCTCTAAAATTATATTTTCCTAAAAAAACCCCGATATTCCTATGTATCACTAAGTTTTAGAACTTTTAATGTTTTAAAACTAAAATACGATGGAGTTCTTGTTGCTCTGTTTTTGATGGTCAGCTATTTGTTCAATAGAAAAACTTATTTGGGTTGTTCCTGTTTACAGTTAGGGTTACCAGTGGCCTTCCAAAGTGTCTCCCGCTTGACATTATTTCTTTTTTTCTTTTCTACCTCTTTTTCCTCTAGAGTGTTAGTTTTAATCTCTTGAGTAAAAGTGGGTTTACAATTTGTTGTGCACTTCAGCCATGGATTTTTATTTTTTTTGTTGAGGGGGAATAATAAAATGTTTCGTGATTTTTGTTGATAATTCTTCTATAATGAGAGTTTTTTTAACTAATAGATAGTTGGCTATCTGTCCTGTTTTTCAGGCTGCTGTGAATCTTAGTCATAAGCCTTAACTTAAACCTTGTAAAAGGGATATGATTCCAGGCCAACTGCAGACCATTTACAGGCAATGAAGACACTTAAAAGGAGTAATGTCTTTGGAGATTTCAAGTGGTATATCTTCCATGTGACTTTTGATGTTTTAACCTGTTGCACATAGGCAAAATTCAGTTTTATTCGATAGATGCATGAGGGAGGAGAGCTTGATGGAGTAGGTGAAGTGTTGAAAGTGGCATAAAGAAAGGTCAAGGCATTTATGGTGGGTTGGAGACTGAAAGTTATAGGTACTTTGGGTAGGCTGGGCTCTCTCTTCACTGGGATCAAAAGGTCATTCTAAGTAGTCTTGTCCTTGGAGGAAGTCCTACTTGTTCTTCTATGCTTGTGAAGCTGCTAAGGGATGAGCCAGGTCCAGCTCCTACTGTGATGCTGGGAGAAAGCAGTAAACTGGATTGTGAGGGCAAGAACAAGTCTTTGCAAGGGAAAAGAGGATTTTTTTGACTGTCACTAAGTATGTGGAACTGCTTTCTTTAGGTGTAGTTAAGATGTGGCCATAGGGAAACAGATGAGTAATTTTATGCTTTATGCTGTAGCCTTGAAAATAGTATTAGCATAACTGAGGTAGCTGTGAACTGTGGGAATTAATGTGAGAACAAGAAGTTAGAGAAAGACAAGAGCTGAGAGGTTCTTGAACCAGGTTTCCTGGAGAAAACGTAACATGCAGCTATGTGGGGGTGCAGTTCCACGGAGTGCTCTGTTGTAATTTTGTATATGATTAGGGTTTTCCTGTCTTTTTAGTCTATTGCATACCCTTATTGTTGTAATTAATCTAAAATAATGCTAGAAATAGGAGAACTACTGATATTTTTATTCATAGGATCACAGAATCATTTAGGTTGGAAAGGACCTTTAGTATGATCGAGTCCAAGCATGAACCTGACACTGCCAAGTCCACCACTAAGCCATGTCCCTAAGTGCCACATCTACACGTCTTCTGTAGAGCTCCAGGAATGGTGACTCAACCACTTCCCCAGGCAGCCGATTCCAATGCTTGATACCCCTTTCAGTGAAGACATTTTTCCTAATATCCAACCTAAACCTCCCCTGGTGCAACTTGAGGCTGTTTCCCCTTCTTCTATCTCCTGTTACTTGAGAGAAAAGACTGACCTCCAACTCTCTACAACCTCCTTTCAGGTAGTTGAAGAGAGCGATAAGACCTCCCCTCAGCCTCCTTTTCTCCAGGTTAAACAACCCCAGTTCCCTCAGCTGCTCTTCATAAGACTTGTGCTCTAGACCCCTCACCAGTTTCATTGGCCTTCTCTGGACATGCTCCAGCACCTCAATGTCTTTCTTGTAGTGAGTGTGGCCTCACCAGGGCCAACTACAGGGGAACAGTCGCTTCTCTAGTCCTACTGGTCACGCTATTTCTGATAGAAGCCAGGATGCTACTGGCCCCTTGGCCACCTGGGCACACTGCTGCCTCATATTCAGCTGGCTGTTGACCAACACCCCCAGGTACTTTTCTGCCAGACAGCTCTCCAGCCACTCTTCCCCAAGCCTGTAGTGCTGCTTGGGGTTGTTGCGACCCAAGTGCAGGACCCGGCACTTGGCCTTGTTGAACCTCATACCATTGGCCTCAGCCCATCGATCTAGCCTGTCCAGATCCTGCTGTAGAGCCTTCCTGCCCTCAAGCAGGTCAACACTCCTACCTTGCTTGGTGTTGTCTGCGAACTTACTGAGGGTGCACTCCATCCCCTCGTCCAGGTCATTGATAAAGATATAAAGAGAACTGGCCCCAATATTGAGCTCTGGGGAACACCACTTGTGGCCAGCTGCCAACTGGATTTAACTCCATTCACCAGGACTCCCTGGTGAGACAGTTTTTTACCCAGTGCAGCATACGCCCATCCAAGCCATGAGCAGCCAGTTTCTCCAGGAGAATGCTGTGGGAAATCGTGTCGTCCTTTCATAGGGTTTCTGCTGTGTATCCAGTTCTGTAATATCTTATATGAATATACGCAATTTGAAGTTTCTCTTTTGAATGTATGTGCAACTGTAAGCTACACAGTATGTTCAAAATGTGGTGATCCTTGCTTGGTCTAATTTTCATATCCAAAGAACCGAATTTGTGGTTGTTGTATTAACATAAATTTCTTCTGAGAGTTTGTAAGATTAGGAAATCAAATAATTAGACATCTGTGACCAGAAAGCTCTAAAAATATGCAATTAGATAAAATTTTAAAAGAAAATGTGGAAAGACATAGGATCACTATGGACCCCTCCTAGTATTTTATAGTTAGTTTGTTTAAGGGCGAAAACATATAAACATGGACTGTGCTTTTGGTCCTTATGTTTTTTTTCTGTTATCAATTCATTGCATTTTCCAATAAAATAAATAGTTCTATGGTGTGAAATAAATTACATAGAAAATAGGTTGGGAGTCTTTATAGCTACTACAGGCGGTACTGGGAGCAACGCTACATGACTTATTAAAACTTATGTTTATAATAGCTTAGCTTTTGTGACTTTCTGTATGAATATGTTCTTTCTGTGAACACTGAAAGGATGTGAAACTCCAGGTGGTAGACTGTAATTTCATACTTGGCGAAGAATGGTTCTCTTTTAGAGTAATCTAAAAGCAAAAATGTTCCTTGTCTGATTTTTTTTTTCTTTCTTCAGAAATTGAATTCACATTAGCAAACAGTAGAAGAAAAACATAAGAGATTATTAAGTTCTAACCTATCACAAAGTAATACGTTTCAGTGGTGAAAATATGAAACATGACTTTGAATCTGTCAGGAGGAAAAGGAGATGAAGTAAATCCAAAGGATACATCTGCCACTCCCTCACACTCTTCTCCATAACTTTGCTTATGAGTTCCAAGGATTTGGGGTACAGGTGGTCTTACAGTATAGTGAATTAGTAGTGCCTTTTCCTTGCCTGAACATGTGACAGAAAGGTAGTTTATGATACTGTGAATTCAGTAGTTTATTTACCAAAACATAGTCTACTGGAGTGTGCATTACGAGTGTTATCCCATTGCAATTTTCTTGTTTCTGTTCATTTTTCAATCACTCCTTCATTAAAGTTTCCATTTTTGGTTTCTATTGTATTCTCTTGGGGAGTATTTGCACCATGTGTAGCTTTTAAAGGGAGTTACAGGCAATTACCTGTATGTATGAAAGATCTTGCTTACAAATGTAATCAGTTTGATTATAAAAGATGTTTCTAAAGAATGTTTGTAAAGCATGTATCGTTGAAAACTTTCCTTTGCAAGTTGTTAATTATTTTTCTTAGTTTGTATAATAATTAGCTCCTTGACACACAATAATAATGAGTTCCCGCACTAAACTGTAGGCATTTTACGAATGGAAACTTTTGAGATAGTCTGTTCTTCGGAGCTGGTTTTTTTTCAAGTACACTTGCAAGTATATTAGATGTGCTGGTTATCAGCTCTGTATTCATATTCCTTTTTGTCGTGGCCCTTTCCAACCCATCCTACTATTGTGAATGGAAAAGAGCAGTTCTAAAATGAACTTCCTAGGCTAAATGAACAGTGAGTCTGTGAAACAAACAAACAAAAAAATCACAATCCTGTGAGGTTTGTTCGTGCTCTCATTTAATTTAGAAGTTCTCTGAGATTATTTCAAAGTATACATGTGTGTGTTTCCTCTGTTTCCCTTACAGAGGCTGGTCTGAATGTCTGCCTCCAGCAGAGGCAGCCGTACTTTAGGAGATGGCAGGACACCTGCCACAAGAAGATTTGGAGTTCTAGAACCAGCGCCAGAGCTTTCCCCACATCTGCTGTGGCAAACTCTAACTCTTATTTAGTAAATCTACATTTTCTGTTAACATACAGCTGCTATATTTGTTTTACTAATGACAGTAGTCATTAGATGCTTTTGTATAGTGTTTCTAATGAAAGCAGGTTGCTGGGAGCTGAATTAATTTTAAATAGTTATTTGAACTTTACTTTTTAAAAAGTGCAAATCTGCCTATGGGTGCGGAAGGGAAGGGAGGGGTTGTTTTCCTAGGGTATGTGTTCTGCCTAGCATTCCAGTCCTTTCTAAAAGTTGCAATTAGTACAATGATCTTCATACAAGGAGACATAAATATGTACATAAAGGAAAATCAGCACTTACAGTAGATGAAGGTTTTGTTGGGAATGTATTCCCAACGTATCTGGAAGAGATATCTGGAGACACCTTGGAATTTCCCAGTTGATAGCTATGGATTGAAAT
Source organism: Limosa lapponica baueri (assembly GCA_002844005.1). Taxonomy (NCBI): domain Eukaryota; kingdom Metazoa; phylum Chordata; class Aves; order Charadriiformes; family Scolopacidae; genus Limosa; species Limosa lapponica. The sequence continues at coordinate 2,808,918 of KZ505646.1, read as the reverse complement.
GCTGTTGCAATTATGGAATATCATCCATACTAACAGGATTCAAAAACAACATCATCATCTGTATTGCAATGCCAAAAGTCGTCTTTGTGTATACAGTTTAATTTTATGCTAATTTTGAAGAAACCAGCTAGGGTACAAATGAGTTTTATGAAAACAGTGGGTTTATATATTGGAAAGTTCTTTGGAATAATTATGAATTGGCTTTCAGATTTTAATATTTTAATTAAAATACGTATGTAGGTAGCGATCACTTGAAATTGTAACTGGATTTTTATTTCCCAAGAGCAGTGGTTTGTGTCTGTATCTTTTAAGTTCAAGTCCTCCTCTCATATGTGTAATACATATGTCTGTATAAAGAAGAGGAACAGAAGATGAAAATTGGTTGACTAGACTCTCTCTCCCATTTCAAATTTTGCCTGATTGACAGAATTTTGGTTGGATCTGTTGGTTTTCAGCAGCAGCTGCTCAGTACTCTTGTGTATTTGCAGGCCTCTGGGATCCTGTAAAGCTTTGTGCACTGTTGCAGGGAGCTGCAGTATGATTCAAGTTTTCACCATCAGTGTCAGCTCTCTAAAATGTGATTTTCACCATTTTTTTTGTTTCCTGATCCTTGCAAAAAAACCTGTCACCTGCTGGCCTTCCTTCCACTCTCCTCCCTTCCTCCATACACTTTAATTATTCTTAATGCCTCTGTAGATGACTTACCCATCTGTTGTGAATTCTGCAATTAATTCTTAATTAAATGGGATGAAATATTGTGTCTTCAAGGAACACTGGAGCATATTTCTATCTACAAAAATGGGAGAAAAAAAGAATCTAAAGGCATCTGCAAAGGCTGTTCTAATTGAGTTTAACATTAAAGTGCTTTTATTAACAAATGCCACAATAAGAGTTTTGGGTGGAGTTTTGAGTTTGCCGCTTGTTAGTAAAAGGAATTTACCTGACTTTGCTTCTAAATTATGTTTGTCTTTTGCTGACAAAACCTTCAGCTGCTTAACCCCTGACTACATTTTGTCTTGTCACTAGTAAAATAATACTAATTTTCTCCTTTAGCTTTTAGAACTTGACTTTTTTCCCTGTCAGTATCTTCATATGGCATATAGAGAAGTGATTAGAAACATTTACTAGATATTTTAGAGCTGGGAATGGTTGGGAATACAGCCAGTGGTCATAACTTCTTTTGTGGTGTTGCTCTTTTTATTTTTATGTGTGTTGGGTTTTAGCAGTGCTTTCACCAGCGTATTTCTAATGCTGTGTGAAGCCGCCTTGGCTCTTACATCAACAGCCCAGTGAACAAAAAAGTTGTCTGTTATCCAAAAAGTACTGATCCTCAAGAACAGCAAGTGTAACAGCCTAGGCTTCTTGAGATTAAAGAAGCTTTTGCATCTCTTTCTATTCACATTAGGCAGTCTCAATTGTTTCAAGTTCTTGAAACGATAGTGGCTAAAATTCTTGGTCTGATTTTTCTTTGCTATTCTTTACTTGTACGGTAAAATTCACTGATGATTTGTCTTCAGCTAGTAAAGGTGGTAAAGCTTCTGTACAGTCTATGAAGGAAGAATGACTAAAGACATTGCATACCTTTTTTTCACCAAGACATTTGATAGTCATCAAATAAATCTGACATGAATATTGGGGCATAGACCTTTTCCACAAATTAAAAAGAAGAAATAAAAAAGAGATTGTGTGTTTTTCAGTAGAGCTATTGTACTTCTGTTGCCATTTCTGGATGTTTGCTGTGGATTTATATGGTTCTAAAGAGTAGATTTTTAGGAGTGGTATAAAAAATGAGCCTCAGACTGGAATTTGAGGATTTAAAGAGTTGGGTTTGAGGGGGGTGTTGGTGGTTTGGGTTTGGTTTTTTTTCAAAGTTCTTTGGATAGAGTAACCACTCATCTCCAGACTTTAAGGATTAAGATGGTAAACACTTGGGCTCTTGTTTTGTTGTGACCTCTTCAGCTGGCATAGAACTTATTTTTGGATAAGATCTTACCAGACTCCCAAATAATTGAAAACTGCTACTCTTGGGAATACTTTCAAGTGATGGTTGTAGAAGACTAGTTGATAGGAAGACTGTGTTGAAACCTAGGACTATCACAATCCTCCTTATCGTCATGGCTTCAGTCCTGGAAAATATCAAAGTGGCTCAGAAGGAAAGGGAGTATTTGTTTAGCTTAAACAAAACATAAGAAGAGTCAGTTTGACAGAACAGTTGATTACAGATGCATTGGTATAAGAGAAAACCGTGATGTTAAGCTCAACTAGAACTGCCTTTGTGGAGGCTTTTAGAGTACTCTGTGAAGTAGTATCAATTTTGCAGAAAAATACCTTCTACTATACCTATCATTATAGGCCGATGTCTATTCCAAGCAGCAAAACTGAGTGACTTTCCTGATTTTTATTTTTTTTTCCCCTTTTCTCTTTTGTCTCTTGGATAATCTTTCCTGTTTCCTTTTGTGGCTGGTAAAGAATTCTGAACACTTCTAAGTAAGCATCTGGTGCTGACAGTGACTTTTTAGTTGAATAAGAACTGGTTTAGTTTATGTGTGTTTTATTCACTGTGAAGGAAACCTTCTCCCGACAGGTCACAGACAATCCCAACTGTAAGATCCATCAAACACTCAACAAAGGAATGTTCTACTTGTCTCCTACTTGGAATTATGTATTTCATAAGGATGTAATGTATCTCAGCTCAAGCTTAATCTGCTGTATTTGCTCAAGGAACTTAGCTAAAATCTGATGAGAAAGAGAAGAGTTTGCAGTTACTGATGGTTTCTCACATACTTGATTCCATCTACCAGATTCCAACCTTAGGTCTCAGCACAGCTCCTTTAAATATGGCAGCATGATTTTAAGCAGTACATTCAAGGATGTTACTTTGTCCCGGAAACTTGTCAAGTTGATGATTCTTTGATATTTTACTAGGGAGACCATTGTGGGTGATCTTGTGGTATGCCATTAATCAGCTTATGGAGACTAATTCATATCATTGCTCTGAGCATCAGAGCATTAATTCTTGCTTCTGTGGCTTTCCTATGTAAAATATTGACTATTTAGATGAAGATATGCAAACCAGTGTAATATTTTTCCATGAGTAAAGAGGGAGATAGCACATCCATTCATCATGAGATGGAGTCAGCTTCTGAAATTAATTTTCAACACCAGGTATTACTGCTTTGTCTGTCAATTCCCTCTGATCAACAAAAAATCTTTAATAGACCTTGTTACAAATCATTCCTTTTCAGTGTGACTTTTGTGTAGACCACGTTAAATAAAAGGATCAACAAATCCAAAATCTTACATTTTGGAGAAGATAGAGGCCAGCTTCTGGGTTGGGCATATTTATACTTATGAGAGGTTCTGTGTATTAAGGAAATTCAAGCAGATGATGTCCATAGCCAGGCCATTATCTGTGGTTTTCTCTTGAAATAAGGTCACACATAAACTATTAGATGTACCAAAATTTTGATTTGCCTTAGGATTTTTGTTCTTTTACTGTTTTTACTAAAAAGTAACTGCCTCCTTTCAAATGGATGTATGTAAGATTTTTTGCTTGACTGCTCAACCTGTTGCAGTTATTGAAGTCTCTTGTGCAGCCTAGCCAGACTAATTTGGAAAAAAAAAACAAAACAAAACTGTAAATACTGTCACTTTTCATCACTTCTAGACCAGTAAAATTAAAACCATCTCTAGTAGAGTATAATAATCTAGGAAAAGTACTTAGTATTGCTTTTAGGGACATTTACCATTAAATCAGGCTTTTATTTTCATGTTAAAGAGTATTATATTTTCCCTAAGTATTTCCCAGCGGCCCACTATGCTAAAAGAAAAGATTGTAGAGTGTTTGCAGGATCAGAATTTTTTTTGTCTGTTGAAAAGCTAACAACAATGTTATTTTGGTGCTATTTGAGAAATGTGCCTCAGACTGTGACCTGTGATACTTTGAAAGAAACTTCCATTAAATATTAACTGGTGTTGCAGAGATATTTTAGAACTTGCAAAGGATTTTTTTGGTGTTGCTTTTTTTGGTATGCTTCCTAGAATTGGCCTTATATGTGATGTAAGCCTTAGAAATGACTTGAAAGGAGCTAATAATACTTTCATATCTATAGCTGTTAAATTAATCCACAGACATTAAAGCACCCTAACAATGGGCGCTCCTGGTTTGCTGTTCTCACCTACTAAAAACCCATGTCTTTGAAAAAGTTATCTTCTCTTGTTTCTGTTGCACTGAGCTTCAATCTTTCTTATTGTCAAACTGATTTTACTCCCAGCAAGGGTGGTGATGCTTACTGTTCTTGATAAGCCCTATCTAGATGTAATTCAAAAAACAGTAGCACAGACCATCAAATCAAAACATTTTTCAGCTCTGCTCCTGTCATGCAGCATGCTGCATTCCCTTTCATGTTGGCATCATCGGCAGGTTTAATAAACATCATCTTTTTTCCATCATCTGTCTTTCAATGAAATGCAAAGTAATATTCTACCAGAAGAAAACCCAGTCAGTGCATTCTTCCTGGATGAAGCAAGATGTGAACTAATCTTTTTTGAAACTTGCTTTCCAGTCAGCTCTGCACACATCTGATAGTAGTTGTATCTCAATCATGTTTCTGTAGATTGTTTTGAATTGTGCTCTCACAAGACATTGCAAAAACCTTTCTGAAGTGAAGATAGGACATGTGTTGCTTCCGTTTTATTTGCAAGGACAGTTATCTAGTTTCTGTAATTATACTGAAAAAATGTAGTTTATTCTTGAATCAATGTAGGCTGTTAGTTGCATCTGTGTTAGATTCTAGGTGCACACAAGAGATTTGCTTATGTTTTCTAGTATTTTTGTGGAAATGTAACATTTACGTTAGTTGACCTGTAGTTCTGTGTTTGCTTCTTTTTGATGAAGCTAAATGTAGGCATGAATTTGATTAAATAGTCAGTGTAGCTCAGTGAATAAAAACAATCTGAAGTTAGTGGATGTGGTTGCCTTAACTTGCATGTGTAAAAAGAAAAGAGACTGTAGAGACAGCATCTGAGAGAAAAGGCTCTCTGATACTTTTTGAGTACATTAGTGAGAGTTAACATTGCCCTGTTTGCCCTGATGCCTCTTCTGCAGTAAGACAGAGCTGCAGGAGTTACTGTGGTGTTTCTGATAAGGTAGGATCAGAATTTTTGTACTTTATGGCCTACCCATCTTTTTGCTTTTGGCTCTGTGTATGGCCCAGTAAGCAGGTCTTTTGTTTCATTATATTGTCAGTGGTTTGTAGCAGAGCTCTAGCAGAGATCTGATATATGAGTTTAGGCAAGTTATTTTACCTTTGTCTACCTTCTTTCACCGTTTGTTTTATCTAGAGTTTGGCCGTCTTTAGCTCTAAGTGGCTTGCACCAAGTGTAACTTTTGTGCTGGGACTATAAACAATTCTCAATGATATTAGGCTGTCAAGGAGACTTCTGAGTTATCAGCATCCTTAGATATGGAAAGCAATGAACTGCTAAGGGCTTCCAGTATTTTTGCTACCGGGACCTGTCAGGTATCCACCAGCTCACAGTGGTGAGAGCTCCAGGGACCATTCCAGCCAGTGAAACAGTTTGTGTCACTGTTTCTCCTTTGCAGCTAAGATTTTTGTTTCTTTGTTATTCAAAGACTTTCGTACATGATTTAAAAGGTGTGAAAAAGTTGGTCCTCTCTGGCAGAGACACTAAAGGGTTTTTCAGTGACTTTTGTGTTCATAAAATGCTTGCTCATCACTGTGAGACCCAACTGCTGTTGCAGTGTTCAAGATGAGCAGGAGATGTGAAATAATCACAGATCATGAACATACATGCTCAGTTGTCATAGCCTCAAATACCTGATTCTGAAACTTGCTCACCTGGAGGCTTACTGTGAGACTTTTCCACGAGGGAAAACTTAAAGGTTAAAATAGGTAAAAATGGCTGAATGTTGGTGTACTAAGGTTCATCCCGGGTATCTTCATGGGAGAGATAGGGAGCATGTGACCCTGTTACTGTGGCATAGGTAAGGAGTTGGTCACCTGCAAAATTGTATACAAAGTAGAGAATTTGATGGCTTTGACCAATTGATATCATTCTAATAACACTCCGAAATCAGGGCATTTTGTGTGCATATTTCCTATGTTAAAATGGGAAAGAAGACAGTTGGCACAGATCCTAAAGTTTCTCATGCTGTTGTGAGAACCGCTGACCAGAAGAGAATGGGCCTCCTGCAACTTTCCCACCTTTTCTTCATTCTCAGAATTGTAGGGATGAGTATTTCTAGTATTCACAACTTCTTTACTATGTCAGTCATTTGTACCCTGTAGAATAATATTTAGTGTCTGCTACCATCTGTAACTTCTTAGCACATTCTTCTCTTACCTTCCTTTTTAGGTGTACATCCTTGACCCCTGGACCTAGCTGTGATCGGTTTAAGCTACATATCCCATATGCTGGAGAAACACTCAAATGTAAGTTAAAAACTGTTGTTATTGCATCCTGACCTTTCTTTCAGTAACAGTGTTCTCTATCACTGTTATGGTACTATATCACAGTTATGGTCTCCCTAGTATCAGAAAGGTATGGACATATTGGAATGAGTCCAGCAAAAGACCACAAAGATGACTGAGGGACTGGAGCATCTGTTGTACAAGGAGAGGCCAAGCGAGCTGGGGCTTCTTGAAAGAGAAGGCTCAGGTCAAGTTTTATTAATGTGTGTAAATACCTGGTGGGGGGAATGAAGCAGATGGAGCCAGGCTTTCTCAGTGGTGGGTGGGCACTGAAGGCAAATGGTCACAAACTGAAATACAGAAAATTAAAGTGTAATATAAGAAGTTTTTTGCAACGGTGGTCCAACGGTGGAACTGGGTGCACACAGAGCTTGTGTAACTCGTGTATCTCCATCCTTGGAAATACTCAAAACCCAACTCGACATGACCCTTAGCAATCTGTTCTTGTTGAACCTGCTCTGAGCTGAGGGGTTGGATTAGGCAGTCTCCGGAGGTGCTGGCCAACCTCAGCTGTCCTGTGAGTTTGTGAAAATGTGCTCTCTGGAGGAGCAAGTACTTGGTGTGAACAGAAATGCACAACATTTAAAACACTAACTGCTTTGGTAATATCAGTTTAGACTGCATCATAGAGATGCTATAGCTCTCTAAGACATTTTAAATATTAAGAACGTTGTTGTATTCCTTCTGTAGTAGTTTTCCTTGTCATTGTGTAGGGCACTAGAAGTCCTTCTCCTTTATGAACAGAAGTCAACACAGTTAAACTTCTGATAATTAGAAGTACTTTAAAGCTCCCATTTGGCACTTAGAAGGAAAGTTGTCCTTCACAGAGAAGTTGGTCTGGAAGTTTGCTCACATGCTCAAGAGAGGAGCTAGGCTCATGTATCAGTCTAATATGACTATTTTATCTATTGTAAAAGTATGAAATCATGGCTCAACAGGCTTCCTAATCGTTCTTTTCCAAAAGATAAAAATGGAATATTAAGTCCTAGCTAGAAATTATTTTAAGAAAAAAAGATGTGATTGCATTTATTCAGAATCTTCAGTAAGTAATGGAGCCAACTATCCCTCCAAGTAGAATTTTTGTCCTTATTTAAATTTTTTTTTAAAAAAAGTGTGATATTGTGTAGCAGACATAACTTATTGAGTCTTAATGTGTCCTGCAATGTGAGGTAGATTCTACTTGAGACTTTTTTGATGACTATGATCAAGATGCAGTGAAAAGAAGCTTCATTGGATGACATTGGACTGTAGTAACTCATTTATCACCATGCAGGACCTTATTATTAAATTCTGAGAGGTTTAAATCTTTACTTGTTTTTAAGTAGAGGGTAGAATTGTTCCTGATTCATAAAGGAAAATCAGTAGATTAAAATGCCCGTGTGCGAAGACATAGACATACATACTGTACTAATGTACTAAATGACTGTAGTCCTGTTAATGTACCTAGAAATATGATTATGGACTATTCATTAGATTTCAATATTGAGAAATCAGCTCTTCCCTCCTCCCCCCCCCAGTTCTTGTATTTTGAATATCACATAAGCAGTTAAACAAAACAACAATAATGCTACTGCTCTTCTCCACCTTCAGAAAACCCAAACCACACATTTTAACCATGCTATATATTTTAACGTGACCAACTGAAAGTGCTGTAAACAAGTATATCTTTTTCGGAGATACCTAATAACAGCAGTGAATTCAAGTAATAATAATCTAATAATCTTCTGCATTTCAGCATTACGTGTTTGAAAATGTTGTACGTTGTTCAGTCTCACGTCACATGGAATAAATAGTGAAGCGAGCAGATTGAAGAAAACTTTGATAATTTTGTATTTAGATCTGTAATGATGGCAGGGGAAGGCAGCCATGGTGTGCAACCAAAGATTTGTAGATGCTTTGTTATAGGCTGTTGCTAGATATGTTATCTTTCAAGGGCAGAATATTTCTGCAAAGGAAAGTTGCGAAATCTGCCAGAATAAAAAGATTGGCTGAAAATGTTCAGGATCTGTAGTGTATGGTCTTCATTATGTGATGCCCAATACAGGCTGAAGTGTGTAGTTCCGTTGTGGTTTGTCTTACATCCTCTTTGCAACAGATCAGATCTTTGCATATCATCAATCATAACCGCTGCCACTGCACAAATACCCTAGTATGAATCCTACTGTGTTGAAAACTGTTGGTATGCTACTTTCGAGAAGTCTAACTGCACAGTCACAATCCTGTTTTCCAAAAGACCAGGAAGTTCACTGTTTTTTTTTGAAAAGGGGGAAAGTGTACTTGCGGGCAAGGCAGTGGCTGACTACCTGTAGTGTAAAATAATTGTTTTGTTAGCTTCAGTAAGATCAAACATCCTATGAGTTAAGAAAGGCTTGTTGGTCATTTTAAGACATTTTTGTGAGATCCAGTTAGCTATTTAATTGTGCTTTTTTCAGATGTCACATTCACCTTACTCTTGCACGTATTCTGAGCTGCTGAAATATTGCACTGAACAGTTACTCAGCTGTAGACAGGAACCTTGGAGACCTTGTGGATATCCACATTTTTATACTGGAGAAAATATTATATCAGTGTTGGAGATTTGTTTGTTGTACTAATCACACTTCAGAAATTTTTAAATGGTGCTTTCATAGAGCTGCTTTTACTTTATTTTCTTCTGTAAGGGAAACTATAAATTTTGCTTTTTCATGGCCAGAATGGTTGGAAAACTTGAGCCTGCTCTTGCTAGAGTGTCAATTAAAATCTGAGGCAGCTGTATTGTTTTTATTAGTTGATCCAGCACTCAATGCTGCTATGTTAAACTCAATGCTTTTCTTTATATTTGAATTTTTCAAAGCTCTTGATAGGAGTTTTAACTCCAAGAAAAATGACTGCAGTATCCTGTAAGAGATTGAATCTGTGTTCCAAGGCCAAAACTTATTCTAAGCATCCTGATGTGCAGAGCTGTCCTTTATTGCTAATTGGTCAGCCATATCTGCTGAGTAGTTTGTTATCCTTTCTGAGAGAAGTATTTGTGTATTTTGAGGTGAAGTATTTTGTAACTCTTGCAGACGTACTGGACTTCCTTGCTAAAACATCAAGGCAGATGTCGCAGAAATTGTCAGGATAAGCAGAGTTATAAGCTGTAATAGTCTTTATTGTATAATATTAGTAATTAAAATACAACATTAAGAATCAATTCCTTGGTCATGGCAATTTTCTTTCAGCAAACCCTGGAATCTCTTGCTTATGGTTTTATATTTTCACTCACGCTTTCGCAGCCTCTTGCTACTAAGAAAGCCTGACTGTTATTGTTTTTTGCCTGTGCTCTTCACATTTTCAGGCACTGATGCCTCCCTCCCTCTCTGTCCTTGAGTGCTGTCATCTGGAATTTCATGGTGATTAAACAATGTGTTGCCCTTGCGATGCTACTGTTCCCTGTAGCCTCTTGAACTCTAGTATTTTCATCTTCTGTCTGATTTTCACTGTTTTTATGTGAGTGGATTACAACTCGGGGTTCTCCTGCCACCACTTTGGTTTCCTTGATCCCAAAGAAGGTTTCCTTTGTCTTGTTTGAAGCTTAGTTTTTCTTTTTTTTTCTTCTGATTTCTGTTTCTTAGTTTCTTATTTATTTTAGTTATAGGACATAGAGGGGAGAAATCACGGTTTTGCTGCCTGACTAGTCTAAGAATATTGCCCACAATACATGTACAGAATTTCATCTGCTTTTATTCCTGTAATGGAACTCTTTCAGTAAGTTCATCTAGTCTTCCTATGACTTTCTACTTTAAGGAATTAATTAGAAACAAACAAAATGATAAATAAAGAAAAGAGCCTGACCTCTTTGTTGCCCTTTTAAAAGCTGCTTTGCAAATCTGTTTATTGTGCCAATAAGCGATTGTAAAATTATTTTTACAAGTTATTGTAAGATTTAAGATTCTCATAACTAGGTTGCTGCAACGCATTTGTCAGTCTTCTGTGCACTGGTTATTTTGCACTGGTTATTTTGCACTGGTTGTGGTTTAGTTGACGCTCTTGGCTCTTGTGGAAATGACTTCTTGGTCGCTGTAATTCAGATTATGCTTAGGTTACCACTACCTCTATGGTAAGTGTATTTTTGCTGGGTCACGCAAAGTACCAAAGATTTTTCCAGGCGGTATGTTTTCTGAAGTTTTGCTGAGTCTTGCTTTACATTGCAGGAGTAATGAATCTTCTTGCTTCAGTAACCTATTTGTTATCTAATGAATGTGCCTAATGGGAAACATCAAGAGAGAGTCTAATCTTTTTATTATCTTTATTTCTTCTCAGAATACAAAGTTGACAACAATATTTTCCCTTTTTGAATAATCACTTTCTTCTCACTTGGGTTGTTTGGGGTTTTTTTGACACTTTTCCTTATGTTCTGGACTTCACTTGAGCAAGTAAACAACAGAAGTTTTTGCAGGTATAAATCTTAAATAATGTATTTCTGCATCAAGAGAGGTGATCTTACAAGTATCTATGTACAATTGTGGACTTACAGAGTTTTAAAGGATTTTAGGTTAGGCCTCCACATTGGTGTTACTGTAGTGCCTTCCTGTTTTGTTCTTTCCTCCTTTCTTGTCCTGTTTGGGCTGCAGTTACTGGTGATGGTTTACAGTCCATTTGCTTGAGCATATTTGTCCTTCACTTTAGCCTTTCTTTTTCTCACCTACCCAGTGTCTCTGTTATAACCACTCTAGCATTGTCTTTAATTTCTACCAATATATTATCCTCTCTTGTATTATCTGTTGTTCTCATCTTTGTCCTCTTCAATTCTAGTACTAAAATTTCGAAGAAAGCAGTTGCCCGGCTACAGAAGTGCAAGTCACTAAGATTGTCCTGCGGCCTTCTTGTTCAGATTCGGATCCGGTTCATTTCCTTTTACTCCATTTTTGCAGATTTGCCCACTTTAGAACAGAACATAATTTCTCTTTCTGTATGCAGGGTTTTGTTTTGGTTTGATTTTTTTTTTTTTCTTTCTCCTACAGTGGCATTTCTCAGTTGAGGTTAAAGCAAAAAAAACCCCATACCTACAACCCTTTGCCCAAGAACCAAATAACCATCCTGCAAATCCTTCCTGTATCCTTTTTCTTTTATTGGAAAAGTGGGAGTTGATTCACTTGCCTAATTATCAGTGTCTTAACTCTGTTTGAGGTTCCCTAGGGTATCTTGCTTGGCCTTTTCAGCTGCTGACCCAAAGGGCACTGATCTTTCTGAAAAACTTTGTGTTCATAACTGCCATTAATGTGCCCTGAGGCATCTCAAATGACACTAAACAACTTAGTTAAACTGAACCAAGCTCGTGGAGACTGGGTCCTTTACAGCTTTGCATGCAGTAGAGTGGCTAGGATTTCTTCTTGAAATCCTTTCATACTCCTGACGACACTGACTTAGTATTTTGGTTGCAGATTGTAGTGCATAACTGATTATTTTTATACCTGTAAAGACAATTAACAGTGGCTGGTTTAGGTAAGAATTTATTTACAGAGGGGACTGATCAGTGTTTTTTCTCTACAATTTGTGGTACTAGAAGAGATAGGTTAGCATTCTGAATAGATGAATAATATAATTCTACTTACTATTTTTTTCTTTTTAATATTCAACAAGAGCAGTTTCTTTATTTTCCCAAAATGGATTCTGCACAAAGGTTTGGTCACTTGCTTCAACACTGCTCCCTATTATCTATGACTGCATTTCATGATCAAGTTGCATTTGTATTTTTTGTTCATTTCTTAAAAGCCAAATGGGTTGATCTCCTTCGTATGATGAATTCCATTCAAATTGGTCTTATTCCTGGCTGCAGTGGAAGTTAATGCTGTGGCACTCTTAGTATAATATTTTTCAGTGCTACCAAATTTACAGCATGGTTTTAAAAAAGAAAAGAAGGAAGTTATCAGGAGAGGAAAACCTGTATATAGGATACACCAGTGGAAAGCAACTGTAAGGATTTAAGAACTTTCTCAGTTTGAGTTACGCCTAACTTGCTTATCGTCAATTCTTTAGCTTTGTTAGACTTGGTTATGCATTTTGATAGATGAGAAAAGAACAGTGTCTCTCTGTGTTAAAAGAAATGATAGATTTAAGTATTAATATTTCTATCTTTTTGTCTATTTGGGAGCATATTAACTTTTCTTTTGAAATCTTGTTAAGTAAAATATTTCAAATTTTTATGCTGTTTGCCCAAGGAAAGAAAAAGGAAGAGAAAGTAATATTTTTGGATAATGAAAAGCAAAAGATGTACAATGCATCCTTTTTCTTCTAAATTTATCTTTCACTCCATGGCTTTAACTTTATTGAAGTAATTTTAAATTCTGTAGTAGTATTTAATTGGAAATGTAATTACACTGAACTAATTACTGGCTAGTGTATCTATAGAAATGAGATAAAAGTGGTCTGAGTGTGAAGGTTTTGCTTCCCTTGTTCCTTCATTGGAATGTTCATGGTCAATAATGCTGTGGAAGGCCACGCAGTTTGCCTTCTGTCCAGGGAATAACAGCAAACAGAGTTGAACCATATGAGGAACTACATACTGGTGCTTGAGATGCAAGGAAAATGGTATTTGTTTGATTTAGGTGAGAAGGGGAAAGAATGCAGGACTATATTGATTTTTTTTTTTTTTTGGTGGTTTTACTTTCAAAATTGAAATGGTAACCATTCTCAAACTCTAAGCACAAGAATTTTGCAAATGGCTTTATTGGTGGAAAATTTTAGGTTTTTACCCCAGCACAATTATATTTGAAGAGGGTAAGCTACAGGTAATATCATGTAAATATTAAATAAAGTAGTTGTTAAAAATAATGGCTATTTCTACTGGGTTGGGAAAAACTGGTAGCTTGTTATTCAAAATATTTAACACCTTGTATTTTGTATGCTCACTGCAGAGACCAGCGCTAATATTTATGTTAAGTAAAACCAGATTTGCTGTTGCGTTGACCATTGTGATTGTTTACCTTTTATTTGAGTGTAAAGAAGCATTTTTTATTTATGCTTCGTAGCCCTGCCAAGCAAACTGTTAACTGCAGTTTTAATTTCTCTGGTTTATGGTATTTAATAAAAAAACCCCCTCATATTTAGGATTGATTCCTTTAATCTTTAGTCTGATTTGTAATGGTGTATTTTTGTTGAGAATATATATTTTATGAAAATAGCTCATGCTCATAGTTGTGAATTGGGAAAACTCAGTCCTTGGTACCTAGGCTTTCTAGAGTCAAAGGTGTTACTTTTTCTCTCCTAGTATGGTAAATTAAGCAAGGCATAAGAAAAACTATGGAAGGGGAGAGGATGGAGCAGAAAAATTACAGAGGCCAGGGTGAATGTCTAATATGGTTCAAGAAAAGGTTAATTTTTCTTTACTTTTCGCAATTAGTTGAATGTCTTTGGATTCATGACAGAAGTGAGATTTACTAGAATAAGATTTGACTGAAGGGATGCTTTTTTTCCTTTTTAAGTACGTGAAAAAATTGTTCTAAGGTCAGTCTTCAATAGTAGGATGCTGCATTTAACTGATGGACTGAAAACCACAGATGATAGAGAAGCACTGCTCTTTCCTAACTGTTTACATTGAAGTGGGAACACCATTTTGTTGTGAATTTTTTTGTCTTTATTGTTACCCAGCCTGTGTGAGGTTTGATTGTATCAGAACAAATTAGGGTTTACATTTGCATAAAAAACCTATGGTACTGCAGGAAAGAGAGTGTTAATGATTCATTAAATTATATGTTTCTGGTTTATTTAGAAAATAAGGTCAACAGCATGATTTTTTTTAGGTTCCATGGCGTTGTAAAATGTTTTGAGTATAGTCTCGGCACTAGTGTTTTGTGATTGTATGATTAACAGGCACTGAAATAATAGGTTGTTTTATTTTGAAGCTTAGAGAACCCTTCAGCCATACTGAATATAGCCTTTTGGAAAATGGCTATACTATAGGAAAAATAATCTTGGAATATACATTGGCTTTAATGCTGTTATGTTGGGTCTCAAAATGACTTTTAAGTGCCTGGGGAATTCGGATTTGAGGCATGTTTACCCTGGGCAAGTAGAAGCAATTATAAGTAATAGTAACAGAAAGTCAAATATCAGATTGTTACTTTTTATTCTGAATTCTGTTCCTTGTACTGAATAGTTCTGTGGTATCAGTAAGTCATGAAAACTTTTAAAAACAAAATATCTGCATAGTTGTTCACTCACTACGGATAAGGAGTGATGTGCCACTAGCATTCAGTGGAAGAAGGGGTGTGACAGAAGGTAATAAAGAGCTATGAGCATGTGCGAGAGGTAATAGATCGGTTTGGCAAGCTGCAACCATGACGTGCCTGACCTCAGCATGGCCACACATCTCACACCTGAGTGGTCAAAGAGGGTACTGTCCCCAGCCGTCGGCCCTGTCCCACAGCAGGCATCACTGCATGGGGTACGCAGGTGACCTGAACCCCGAATTGTAAAAGTTTACTGCCTATCATGTTAAACTAATAATGCCAATTTTAATTTACTGTCGTACTTGAGCACTGCATATTATGATGTTCTGGGAGCTCCTGTGAGTTCTCTTCACTTCATGTTACTGTAGAACTGAAAACACCGAGAAAAAAAGTGTAACAGAAAAAAAGCGTTTGCACCTGCTTGAACCCTCACATTGCACCTAGTGTCACAGCTTGCTGGAGGTTTACCCATTAATGTGGAGCTTTCGGAGGTGAAAACAATTTATGGCCAATCTCACTATCTAAGCAGAGTCTTAGAGCCACATGGTGATGTAAGGTTCTGTAATAGTTTTTTACTAATCAAATTTGGATGTATAACACAAAAATACGCGATTATTTTGATCCTTCTTTTATTCTAAGTAGCCTTTTGTAATATCTATGTAGTTGGAGCGCAGCTCCTAGTGAGCTCAGTTGTAGCTGTGTGTACTCTGTTTCGTCAGCTCTGTTAAAGCATGAATGCAGAGAATGAAAAGCATGCAACTAGCAACTGCAATATGAAAAGTGTATGTTAAATGACCTACTTAGCATCACATAAGAATATGGGAAAAACACAGATAGAATTCCTTCCTTCAGAGTAGCATTGGGCCGCCTAAGTCACAGGCCAAGCTTTTACATGGTGCTGTGTTCTGAGTTACTCATAATATGCCTCTTTATCTATGAAGCAAAGCTCAGTCAAAGATTGTATTTTAAGGTTCTATCTTCTTCAACACATAACCTCAAGAGCTGCCTGCTCTGTACATAGAAATTGGTGAGGTTGTTGTAAGGCATCATACATGGAAAAAAAGGGGTGAGTTACAGTAGCATAGGAACTATCCAGTCTAGTAAACATCAGCTTTTCTAAATTCTTCATTGCTTTATTGCAGTTTAAGCAGAATAGTAATTATTTTCTCTTACTTAGTATATGTGCATTTCCTGTTGCAATTTTATGCAGTTTCTTCTAGGATTGGTGCCTGTTTTGTTCTTCTTTTAAATGAAATAAAAGATTGATTTTATGCTGACTGGGTTGGATATTTTAATTGGCAGACCTCTACTTTTTCCTGCCTCCCACACTTAGCACGTGCTCCTGACATTTGTGGAAGGAAGGCAGGAGAGTAGACAGGAGAAATCCACACTGTGCTCTACTGGGTTGCATGATCATTGAGTTCATGATTTGGAGCGATACTGTAGAGCATACCTACCCCAGACTGGCTGTTGGCTTCTTGGTCATGAGCCTTTGTCCTCTGCAAATTAATATTTACAGCGTCCTTGCTTCCAGCTAGAGCCAAGACAAGTTTACAGAATATTAACAATTAAAACTGTCATGTTGAACGTCTTGCGATGGCAATGTCACTGAGCCAGCAATGTGGCTTTGTAAGATTTGTTCATCTAATGCTTTTCTCCAGTATCGCATTCATAATTTTTGAAGAATAAAAAGTGGTTTAATTTTCTCTGAACAGAATTGTTTAGAAGGCTTACCACACTGCTTTTACTTTGCTGTGTAGATTTCAAACAAGTGGTAACACATAGTAGGTACTGACTTCTT
The DNA here is from genome assembly GCA_002844005.1 of Limosa lapponica baueri. Classification (NCBI taxonomy): domain Eukaryota; kingdom Metazoa; phylum Chordata; class Aves; order Charadriiformes; family Scolopacidae; genus Limosa; species Limosa lapponica. The sequence continues at coordinate 2,792,431 of KZ505646.1, read as the reverse complement.
TATTGTAATGCCTGGTACCTCACAAACCCGCTTTATGCAAAAGGTCAGAATTATTCTTTCATATCTTCATAAAGAGGAAGGAGTGATTGGGAGGCAGAGAAGTAATGCCTAGATACTTTTTTTTTTTTTTTCTTCTTGAATGGTGTGTGTTTTTCCTAAGAGCCCACATGCAGATGACCGCCTCTTGACTTATATGAACTCTGAAGTATGTTTACTAGTGAAATAATATAACTCAAATTTCTTTGAACTATGACATCAGTAATTAATTGTGTATCTTGTGACACTGGCAAGATGAGAACTCAGTGCCAAGCTGCGATGAAGTATTATATTTTTAGTTAATTTTAGTCTCTCTATTTAAATGTGTAATACTGCATTTCTCTTGGCCAGAATTTGGCTAGTTGGAATGGTTCCTACTGAACTGTGTATTCTCCCTTCTAAGAGTTGGGGGTGGCGAGGAGAAGAGGGAGTAAGTGCTACTAAGTTTTAAAAGCTCCAGTATTTTGAAAATCATGATCTTAGTAGTTTGCATTTGACTTTAACTTAATATGCAGAACACGAAAATCTAAATGTGGTACTTTTTTCTTTAAAAACAAGATCACTTTTCTAACTTGATGTTTTGAGGCAACCCTCAATAGTCTTTCAGTTGCCATTTGAGATATGAAGCAATAGTATATTTCATTGCTTGCAGAGGAGGAAGAAGCTGTGCCTCAGGAATTTGACTTCATCCCCCAAAACATCTGATGCTTATCTTGCATGTGAATTTTTGTAAAAATTATATGGATATATACATTAAATAGATTTAATGTAGGTATCAAATTTTGTATCGAAATATGTATCATATGTACAATATTGTATTTATTATAAGTACATACATAAAAGTCCAAACAATATTTTCATTTATTACTTTTCAGGGGATATAATTTTCAATGCTCACTATCCTGACCTGCCACCAGATTTTATCTTTGGAGAGGATGCTGAATTTTTGCCAGATCCTTCTGCCTTGCATGTAAGTAATTCGCTGTTTGAGAACCTTATACCATGCAAAGAGAGTTGGCTTTTTTAGAATAGCTTCAGTGACAGGAATTTGCTAACAATGCAGAATAAATAAAAAAAGCCACCTTTTACCTCACTGTTATATGAGTATAAACACTTTGTATTCTATCATGATGTAAAGTTGAATCCATAAATGTTGGTTTTTAAAAAATATCTTAATCAAGACAAGATGACATTTACACTAACTATTCAGAGTATTTCTAAAAAGATGTCTATTTAATATCTGACCATCTTAAAACATCTGTCTCAGAAAAAAAGGATTGATCAATTGTGCCTTTAAAAAGCATGTAGTTCTAGAAAAAGTAGCATAATTTTGTGCTGTGATGTAGATATTTGTTTTCCCATGAGGAAAGCTAGAATCAGGTTGTATGTTGTTGGAACCGGTGCGTGAAAGAAAGCTATCTACTCATACATGTTAGTGTTACCATAAAGACAAAGAAATGCCCTTTTAAAAGGTGGGATAAAAACATCCTTAGTTTTCTTTCTTTCTTACTTACATTGTTCATTAATGGTACTTCTTTTGGGACCGTTGCTTTTCTTCTGCCTAAGCGCAGAACAAACTTCTTGTCCTCTTTGTTGGAAAGCGGCTTGAAGAGCCGTTTGCTCTGTGATGCATAATGAGATATTAACCAGCCTATTTTAAAATTAATTAAAAACAAACCAAAAAAGAAATTTTGCAAGCCAATAGCTTTCCTTTGGTCATTATGCCTTGCTATAGCATTCACTATGTAAATGCAACCTTTTTTGATAAGGTCCTTGGTCATGCTCCTGCAGTCCATCCTGACCTTATCAGAGCGTGTTATCTCCACCTTGCAGCTATGGTCTACATGGTGTATTTTTGCTTTTGCATTCACCTTTTAATGGTCAACATAGTTTGCAGAGCTTTTTGTCAGCATGTTACATTATCAATAATTTGCTTATTATGCTAAGTATTTGAATAACTCCCTCTTTCCACAGATCTCAGAGCTGTTAAATGAAGGTAATTTTAATTGAATTCTAAGACATTAGCAGAATTTTTTAATGTGTTAAGATATCTTTCTACTGACTATAAGTAAAAATAGATTAGCACGTTGAGCATAATTTAATGCTCTTAATCTTGAGCAATCTTCAAATAGTTTTGATGCAACAGTTCCTGGCAATCAAAACAGAATCTACGATGCACAAAAGCATGTAGATGGTATTAAATGAGGAGCACAGTCTCTTAAGTAAGTAATATATGCCGCTGGATCTGTGGGAATTCTGACATTGAGCCTTCCTGCACTGCTGTCATGTGCCTGAGTGTCTTGTTTTCCAAGCAGAAGTCATCACATGCTGTTACGTGGCTTGAGTCAGGCATTGTGCTTAGCTTGAAATGAGAAGCAGGTACTCCAGATTCCTCAAGCTTGTGTAGCTCTAATGGAGGCTGTCAGGAGACCTCCCTGAAGATATTTGAATGGCTGTGCTGTAGATCACTTCAGCCACTCCTTCAGTTTCCATGGCCGTGGGCAGACCTTCCAGTTAGGTTTTCATCTGAGCACAGTAACAGGTGATCAGTTAAGCAGCCGTTAGCCAGACAGCTAAACCAGATTCCAGAAATGCTCCATTTTAAAAAGTACATGCTGTAGGTGAAGACTTCATACTATCTTTTTTCCCCAAAGAATTCCCATATGGTTGGGTCTGTGTTTCAGCAGTAGGGTGATATGTTGAGCACTCTTGTTGCCATACGCAGAGCTAATCAACTGCAGTGTTAAACTGGTATTGCAATTGCAGAAACAAGTCAAAAATGCTTGTTGAAACTCAGCTTTGCTTCTATGTCTTGCACGAATATTAACGTCACTTCAGTTTGAAACTCAGGTTGAGTCTCAAGTTCAGCACTGCAAAACATATGCTTCATTAGATGCCTTACCAGAAGTAATTATTCTGCTGGCAGGGTCTGGTTCTGTGTATTCTGATCTTCTAGAATGATGTAAAGATCAAGGAGCAACGCAACAGAGCGGCAACTGTTCCTTTTATTTTGGTTTGTCATACAGTTTTAATTGCAGTCAGAGGGCTAAATTCTTTAGATTGGTGATGCTGTTCATGCTCAAAGCATTATTAGAAATAAATATTTTTATTTTTGATTTTCATTAAAAATGTCCTCACCTATCCTGTGCATTTGATACTTGTGTGTATAGCATGCATCAATAAAATCAGCTTCTCAGAATGTAAATAGAAAAGTTCTTCCCTGCTCTAGTGTTTATTCATTTTGGATGACAAGTATTAGGAATGTATTTTAAAAACAACCTATGATTCACTCCGTTCTGATTAAAAATTCAGTTGGCACAAAACAAGATTAGTGATTGTGTACGGATGAGATTAATTTGGAGCTCATTACAATGACGCCAGTTTGAGTAACAAGAATTGTTTGTTATGTTAGCCTAGTTGATTGCTAATGTGAGCCAGTTAATAACTGAAGTGCTTATGCAAAATGTTAACCCCATTTTTCCAATGATTTTGTAGTATATTCTTGGCAAAGAGCAGCCAATAGCAGTATATACAAGCTAAGTGTCAGTTTAAGGATTTGGGTTTTTTTAGCATCCTACTTCAGGTCTCCAGTTAGTCTCCCCAGAATTATTCTGCCCACCCATTGCTATTGAAAAGGCTCCATTAGCCTTAGTGGGGATGGAGGCAAGAGGACATGAGCATTTCCTGAACTCAGTAAGCGTTGAATGTGTCCTTGTGAGCTAGTATTCATGGGAATACTTAGTGCTGCATTCACCTGGGAGGATGGCATTGCCATCACAGAACTTAAGAGAATGGGCCACTGTGGTTCTCATGCCAGTATGTAGAGTTGGGAAGATTGTTTTCCCCTTGTCTAACTGTTAATACTGAGTACAGATTTCAGTCATCGTGGAGTTGATTCAGCTAATTTTGCTACTCAAGTGTATTGGCTGTCAAGCTCTATATCTTGTGTAGAGCAATGTTTATTTTAAATTCTTGTATTTGTAGTTGTTAGATTCCATATTTATCGTTTGGTTATATGATGACTGTCAGGATGCCTGTATTGTTTCTGTGGCTGTGTTCAAAATCTTAATCATTATTATCGTCAACTTGTTGAGTTAGCTTTTAATGGGTAGTGAAGAGAACCCTTAAATACCTCCCTCTTCCGTCGTTTATTCATTTACTATGAGGTGCATGAGACAGACGTTTAACAGCATCAATTGTTCCTCTGCTCACAGTAGCTTCAAAACCCCCAAACACCTCTTGTATTAGCTAATGCCATTTGAACTACTTTATTCTAAAAAGTCTGACTGTTGTATTGTTGGCAAAGATGCAGGTGTTACATGCTCTAGTATGAAAGCCCTTACATAAGGGCAATGAACACAATTGTTTTCAGAGTACGACTTCAAACCTTAAAAGTCACAGCAGCGGGTTCTCTTTGTCTGGGAAACGTGTGGGTAAGTGCAGACTACTTTAGCACTGCTATCTCTTCTGCTTGCTCTATTTGGGATGGCAGCAGATTTAATTCTTGGACCCCTAACCTACCACTCTTGTACTGAAAGCCTTAAATTACTTTGGTTTCAGTTGAACTTGGGGAATTTAAGTGAAATAGAATGCAGGATTGGATCTTGCATTTTATTAGTTTTTTTTCTTATTTTGAACTTTGTATTCACATTTTTTGTGTGTCTTGACTTTGTATGTCAAGGAGTGTTTTGTTTATTTATAATCCAGTGCTATTTAGTCTTTAATTTCCTAAAACAAATGTGAATTCTGAAAACTATTTATTCCTGCTACATTGATTCTACCCATTTATATATATGGGGGATGTATGTATGTGTGCATATATATATGCATATGTATGATAACCTATATATAATTTTCAGTTCTTTATATGGATATGGTCACTGAGACCTTGCTGAGGTTTGTCTGGTATGGACAGGCAGTGGTGGCAAAATCGCATTTTATGCCATCAGAAGAGTTAATTTAATCCAGCAGCTTTCCCAGCAGAAGGACCTTTTGGCTGGTATTGTTGGCATTTTTGGTATAAATTTTTGTCCATGTTTTCAAACAATAGAGCTATGCCAGTACAACATTCCTCTTTAAGCCAGACCTGAAAGTATCTAATTTTGAACGGGTTTTGGTCTGGTTTTGGTTTCTGAGCTTCACACAGTTTCCCTAGTGAATCCTCATTTGTTTCCTTGACCCAGCTAGAAGGGGCTGTCAGAAACCAGACATAGGTTTTTTGCCTTTTATTTTTGCTGTGCTTGCACTGGCTTTGAAATGAGAAATCCCGAAAAGAGGATTCTGGCTGGGAATCCTCTCCTGGGGGAGCCTGGCCAGCTTGACTACTGCCCATGTGAGGCCAGCGTTCAGGAGGTCCTTCTGAGAAGTTATACAGTGCCGAAAGCAAGTGTTGGGATTGTCTGTGTAGCTGGGTGGTAAAGATGGTGGCTATACAAACAGTTCAGCAGAAAGTATTCAAGAGAGAGGACAGAAAACAAGTTTTTTCCTATCATCTTTCCATCTCCTCTTCCTTCAGGGCCTTTCTAGGTTGGGAAATTACTCCTTTTTCTGCTTGTTTTAGTCTTCTAGACTTTCCCTTGTATTTGTCCTCTTTGTCCAGAATTATTAATATTTGCAGGGCTGACAGGGAGTTAGGTACCTTATATTACTTTGCCATTTTCTATTGATGTAAAATTATTGTATATCTTTACCTCTCTTTCTGAAATTTCAGCATTTCCTAGCACAGTTTACAAAACTTGGCTTCCTATCTCAGAGCGTAAACAGAAGAGAATATGCTGAGGTCAGAAGTTCTGCTTTAGTTAATCACAATGTTTTGGCTGGACTTTTTGCCTAGCAAATCCAGAAATTGAAAAAAATACTACAGCTTGATACTATTTATTTAATTTTGAAGGAAGAAAATATCTGCTAAGACAGGTAGTTTTGCCTGTCGTGCTTAAATCTCAGTAGTGTAGAATGCAGAATTAATTCCATTAGTTCTCTGAAGAGCTCTGTGGGGAAATATTTTCTTTCATTTTTTTGGCACAAGCTTCTTTGATAATGCAATTTCTCCCTAGAATGTGGAAAATCTAGAATATTAATTCTTAAAACATAGTATTTCAGGCCAGGAAATACTAGTTTTAGGAGAACATTAGGTCTGTGCATGGATCATTTGACTGAAGGATGGCAAAGAGGGAGAAAATGTTTTTCTGCCATACTAACTGATGTACATGTGATGAGAGACTTAATCATTGTGCACTAGCAAAATAGGGGAAAAGACATTTCATGGCTTTCCATTCATATTGTTGTATTAAAAAAATATAATAATACTTTTAAACTGTCACCTGAGTTTGACCATCTTTTTCATGGTCTTATAGGTAGATGGGCCAGAAGGTTGGACCAGAATGTGTAAAGGCTGTTTAGGCTTATGTTTCTTTCAAGCCATCTCTGTTTATCTTATACATGAGCCCAGAGCACAAGCCTTCTGAGTTTCTGGATCTTCTCTTAATTCATGTTGAATTAATCTTGATTTCTCAATGAATTCACTCATTTCCTAGGTGGACAACAGTTGCTACCAGGCTTAAGACTACTGTCTCTCTACTAGAACCAAACTGCATGTCTGAATGTGTGTTCTTTCTTTTACTCCTCTAGTGTAAAAGCAAGTAGTATATCCTGAAGTTCTGGTAAGTGGAGAAGGATCACTTATTTATCTATCGTAACTTCAGATTACCATTTACCAGACACTGATGGCTAAATGTGTTCATATGTATATATTATATACCTGCTTTTCAGGAAATAAAGACCTTGCTAGTGATAATGGTGGCAGAATGAATTCTAGCATCTTATCGACATCAAGTCATCATTAGTTTAAACCAAAAATATAAAGCTGGATATCCCAAGCCGGACATATGAGAGCAGAATGTCTTTTATTTTGAAGTCTGGGTGTGAAATAATAATGTTGGTATTGATTATTCTTTAATACGAACCAGCAAACTGATAATGTAGTTATGATTATTTTTTGCTTCAGTTAATTAAAATCTAATCATCCTTGAGCAATGTTTTATTAAAATTTGGGAAAAAAAAATATTATTAGAGAAACTGGCATAAAATTAAAGGATTCTGGCCCTGATGTGTAATGGTCCTGGCAGAATATACTCCGCTTCCTTACAAGAACTCTAGAACAGTAAGAAATGGTTTGGCTTTAAGGCAACAGCTTGTTAGCTTTCTAGAAACACATTTACAAGGTTTTCTTTTTTTTCCTTTTTCTTTAGGGAAAAAAAAAGATAAAAGATCAAATCGAGCAAAGTCTTCCTGAATTGAGAATAAATTTAAATTCAATGTGGTATGCCCATTGAATTCAAGCTGTTGAACCATGATAATTCATTTTTCCATAGAGAAAGTTGCTCATTGCTTATGAATATGCAAGCAGAACAGACTTTTAAATTAACTGATTACATAAGGTCCGTTAGAAATAATCATTCTGTCTGATAATGCAGTTTCATATTTGATTAAATTCTAAACTGTGAATTCTCTTATAATTTATAATTGTACTTTTCTCCAATGCGTTTAGTTTGAGACCCTGCAGGTTCTTTCCTTCAGAAGATATTGTTGGGGCAAAGACATGTCTTTGCGCTGAGGGTAATTTTCAAACGATCTACTAATTTCCCAAAATGGAGGAGGGCTCAAGCTATATTTTCTTTTCTTTTTACTGGTCTAAGTTTCAGCCTGTATTTGTTTCAAAACATCTCCTTGTTTTACTTGTTCTTTACGTGCTTTTATGGCTGTGTTTCCTCACTATCTTCCATCTTGGATCTTCTGGCATATCTGCTCTTTTTTAAAGATAATTACAGAAATATAGTTCAAATTTAGTCAACATCTTCTGTCTTTTGTTTGCAGTATTAGTGTTCATACAGTTTTACATTTATTTTGCCATATACCTGTCTTCCCAGAGGTGTAGCTTTTACTTGCATAAAGGAACCAAATGAGTGTTCTTTTCTTATACCACCTTTTTGAGAAGAGATAACTAATTTGCATTAATTTGTCTGATATAGTAGAGAAATGGTTTTGATTTCTAATGTCTTACGATTTATACAATGGTATTTTGTAAATGTTTTCTTTAGAGACTATATTTTCAAGGCTCTATAAACTGTCTTGTAGTAAAAATGTGAAAATAAAGATGGAAATACTGCTTGGCCAGTGAGATTCACCATGTCATATATTGATTTTAACTTATGGGATTTTGACAGGGGAAAAAATGGTTAGAAGAAAGCAGTTCTGCATGTGCCACCCAACACTAAATGCTCAAGGGATGTTAGTGGATGCTGTCCAAAACATTAGCTGTAAAGGTTCTGCCTCTTTGCTGTAGCTAAAATTACTTGTTTTGACAGGAAAGGAACTGATAAGAGTAAAAGACTTGCTATTTAAAAAAGGATTCTTGAGGTAAAGCATTGACATTGAGATAGTGGTCTGTTCTCTGGTCCACCGAGGGTCTGAGGAGTTGGGGCCTGTTCATGCTACCATCAGTGCATGATGAGTAAGTCTTCAGGTAAAAGATGCGGGTGTGTATGTTTTGTGTTGAAATTAATCATTTCTTCATGCTTTTTTTTTTTCTTGCCATGTCTAGTTAAATATGTATGCCTCTGGTAACAGACTCCCAAAGGGAAAAAGTGCTGTGTACTCACGTGGATTAACTAATGAATAGTGCATTGGATTCCCTATTCCAGGATTTATACTGCTGAGGGAATTAAGAGATTCCTTTTCAGAACAGGTAAAGGTACCATCTGCTTTCTGAGAGGTGTGCTGGGAGGTCTGGAAAGGAACAAAACTTGCTCTAATCACTTTGCAAAGTAGGACAAGAAATACTTATGCATGCCAAGTCTTTAAGAGATTAATTAGACATTATTGTATTCTCTCTCTTTTGATAGTAGGCAGTTGTAGCTTGTAAGGGTCTGATTATCTTGTAAGAGAGCTCTGTGGGTGAAACAGGCAGACTTTTTCAGGAAGAGAGCAGAACTTAAAAATGCTCTTCTGGGCTCAACTTCACAGTTTCTGCATCTCCAGATCAGCCTTAATGTACAAGGAACAGCTGTCTCTTAAATGCTCCTACAGCAGGACATGGGAGTAATTCATAGTAATCTTTGGAAGTTGAGTTTGCTCCTTTTTCAGGTGAATAGTGCTTGAGAGGCAGTGGTGCATTTATTCTAGGTGAATGCAGAAGAGTGTTCTCTGTGTGTCAGATTTCCTAGGGTTTTGAGTCGACTTAGGTATGAGATAGTTAATCAAGAATAACATTGTGTGGCCAGGAGAAGAAAAGAGGGAAAATAATTTTATACAAAATTTAAGGTGCTTTTCTGAAAGCAGAATTCATTTCTTAGTATGTTGTTTTCCTGCTCTGTATTTTCATCCTAATTCAAGGCCTTCAGGTATTTGAAATTTCAGCTAAGCTTTTATAAGCTATTGTAATTTCTCCATCTAATTTTCACAGACTCTCACAAAAAACATAAAATAAATACTAACTATCCCAAGCTTTGCTTTATGCAAACTTTTTATCTGTTACACACAATAAATAGTAGAGTACACAAGGTCTGTTAAGTTCTTTGATGGTATTTGCCATGACAAAAGTGCTCCTGAGTTGAACTGTTTTTATGAAATGTTAAGTTTTGACGTTTGCTTGTGCCCAAAAATGATCATTTCAAGCAGATCACTCCAGAAAGTTGTTCCAGTGGTGCTTTGGGGGAGGGGGATATGAAGAACCTGTGAAAATAAGATGACAAGTAGATGGCATGTAGGTTTACAGTGATTGATTTGAAACTGCAGCCTGTAGGATGTTTAAGTGCTGGCTGCTAAGAAACTGAAGCCTTTGAAGTTGTTATAACACTCCAGCCCTGCAAATACTGTGAAAAATATCTGTTGATAGAAAGATGTGAGCATATGGCAGATAATTATCCTGTGCCTTTTTCTGTGAGCAATTTCCCCATGGTGGCCCATGAAGACTATAGCAAAGCAGGGACTGAAACTAGACATCCTAGTTTCCAGGCTAATGCTGTAACCACTGGACCCATATCTCCTCTGTATTTATATGCAGCATAAGTGCTGATATCACAGTGTGATCTTTCTCATTTCAGGTAAAAACTTTGATTTGTTCTGATTTTAAGCCACTGTACAATGCAAGTTTTGTGCGTGTGGTGTGCAGAGATATAAACAAAATGCAAATCTGTACTTACATTATTCTTTATGATAATTCTGGATGCAAGATGCTATAGAAATGCATTACCACTGTTATGGGCTTGGGTGGTTTTGTTTACTGACATTTTCTAGTGAAAGTTAATTTCTTGCTTAGAAATATAAAAGTACACTAACTTAAAATAAGATCTTGCTGTTGTTTCCTGTAGTATAGCCAGGAAAAACAGTTACAATCTGTCTTCTTTAAAATCACATTCCTGGAAGATATTTTGGCAACCTGGATATTTAAACACATTTCAAAGAAAAACAACTTCAGATCAATTAGAAATTGTTATCGTATTTTCTTTCTGATAACGTAGAATTATAGTTTGCTGCAGACATTGCCTGGAGTTATGAAATAAGCAGCAACCTGTGAAGGAGGCTACGAATTAGCTCTTGCAGAACACAATGTGCATTATGTTCTGAAAAAAGGGGGAATAGGTAATCATGGACACTGAGTAGTTTGCATTGGTGCTTGATTAGCTTTTTGAAAAGATCAAGGAAAGACTGCAAAGCACAAAATGTTCCAGAACAGAACTTAAATGTGGTTTCTTTGCCAAAAGTTGAATAGTATGGCTACTTTGGAATGCTAAATTCTGCATGTCTTTGATAGTAGGGCTGAGAAGCTACTTTGTGAGGGTTTTTCACTTGCCTCACCTCTAAGATCTTATTAAAACCGATACTGTCTGGCTGCAAATTTTGTCGCTTTTTGAAATCCACTTGGTGTCATTGCTATTCATTTAAATGAGTTACTGTTGAAATGGCTTAAATTGCACTCTGTGGGTGGCCTTATAATATCTTTACTCTGCCTCTTTATACATACTTTAAATTAATTCATTTTCTCAACACTTTGGTTGTGTCTGATGGTCCAAAAAACTTTCCCTGTCAAACTGCTCACTTAGTGTGCAGCCAGCTCCTGTCAGGAGACAGGGCCAAGAGCCAGGGAATTCGAAGATTGACTTTGCACCCCAACAAAATCTGTGGGGTTGTACTTTGTGAAAATTATGTTCTTCCGTGAGCTTGTTTAAATTAATATTTTGCAGATCTTCGGAATAGATCTCCTGAATCACTTTGGATTTCTCCAATGTAGACACAGTTTAATGGATGCCTATGATCTACTAGTCTCTGTACAATAATTGAGTATTATTTTTCTCTTTGTATTGCCACACAGAGTGAGATGGAGGGCAAAATTAGTGGATGTATATGCTATTGCTTAATTACTCTAAGATCTACACAGCTATTTTCTCAAAGACCGTTTCCTGAAACATAGTCCAGTAACGGGGAAAAGTTAGCAATTGCCAGGGAAGCTTCTGCCACAAAACAACATTCAACTTCCTGATGTTGAATTGCTTAGTCACAAATAGGTAAATAGTTATTGGCCATCTTCTGTATGACAATAACTACAGCTGTGGGCAACAATGCTTCTGGAGTCTGGTCTTTATCATGTAGAAGTTCTCGTCCCATTACTTTTCCCACACAACATTTTGAATTCATCCCTGTAAACCATTTTGAATTCGTTTCCTAATTGGAAGAATGAGGATTAGCCAGTCGTCACAGATGACATTACCAGGCTTTTGTGTCCACAAGAAAATACGTTGTCATCTTCTGATGTTACTAAACCTGCAACGAAAATAAACTGCTTAAGATGAGGTAACAATTTACCTTTATAGAAAGTGAAAGTTACACCAGTTGCTGTATGACCAAGCCAAAAGCAAATTAAAAACTTAAAGTTAAGATCTGAAGTGTGGAGTTACTCCTAGTTTTAGTGGAGATTATGGAGGGATATGAAAGCAGTGTCTAGACAGAAAGGAATTGCTTAATTGAGTCTCCATCTGTTTGCTTAGAAACGATAGGTAAGTTCTTCCATGATATGCTGAAAAAATGATAACATTTAAAATGATCTTAACCAATCTGATAAGGGCATGTAAGCCTTCATATGAGATGAACATGAATGCAGAGCTAGTTGCAGATGCACAGTTTGAGTTGATTCATACTTGTATATTGTCGTACAGTCGGCCAGTTTCAGTCTAGCTGGCTAACTTTTGAGTAACTTAGTTTGCACTGCAGAGTTCACTTAAAGATATCTGTTGGCAAACAAGAGAAGGAATTGGATCCAAGTCTGGATTTCTTTATTTTAAATGCACTAGTGATTGTTCTGTAAAATTTGATTGTCTCTGGAAAGTCTGCAGAAATCGCATTTGAAATTAGAAAAGGTTTATTGAGTGAAGTATGTAAGCTAGTTTGTCAGTGCCCCAGTTAGTGGCTCGTATTTGTATATAAAACTCATTTTAATTGCAATTTTATAGCAATATCAGATAAAAACCCCTCTCTTTTCAGCATGCATGTGATTTTTGTAAAATGATATGAATGTATAAATTTTATCAGGGCCAGAATTTGAAGATCCTGGAGAGCGGAGCAGAAGGGAATTTGATAGAAGTTACCGAAAGCAAAAAGTCTTTGCTGTATACGTATTTGCTGGTTATTTCTTTAATTGAGTTTTTCATACCTGCCAGCAACAATCTGGCTGTAGAAAATGAGGTTATGTGTGTTTTCATGTTTCCAGGATTTTTCTGAAGCTGTAACAACTAAAACTCATAATTTTGAAGGTGCATTCAGAGCATAATTCTTATGCAAGATCTGAGTTTTGTAGCAAAACTTGGAGCTGTGGAACACAGAAACACTGGAGGTTTGCTCTGTTCTTATGTTCTAAATATTTTAAAATACTATTTCTTAAAAGGCTGTATTGTCTAGGACTGGAATACAGCCTTCAAGCAAACAATCAGAAAATGAAGCTCAAAGGCTGCTACTCCTTTTTGCACCACAGCCTTTAGTTTAGATTTTGCTTATTAAAACAACTTCCAAATTCTAATAGTGTATACAATACTGTATTGCTAAATAAAATTTTATTTAGAAAGTCCTTTATCTCTAAAGAAGGAGGTCAATTTACTGTTGCAGGGACACTACTCATTGACAAATCCTTGCATGTTCTCAGAAGAATCATTATAATGCAGGAATTTTAGCAATTAAGACATTCTACAAGGGATCAAGTTGATAAATATCAAATTCTTCTTTAGCTAGATTTCAACAATGTATGTTACAGGTAGTTGCTTGCTTTGTCTTTGATTTAAAAAATGGAAGATTAAAGAGAGTACCATTTGAAACCTAGAGAACAATGTAGCACGTATTTTGGCATACTGTTGAAATTGGATCGCAATAAAATGATTTTAAAGTATTTTTGTATGAATGAACATAGTGCTTAGGGCAAATAAGCAGCACTTAAAAATATGTAAGAAGAAATTTTGTACATAAATATGTCATTGTATTCAGAAGTGTTCATGTTAAAATTTATAAATTTAGATCTTGGGAAAAGAACAGCACTTCTGCAAAGTCAACAAAATGGCTAGAAATGTGAGGGGCAATTTCCAAATAACAAGCACTACAACAATATAATTCTAAAGTTAAAAAATAATGTTTATTTAAATCAGAACTTCTGTTACAGAAAATTTGCGTAACCATTGTATATTTACTCTTTAATCAGTGAGAATCCATTGTAATTGATGTGTGTTCTGGATGGGTAGTTGAATTTTTCTTCAGGTGATTGTTTTTATAACCAGTTCATACTTTGTTTGAATCTTTAGTTACTGAATTAAAGGTATTTAATAAGGATCTTACAGTCAAATCATTCATTTTAATTCCTGTAGCTTTAAGGCAATACAGCATAAACTCTGTTTTGATGCAGTGCTCTTGAATTCTTTGAAGAGAGCAGTACTGTACCTCCATGCTGGACAAATGACAATGGATTTCCTCTTGCTCTTTTTTTGTTCTGTAGTGTAATGTTATTTAAAAAACAAAAGGTTCGGTTGCGTTTAGGTCAGTTATTAAAATATTGTTGGTCATTTCCTTTGACAGAACATTTCTATTGTGTTATACCAGTGTCATTAGGAGGAAAGGTTATTCCCACTTGTCTGGCTGATATCAATATGTACTGGCATATTACATCCTCTGGCTTTCTGGAAATGCTTTATTTGAGCAGCGGCTTGGGAACAGGAAATTTAAGGTTATACGCAGTCTGGTTGCAGACTGCATGATACAAAATGTGTTTCCTAGAAGACATTGTCTACCTGAAAAATGTTCACTGGTATTTTGTAGAATTGGATAGGCTTAAATGGGTTCAAGTTGGGAGTAAATTTTTACCAGCTGTAGATGGCAGACAAGGTAGAACAAGGCTTTCAGTCACTCTGTAGTATGTATTTGAGGAACTTAGATGAACCTTGTTAGGATCTCACCATTCACCAAGTACTCTGGAATATATTTTTCCTTTTTAGGAATTACAATTATTACAACATTACAATGGTAATGTTCTCATTTAATAGGTGTTTTTACACTCTAAGAGGGAAAAAAACAACAGAGTACTTCTACTGCAAGCCATGGTCAAATGTGGAGTCTGTGACTCTGAGGTAGCTTCTAAATGCAGAGGTTCAAGTATAGCCATGCTGGGCAGCCCTTTCTACCAGAATCATATTGAGCAGGAGGATAGCAGTACAGTTTAATCCTGTAACTGTTCATTGAACTGTTTGTTGATCCATATAAAACAAAGCAAATCGTGATCAGCAGTTATGTCCTGGTGTGTTTCTTCAGCTGAGCCTGACAGTCTTGGGTGAATCTGTAAATTATGTAAACATAAGGTCTTTTTCCAAATCTGTACTGTAGAGGTAAGTGTTCCCTTAAGTGCTCCATCCACACTCTAAGATTATAAATTTTCTTTTTTTGTCAAAACAAGAACAATGTCTGTGTTTCTGAAGAATGAGAGCACCACCTTCCAAAACTTTATTTCCCCTAATGATTTTCTTTTTTATATGTGACAGAAATGTATGTTTTTCGTCCTAATCACAGGAATGAGTGATGCGTAGACAGTTAATGCAGCCCTGCCAGCCACAGTCATTCAAAAATTGTGAATCGTGTTGTTGAAAGTCATGACAGTGGTCTAAAAACCACGTTTATGAGATAGATAGAAATAGGATTTTATTCCTAGATTGTATTTCTTTTAATATTGTCTCTCTTTTTTCTATACGTAGGTAGTGCATACACAGATTTCTTTTCCTCTCTGGTAGCTATTAACTTAAATAAGAAGGAGTGGAGGGGACGGGTAGAACGTAGCTGAGATTCTCTTAAAATTGATCCCCTCCAGGACTGGGGACTTCAGGAAAAACAACATGTGGTAAGATTTGAGATAAAATTGCCTTAGTAAACATTACAGATTTTCTTTTCCTAAAAAAAAAAAAAAAAAGGGATGTATGATATATATATCTCTCATGAATTACAGTCATGAGAGAGAATAAAAATTATAAGCCTTTTTAAAGGAAATAGCCACATAGTTAGAGATTAGGCTACAAGTAGATTTCATTGTAGAGCTGAAGATATGGTGCCTGGTGAATAATTGACTAAGCTTTCTATCTGACTCTCCAGAGTATCAGAAGATAAAATCTCTACACAACTCTAATTTCTTTTCAGGTCAGTACTATGGAGTCTTGACTTGATCAGATCCTCTGCTTGTGTTTGAGTTTTTTGTAAACCCTTTCATAGAATGAAAAAATAACTGGGGTTGGAAAGAGCCTTTAGAGGCCATCTACCTAGTCCAGCCCCTCTGCCTGGGCAGAGTCAGATAGAGCAGGCTCTCCAGGACCTTGTCCAGTTGGGTTTTGAGTATCTCCAGAGACGGAGATTTGACAATCTCTACATGCAACCTGTTCACTTGTATTTATTAGTTTTGGTGTTACAAAAAATATTAATAGCTTGTATATTTTAGGGGACATGTTTTTTTATCCAGCTTCATTCGTTTACTTAACCTAGGTTAAGAAACATAAATTTCTATGTGTTTGGATACAAGGCAGTCTTAAGATAGTGTCTTCAAAGCAGAGAAGTGTTTTCTGTCCTTTCATTGTAGAAAATGATGCATACCAAAGCATTTCTCCACCACAGAGGTAAAAAGGGTTAATGCTTTTCTTGCCCTTGCTGAAGAACGTAAATTATGCATATAATTTGTTAATGAAATATTTGCAACTTCCAGGACAAGAGCGACCATTTTGGGTTCAGATACTGATAAGTAATTTTGTTTGAAGCTACTATAGTCTATCTTCATTTGGTTGTAAAATACAGACATCTCTGCCAGTTCTAAGGATCTTGATGTTAACTGTACAATCCATCCAATTAAAAAACCTGTTGCAGCTAGCTTGTTGTCATATGTTCGTGACATACAGATACAGAATAATATTGCTTATATGCAAAGCTGACCAAAAGCTACATGACTCTGTTAACACACCCTGAGCTTGTATCAAGAGCTGTTGAGGACCTAAGTACAAAGCATGTTGGCTTTTGTATCAGAACTGTCTCTTGTCCTAGCAGCGTGGAGTACAGGGTGAGTTCTCATTTGCCCTTAACATAAATCCGTTCAGGGTCAACTAGATGTAGGCATGCAACACTGATCATGTTAGCTATGGTTTGTAACACAGAAAACCTTCTGAGTAAAACTTACTGTGCATGGAAGAGTGGTCTAAGCCAATGTTAGAGCAGTTAAACTGAGAAATAATGTTGCTACTGTGCTGCTGACACAGTTATCTTCATTGTATTAACTTGTCCCTGTCCATAGCAGAGGGGTTGGAACTCGATGATCTTTAAGGTCCCTTCCAACTCTAACCGTTCTATGATTCTATGATTTTTATTTCTGTTTACTGTGTTTCTTCATATACAGTCAACTTGTAATAAAAACTTCTGCCAGGCACATTGAAGAGACTTGTGTATGGATGGCATTTGTGTTAAGGGGATGAGTCAAGGTAACTCTAGTGAAGAGACATTCAAGGTGATGTAAAGCACAAGGTTGAGGCAACAGAAGAGAACCCATTTGCTCCATCACTGTCAATACTGTATCCACTGTTTGAATAATGGAGCAGAGTAGTTTCCATAGTTGGTGTTAATTTGGTATATTCACTTGTCTGACTGCTTTTTGAGTCAGATACTGTGTGAGGTTGTACTTACCTGATCCCTGTTATGTTTCATATCAGTTTTGATTTTTTTAATTCAAACTTTTCAAGTTCTCAGATGCAACAGTATAATTTTAGGGAAAAATAGGTTGGTAATTTGGGCCTACCTGTGTCTGGTAGTAGCCCTGTTATCAGTTTTCTGGTAGGTCCCTATATGGACTCTTAATTTTACACTAAGGTTTGTTTTTTGCTGTTTGACCTGGTTTTCTTCCAAAGCATGATACAACCTTTGCACTTGATATTATGGCTTAGCTTTGTCAAAAAGCTTCCCCATGCATACGTGCCTCTGGTGTCAGTATGGAAGGGGAGTGCTTGTCTTTCTATGGCTGTAAACAATTTTGGTCTCTGTTCTTTTCTAATTCAACAGAATTTAGCTTCTTGGAATCCTTCAAACCCTGAATGCCTCCTGCTTGTTGTGAAAGAGCTTGTGCAGCAGTATCACCAGTTTCAGTGCAGCCGATTACGTGAAAGCTCCCGTCTCATGTTTGAATATCAGACTTTACTTGAAGAGCCCCAGTATGGAGAAAATATGGAAATCTATGCTGGCAAAAAAAACAACTGGGTAAGCTATTAAGAATGTTTCTGTGAAAATGCTTTTAGTGATCCTTTCATTTTAATAAATACAGCTTTTGCCTTGGAAAACTTGAGTTGTTTCTGTGGATCTCTGTGCTTTATGTTTCCAATGGAGAAAACTTCTGTTTGACTCCAGCTCACTTTCTATATTCCCTGCTTTGTACATTGCTGACATTCCACTACCTTGGTTGAACCAGATTTCGTGGTGGGTAACTGTGTCTCAACCTGATGGTAGTTCATCTGATTTATAGATGAAAACTCTTGAAAAGTCTGTGCAGTATTTACAGGGCACAGTACAATGTTATGCGGAAGCGTGATTTAGCTCTGAAGATTTGAGAGGCAGAATAACAGTGTTGGTATGACTCCTTGCCCAGGCAAATCAGCCTGCTTAGAGGTAGAATGTATTAGGGTGTGATTCCACGTTAAAATTGAGTTGATTTAATTGGTAGCTGCAACTGCCTGTATCTCTCTGGCACTTGCCTAAGCTGAGATGAGTTGTTTCAGGAACCTAAACTGGAGAGGAAAAAAACCTACTAATTTTTTGTGGAAGGACAGGAGGACGTGAGATGGACTAGAACAGTGACATTGTAGCACCATGTCTTCATACAACAGTCAGACATTAAACAGGCTTATCTGTTTCCTGAAATTGTACCCTTTGCCTGGGAAATGTGCCGTGTTGTGTAGAAACACTGTATGTATGCCATCTCAGCCTTCTAAAACGAGGCTATTGGCAATGGAGACATTTTGATTAGTGTGTAATTTGGTTTTTTGTTTTGTTTGTTTGTGTTTTTTTTTTAAACTGATCTCTGCCACAGAGTAAGCTTTGCAAAAATCAAGCCTTTTCCGCTGGTAATATATTTATCATGCGATGTTCAGAATAAGATGTATCAGGAAATACCTAGTTGTGTTTATGCTGAATGTATCCCCCTCTTGCTTTCAGCAAGAGCATATTGTTAAGATATACTGGCCTTCAGAAGCAGTATCTTCTGAAATAGATGCCATCTGAAAATTGATGAAAATTCAGCATTCCTGTTATCAGGGCCTAGAATTCAGCTTTATGTCACTTAAATCATCCTGAAGTTATAGGTGATGCAAGGTTATTTACTCTACAACTCACAGTACATATATTCATCTGTTTTTCTTTTCTTATACAAGGCATCTAGGGTTTTTTATTTTAAGCCAAGTCAACTTTTCTTTATCAGAGAACTTCAGATCTCTTTTATGTTTATAGACCAGAATATTTCATTGAAATTAATTTGTTCTTAAATGTTATTCTGTATAGCTTGCATCACAAACAACTTGCCACATCTGTAAATATCATCAGACTGGTTTACTGAAATGCAGAAAGCTTTCTGAACCATACTGAGATTTTATCATAATTTTTGGCAGCTGTCAAAATTCTACTCAAGATTGTAGAAAACTAGGGTTTTTATCCTTTTTTTATTGGAAAGCCAAGTCTATTAAATCCTTTTGAATCTTTCTATAGTCTTTGGTGACTGAATAAAGAACTTCTTTTGCATCTGAATTACTGTCTTAGTTAAAAATATCCCAATAAAATAAATCTTAAATATATTTTGAGACAAGTACTTTTAATCATTGCAGAGCTATTTGGGGTTTCTGTAGTGTATGCTTTATTTTCAAAGTTTACATTCTCTATCAAGAAGACTCTGAGAGTCCTGTTTAGAGATTCTGCATACCTGGTATCTACATGACAGACGCTTGTCTGTGAGTGTCCTAAAATTCCAACCTATGAAACTAATTTGTGTAGTTCTCCTTCATGTCCTTTACAACTGTTTTGTTAGCACTGATGATCAGTGCAATAGCAGCGCTTATCTGAAAAGCAAGAGGTAACCTGCGCAGTATCTCGTCTGCCTAGAAGTCATTGAAATTCGTATTATTGCTGTCTCTCAGGAATTGATATTAGCTCAGCAGACTTCTGAAATAATCATCTATGAATGAACCTTGCATAGTGGTATGAAAGTAATCATCATGAAGTAATCACTTAAGTGCATGAGTTTGAAGCTTGAAGAGGAGGCCTGAATTCAGTGCTGTGTCCCAAAAATGGAAGAGAAATTTGTTTTCATACCTTTGTTCCAGTATGTTCAATTTCCTGAAGTGATCCCCAAGATCTTTGGACAAATAGACAAGCCATTGTCTACCTTAGTAGCTTTGTGTTGGCAGAGTACCATCTGACACAGATGCCCAGTAACTATCTAATCCCTCAGTGCTCTGGCCAGAAATTGATCTGAGTGGACTCGGTGGCTGTGACCAGCTGGTCGGGGTTGGGTGGGCGAGCACCATGGACAGGGCCTGCTCCCTGCCCCTCCACAGCACTTCCGGAAGTCACGCATTGCAAAATAATATTGATGGAATGACATGCAAGATGTAGACTGCAAGTTCGTATCTACTTCTACGTCTTGGAGCAGCTGATGTTTTGATCAGAGGTCATTTATCTGTTCAGTGGCCATCTCTGTTCATCAAACTTGGTATTTTACCAGAAATAATTTTCTGGAATTTATGGCAAATGTTGTACGGCATATTTTGGAAGTCCAGACAAGAAGCACTGTCTATAATATCCATTTCACTCTGAATAAAAAGCGAGTGCCCTGACTGTGATCAGAGCAGTCTTTGTGTTACACATGAACAAGAAGTCAGTGATTTTTCTGCATGCATGAGTCATACGGCATCAGAAAGTTGGTGTCTACCCTCAGAAGTAGTGTCATCAGGAAAGGTTTCAGAGTCTGGCTTTAAATTAATATAGGCTCACTTTTTGTTGCATGGTGTTTGTGTGCAATTGCTTTGCCTCTATTGTGTGATCACCAGGGACAAATTTTAAGGACAATTCTGAGCTAGATGGCAGTAGGGTAGGTTGCAACCTAACATCACACAAACCCCATTTGGCAAATGATACAACTGGCAAGGTACCATTGGAAAGATTTTCGTTGCATTCAAGACACTTTTTTTTTTTTCTTCTTTAGTGACAGTAGAATGAGTTATCTGTAGTTCATGCCTGATACATAGACCAAGAAACAAACTGGCACAGATACTAGCATTGTTTATTGTCCATTTGCCTAATACAGCATCTTTTTCTGTATGTGTTTAGTTGCTTGGGGTGAAATGTTTGCTTAATTTGGGCATAAAATAATTGAAGTAATCCAGTTCTGTAAAATTTTTTCCTTCTCAGATTTAATTCATGCCAGTACCACAGAAAATAACGTTCTTAGCAAACAATCACTTATATAATCCCTGCTGACTGCGGGGAGGTCGGACTAGATGACCTTTGGAGGTCCCTTCCGGCCTGGACCAATCTATGAATCTATGAATATTCCTCAGCTGCCCTGCATAGCAGCTTACCATTCACTTTGGAAAGCCAGTTTCCATTGGCTTTTACTGCCAGTACTTTCTTAGAGAGGCTTATGCATCAGGAAGCTGGTTTTCTTCAGTTTTCTATTCAGCCAATCAATATGCATAGCAATTGGTGGGTTCCATGATTATGGAGGCTTGTGGTCTGGTTGTATATGGCCAGTGACAGCCTTCATGTTTTCACTTATGCTGATCTCAAAGCAATTTATGGATTAGCACAGCTAATCGAGAGGGGAGGCAAAAGTACTGACTATTTTGCAAAGACATATTACAAATGTTCAGTATCAGTGTAGGTGACTGTGAATGCTTTCCTCTTGAAGAGTTGTAGCCTTTGGCAAGCTGTCCCCATAGCTGTGTGGAGTTCTTGTGATAACATCTACTAAATGTGCTAAAGCAGTGGCCCAAGAGCTATCCTTCTGACATCTGAGTGGGTTATAAGCCCTTGAGTATTGAGAGGTCTAAGCATTGGGGCAGGTTACCCAGAGAGATTGTGGGATCTCCATCGTTAGGGATATTCAGACACCATCTGGACACGGTTCCAGGCAACCTGTTCACTGTCAAGATTCTCTACATCTCTTCTGCAGGTCACTGCTGCGTTTTCTAGAAAGAATGCTTCTATTATTTCAGACCTATTGCAGGCTTTTGCTTACCACAAGGTATAGCTGTATACACAGTAAAGATGATCCTGTTTAAATCTATAGTATTTACATTCACCCTTAATGAGAATTGCAATATCCACATTCACCAGAGATGCATGTGCACTCTGTTAAAATTTGTATCTTGTACACTTCTTGTTTGAAGTATTTTTCTTCTCACTTTGCTATGCAAAACACTTAAAATATTAACAAAATGAAAATTAGGTACAGATAATTAGGCTCAGGAAATAGTGTTGTAGTACATAGGTGTTACTGTGGGAAAGCGAATGCTGCATATTCATAAAGCTTTGATTTTTTCCCCTTGCCTGTTAAAACAAAGTGCTGTTTTCTAAAAATTGTGTGTCATCACATAACTAAGTAGCGTATGTATGCAAAAATAGGGAAGTGTTAAAACTGAAAAAAGTTTTGCTACCTTGTCCCAAGATATCCTAATATTTTGTACTTAACTACATAAAATTAATGTTTAACGTTTTTTGTACTGTTAATTCAACATGACAAAAATAGCTGCTGTGTGGCTACTTTATTGAATTAAAAAATAGAGATTACAAGAAACTAATATGGAGGAAATCAGGCAGGCATTTGTTTTTCAAAAAGAGCCAACTTCATTGCTTCATAACCAGGTGGAAAAGTCTGGTTTTAAGGAAGTGTATGAAACAGAAAGGAAATCCTTTCCATTTCCTTTGCATACACTTTATGCATAAAAAACCGCAATGTGTAGGGGACGCTTGGCAAATTTTCAGTAAACTGTTGTCTAGGTGTTAATAGTCCCATAATTCTGAAAGCAAACTTTATAAAACTTTCTGCTTCAGTTCTTTCCTCTTTATTCAGAGGACACTTTTGATACATTCTCACCTTACTCAAAACAAATTCTTTTATGTATACCTGCAATGTTGTGAAGATGCCTCTATTTCATATATATGCTCTTATAAAGTTGTCAGTTTTTTACCTTTGCTTTCAGACCATTTGCAGGTCTCACTGGACCTTTGTCCGGAAATGAGTACAGCCAAGGTAGATCTATATTTAGGGCCTAACAAAGTATGGTCTGATTTTTGTCATGCACATTGTTGTATTATGACTACTTCTTGCTGTTGACTTACTGGCAATGATGTTTTACGGTTAAAGTATTTTCTTGTGTAACATCTGTGAAATCTGTAAATTATTTTTTTCCTCTTCAGTAATTCCATTGAGAAATGTTGTTTTAAATATCAACTCTTCTGTTTGGTATGAGCTCTTACACATTTTTCTGGTTAATATTTCATCCTCAGAATGTTCAATTTGTGGTTCTGTTTTAGACACCGGGTCTCATTAGTGTTATCTTTTTTCCACAGACTGGAGAATTCTCAGCTCGTTTCCTCTTAAAGTTGCCTGTAGACTTCAGCAATATTCCTACCTACCTTCTCAAGGTAAAAACAAATGTATAAGTTGACAGTATTTGTGAGAGAGTATGAATTATTGAAATGTTCTTAGTAACTATTTTGACTTTCCTGACCTCCTTCTCTCCAAGAGTTTGAAAGTCCACTGTTTCTAAATCTGATTGGATTATATTTTGGCAAAGTGATGTTAGACATACTATTGTTTTGCATGCTGTTTTACTAGGTAGTAAATATACACCTGTCACTCTAAAAGACCTTGCAGGATTTGGATTGTTGTAGAAGACTGTATACAATGTGGAGGTTCTGTCTTTTTAGACAGTATGATAAGTAGCAAATGCTTGACCATACCCAAGGTATTATACTGGGGAATAAATTTAAATATTTCCAGATAAACTCCTTTCATAGGAGTTTATGGAATTTTCTGCTATTTAAGTGTTTGGTTTTTTTAATGAGCAGTCCAATTGCACCAGTAGCCTTGATAATAGAAACAGAAAAGCAAACTAAATATACTATTTCTTAACAGGGAGTGAAAGCAAGTACTGATGACATGAACTGAAGGTTTTGATGATTACTTTGCTTCATTGTTTACAATAAACGCTAATTTGAGAAGATATTTTAGAAAGCAGGACTGCAGAGTATTGATGTGTGTTGAAAAAAATATTTCTTTCTTTGCTAGGGAGTAAAAAAACCAAACAACCAAACAAAAAAACTTGTGACAAACTATCAACACGGAATAATGTGAAATGAGTGGTTTTCACAGCAGGTGGACAGTCACTCTTTCAAGTAGTTACTGTGGAAGCCCATCATAATGTCAGTGTTACTATATTCAGAGAACGCAGTGAGAGATCTGGGTTCTCTCTGTCTATCATTACTGTCAGAATGAAGTGTCAGTACTGCTACTGCAGACAAGGTTTGAGTCAGCTGATGTTGCCAACAACCCATCTTTCCTTTAAACTGCACGTCTGCCTCCTTACTCAGCTTTTTACTTTTAAATATTTGAAAAGGAGAACAGCTACTTAATGTTTCGCAACTAATGTGTTGAGATGAAAATGTCAGTGTAGATCCAATTACCTTCTCTTCATCTTATTGTTAGAACTGTCTTCAACTATTGTTAGATCACAGTTGCAAGTGTGAGTCTTCAGTGTTTCCTCAGTTAAATGTCTTGAGCTAAGAACCATGAAAATAAAGGCAGGCACAACTGTAATCTAACTGAAATTTTTGGTTGTAGTCTGAGGTCAGTATCCTATGATCTCTTTACCTTCTGTAGACTGCTTGCTGTTGGAGTAATGAGCCAAGCCTAACTTTCTCAAAAGCCTCCAGTAATTTTCAGTTTGTTCCTGTGTTCATGGTAGCAGCCCTTCTCCCAGGTCCTGTCTTTCATCAGGGCCTTCTTTTCTCACTTGATGGGAACGTTGCCAGTCGGATGTAAGAGGGTTGGCCAAGGCCTTCTTAGGAACAGTGGTGTTGAGAAGCAGGATGCAGCAACAGTTCACCTGGAGTGCAGGATAGCTGTGATTTGCTTCTGAAAGGCCCTGTGGAAAAAAGGAGACTGAGAACATCCGACATGAACTATGCTGTCTGCTCCTGCAGGAGCTCCAAATTGTCATATTTACCAGGAACAATTTTAGATTGATCAAGAATTTTAGGACACGTGCGTACCCAGCATGTTCAATAGCTTCAGTCATAGGGCTCTCTTATACCTCTCCTTAGCTTCTGGGGAAGTGACGTAACTTGAAAGTTGGAAGGTGGTGTATGACTTCTGTAAGTAACTGTCATTGTGTAGGAACCCTGTGGCAGAAACAGATTCTACTTTTGCTTCTAAAAAGTAATGTTTTAATGCATGAGAGCGTACTCCTCCTTGCTGTAATTCCCTATCACATTCACTAAACATCTTCCACTTTCCTCTAAACAAGGTTGGTATACTGTTCATAAATCATCAGTGCTCCGCAACTGCTTCCTGGAGCGTTTTTCACCCTGAGTACTGAATGACTCATTAGTCTGAAGGAAAATGTGTATTTATTTTGCATGTATATATAGATTGTGTGACGTGAAGAGACACATTCAGAAAGTAGCAGAATCAAAGTTTCCCAGTCTACCTTTCTTTTGACATTTCTAAAATCTTAATGTCTTATCTTTGGGCTTTTAAAATTAACGTATTTTTGTATGTAATAGCCTGGGTTTTTACAGCAGCAGAACCTTCTTGCTGGGCAATGTACTGATGAAATCCTTAGCTTTCTTATGCAGACTTCTACTATGCAAACTGACAAGTTAACTATCTGTGGGAAGAAGGTGATGTGTAGTCTGGATGAGTAGCCACAGGAGAAGAAATACTGTTTTATTGCAGTAGTTTGTGTTGACGGCAGAAGAATGTTTTGACTCAGGCTCCAGCATGGATTGTGACAGAGAGTGTTCTGTAGCAGTCATGGATCTTTTACCCCTGCTGCCTTTAGCTCCTTGTATTCTGACATTATCAGTTATATGAATGTCAGCTCATATGCCAACAATATAAAGGCAGGTAGAACTGGAGCTACTCCATTGTGGTTGAAATTATTATGCTCTGACTAGTCCAAATTCATAAAGCTATTTAAAAAAAAAAAAATTAAATTTTTTTTTAAGCTGTCCATATCTGTCTGTCTTTTTTTTTTTTTTTTTTGATGGACTTTTGACATAAATAGATCTTTCATTTGTTGCAATAACAAGAGTTTATTTTCTATCATGTCTGCCAGTTATGTTGGCTTCAATGCTACCTGCTGGATTATGGTACATGATAGATCATCCAGTGATGCAGTAGAAATAATGGTTAATATATTATCCTGAAAGGTGCAAGAGCAATCAGTAATTGAAGGCTGTTAGTGTATTAACACCTTAATGTTTAACTGCAGAATTTAATGGGCTTGAATTGCGTTCTAGTCTGTAGCCAGCCTTGTCATGTGCAGTAGCTTCTCTGTAATGGCTAGCAAAGTCCAAACCTGTGTTAACTTTCTCTGTCATCCTCTTTTTTGATGCTTGATTAATACTGCTTGTATTTAAAACTGGTGAAGTATTTAAAGACCATTATTTTTGCCTCATCAGTCACTCCTAGTACCCGAATAATTTGTAATGTTCTTCTGAAATTTTTATTGATGTCAGTAGTTATCACACTACAAGTGTGACTGTAAAGCTGAATATAGTAAGCCAATATTCAGATTTGAGGATGTAAGCTGTGAGAACGGTCTGTAGTGTTAAAAAATCTTTGACGTTGTTGAGAATACACTCCGGAATCGTAAGATCTTACTCTGTCAACTTTGTACCAATGGTGGTGAGAGTATTCTCCTTTCCCTATAAAGAATAAAAATTTGAAGGTGTAGCATAAGTTGAGTTGTTATGGACTGCAGAGGCAGATTTACCAGGTTATTTTAAAGGTATTCACTGCACTAAATTTAAAATTCAGTTCAAGTGTGTGTGCATTTTAAGGAAAATAGCTGAGTATATGAAGAAAAGCACAAATGATTCAAAGAGCAGTGCAGAGTACACTATCTCTTCCTTTGAATTCTGAAATTCTAGTAAAAGTTCTTCAGTTATTTGTTTGGAAACAATCCTCCTTGTAATGGCTGCAGCAGATAAATCTGTTTTTGTAAGTTTTCATGACACATTCCTTCATGTTTGAAAGAAAAAGTATCATTCTTTATTTTCCAAGCTGAAGAACTGTTCAAAAAGGAAATGTTGGGTTACGCTTGTATGAAAAGGCACCCTTTCATTATTTTTTCCTGTACAAAGTTATACTTCAGTACAAACATTTTGAATTGAATGTGGACCTTCGTATCCACTTTTACGTTGTTTTCTTATGCAAATCCATTTGACCTAAATGAAAATTCCAAGTGTTCAAACAACTGCAGAGTCAAGCTGGTGGCTCAAACTACTGCAAGGTTCATTACTGGTAAGTCTTTCATTAAGGTTCTTTTACTTGACAAGAATGTGGCTTTGGCTCAGGAAAATCCTTATGCCTGTATCTGTTTACTATTATACTTTCCCTTACCCTTTTTTGCAGTTGGATTTTTAATCAGCACATTTATTTTGGCTTGAATTCTTTCCTGTTGGTTGCAACATTTTTAATTTCTGCCACAGCATTTTATAAATTGAAGTATTCACTTTACATACTAGTTTTGAGAGTCAGTCTCTAGTTCACATTTATGCCTCTTTACAAATACCATGTAGTCACAGTAATAATGACAGTAATAGACTTAGCATCTAAAATACTTCATCCAAATTTTGTTTCATTTTTTGTAGTTGTGTTCAGCTTTGGGGACATGTGTTATTATAATGATAATTCATGAAGTATCTCCAGCTCAGTAATTTACAAATTGTACTGGATTATGTGACTGTAGTATGATTGCACAATGTAAGTGAACTTTAGAGTATGTTGCCAATGATGCTGTTGAAACAAGATATTTAGGTATTTTTCTTTTATTTCTGTGGAGTTTTTTAGGTTTTGGCTAAGTAAGATGTGCCCTGATTACCTCTGCCTTCTTGTTTGTAATTTTTGAAGTCATTTCATATTCTCGTGTATCTGCTTGTTGTGCCCTGGTGAATAGCTAATATCTGGACCAATTTAGCTATGATGCTGTGACCAGCAGCTGTCCAATAATTTCTTACAATTCAAGTGTAAAGGAAATATGCAAAGCAGACCTAATTTCTTTTTGTAAAAGATTTAAAAAATCTTTAAACCTGTTTTTTCTGAAAAGCTTTTTTGTGATGACCATCATATTTAGTGCATATCTTTCAGAACTGAAACAAATAACAGACATTGTCTAGACACATTGCCAGGGGCCAAACAGTTGCGTGTAAGACTGTCAATGGAAAAGGTTTATCCTCAAGTTCAAAATGAAAGATAAGAACATATTTGTGTGTCTTTTTCTTACTGTGATTTCATCATTTGGAAGCCTGTTAAAAGGCGTCAGTGCAACTTCTGTTTACGACGTAGACCGAATTCCAAGTACTGTGAAAAGACTGCAATATTTGTGTATGTTTGAGTAATCAACTATAGTTGAGAACAAACAAACGTTCAGTATAATATGCAGGGTCAAATGAGACCTTTTCCAGGCTGGTTTCTTTGCTATTGTGATTTAGCAGTTTGATTTATTTGACATCATTTAAGGTTTGTGTCAAATTGCCGCAAATACAAAAACACAAACACGGTTGTATAAAAGCTAGTGTTTCTGCTGTTTAACTCAAAAAATTTGAGCTAAATACTCTGAAAAAAATGGAAAATAAGGTGATCAGTAACAGCCAACATGTCTTCATTAAGGGCAAATCATATCTGACAAATTTGGTGACCTTCCACAACGGGGTTGCAGTGTTGGTGGATAAGGGAAGAGCAACGGACATCATCTACTTGGACTTGTGCAAAGCATTTGACGCTGTCCCACATGGTATCCTTCTATTTAAAGTGGAGAGACATGGATTTGATGGATGGTCCACTTGGTGGATAAGGGACTGAGGGGATGGTCACACTCAAAGAGTTGTGGTCAACGGCTCGATGTCCAAGTGGAAACCAGTGACAAGTGGCGTTCCTCAGGGGTCGGTATTAGGACAGACTTAACATGTTTGTCAGTGATATGGACAGTGGGATTGAGTGCACCTGCAGCAAGTTTGCTGATGACACCAAGCTGTGTGGTTCAGTTGACACACTGGAGGGAAGGGATGCCATCCAGAGGGACCTGGACAGCCTTGAGAGGTAAGCCTGTGCAAATGTCATGAATTTCAACAAGGCCAAGTGCTAGGTCCTCCATCTGGGTCAGGGCAATCCCAAGCACAAATACAGCTTGGGCAAAGAATGGACTGAGAACAGCCCTGAGAAGAAGGACTTGAGGATGTTGGTGGATGAGAAGCTCAACGTGAGCCAGCAATGTGCACTGGCAGCCCAGAAGGCCAACCGCACCCTGGGCTGCATCAAAAGAAGCATGGCCAGCAGGGCGAGGGAAGTGATTCTGCCCCTCCCCTCTGCTCTGGTGTCCAGCTCTGGGGCGCCCAACATAAGAAGGACATGGACCTGTTGGAGGAAGTCCAGAGGAGGGCCAGGAAGATGTTCAGAGGGCTGGAGCATCTGTCCTACCAAGGCAGGCTGAGAGAGTTGGGGGTTTTCAGCCTGGAGAAGAGAAGGCTCCGGGGAGACCTTGTAGCAGCCTTCCAGTACCTGAAGGGTTGTCTACAGGAGGGATGGGGAGGGATTCATCATGAGGGAGTGTAGTGATGGGATGAGGGGTAACGGTTTTAAACTGAAAGAGAGGAGATTTAGCTTAGATATTGGGAATAAATTCTTTACTGTGAGGGTGGTGAGCCACTGGAAAAGGTTGCCCAGAGAAGTTGTTGATGCCCCATCCCTGGGAGCGTTCAAGGCCAGGATGGATGGGGCTTTGTGTAACCTGGTTTAGTGGAAGGTGTCCCTGCCTATGGCAGGGAGGTTGGAACTAGATCATCTTTAAGGTCCCTTCCAACCCAAAACATTCTATGGTTTTATGAAAAAGTATAATATTTTCTTTTTCTTTTAAGTTTCATTTCATTTTGGTAGCTGGCTGACTAAAACCTGCTGTGTAGTGTCTTAAGGTTACAAAGTCAATGGCAAAAAGGAATTAAGAGTCCAGATCTGACTTCATCTTTTTACACTAGACTGTTTTAGACCATACGGGGCAGCTACCTCTCAAAAGAGCATAGAACATTTTTCAATATATACTACTTGACTATCTTTCCATAATGTATATGTCTTCTATATTGAGTAGAATGATGGACCTGTACATCATATGAAGCTTATCATATCTATCATGCCAGCTGTCATTTTACCAGTTTTACAAATAGGAAATCTGGCGGTTTATAAGACTTGTAGGTAATGCTGTAGTTCTCATAATTCACAATCCTTTCACCATGCTTTCCATAGAGATCTTTTAAGTTAAGACATAGGTTGCTATTAATCTTATGCTACTTAAGACTTTGTGACAGAGGCATAAAGTTAACTTCCTGAATTGTATTCCATAATATGATCCTTATCTTGAGAGCTATGTAAGCATTCAGAGCAAATAGTTTGAATTTTAAAAGTAGATATCAGTTTGATATTCACTAGATTGCTTATTGTACCAGCATTAAATTATTTAAACGGAATATTGAATCGTCAAGGATTGTCTAGGTTTCTTCTGTTAATAGTTTAAAGGCAAACTTTATAACATGCAATTATAATGAGCCATTGAGATTTTAGATTAGAAGTGGGTCTGTGCAAGTTAGTACTGGCAACACTCAGAACAGAATAGTTTGTAGTAGCTGAAGCCAGTAAATTGTATGATCTAGAGGCCATGAGAATAAATGTAGTCTGTGTCTGTGGAAGGCATTTATCAAGAAGAGATGCCATTGATACTTGTCTCTAAGAATCCTTCATTTTAGCGTGTGCCCAGAAATCTGTGGTTTACTTTTGCTGTCCACTTTTTTCATCAAAAAGTACTAAATGAAGTACCATGGAGAGGGTGTTGCTTTTCCCCAGTATGGTGGTCAGTGTCAGAATAACAGCCTGTTGCCAGAAGCATGCAAACTCCAAGCAGGGGAGCTTGCATAATGAGTGAGGCCAAAAATAATAAATTTAAAAAATTAAAATAACAAAAAGGTGTTCACGTTGTGAAATGATTCTGGCAGTTTAAGAAGTTGTGGAGTCACAAAAGTAGTGACTTTTTTGGTGGTAAAATATTGTTAATTGTCTAGTTTTTCATAATAGCTTAAAGAACATAAGATCTATCAGCCATAAACGTTTGGGTGTTTTGTTGTGGCTTTTTTTATTATTATTTAGCAGGATGTTTCAATTTTCACTGTAGGTAAAAGTGTAAGATCTTACTTATTCCACCGTATAGAAGCATTGTGCTTCTTAGCTTGTCTTACTGCTGCAGTCTAATTATTAACTTGACAGAGTTTTGCAGAGTAGGTCAGCCCTCTTGCCTTGCCACAGAATCTACTGATTCTGGCATTGCAGAATTAAGAGTAAAGTGTTACTGCTATAATTCATTTAAGCTCCAGAAATTCTTACAGAAACTATGCTTTAATTAGTCATCCTTTCATAATTTTATTCTAATGTTGGCTGCCCATAATCCAAGGGAAACAAAGCCCTATAAAAGTATGCTTTATAATCAGAACATGTTATATTTGAATTTTGTAAACTGATCCGTTCCCTTTATTCTCACTAAATTTTATTAGTACAACTTTTTCACAACAACATGATTTGTTTGTATTAACTAGTCACTAAAACCACATAAAATATGTTAGTGTCAGGAGCACCTTAAGCTCCATATGCTGAAAGCCAAAAGCAATTTTTTAAATCAGCTTTTTCTGTAATTCATTGGCAGATTTTGTTAATAAGATCTGTCAACTGGAACAGCTCATTCTGCACAGCTGATGATTTTTATAGGTTATGATCTTAATATGAATCATAATCCCCAATCAACTGTATTTCTGATGACAGTTATCATATATTTAAACATTTTATTTTTATAATGCAATAGTAAAGGACCACCACATCTACTGATAAATTAAATCTTACAATAGTCATCTCAATTTCTGTGATTTTTTTTTCTCTAATTTGTTAGAACTACTAATTTGCTCTCCTGAGATGAGTAGAAATAGGATTTTTTTTTCATTAATTTTCTAAAAAAGAATGAAGAAAAACAAGTTAAAAAGAATAGCTTCTGAAATTTAAAAGCCTTTTTTTGCATCTGGTGGGAAAGTTTATAGACTTTCTGTTTATAGTTATGTTGCGTGACTTGGTTCAGATTTACTGCCTTGTTAGGGCTTGTAATTTGTACTATTGCTTTACATTTGCATTCTATGTATTGCATAGGAAGAATGGAATTCAATAGCCTTAAAAATAATTGCAGGTTATTACATAATGATGGTGCTTGTTTTATCTGTCATGGTACACCCATAGTATGTAGAAGTAGCAATGTACAGTGGTCTTTAAACTGGGAAGAGGATCTTAGATATATTTTTAAAACCTTTTCTTTATTTTCCCATTTCCACTTCTTCCTGAAAAGAAAAATATTTGAGAAGTTGTTGAGCATATAATATGAGTGTAGCAATAATCTGTAAAATTCATTAACCAGCAAATCTGCATTTGCAAATGTACAAGTACATAAAGCATGATGGTAGGATGTTAAGAAGGATATTTCAGTGCTGAGCCCACAGCCTCTTTCTACCATTAGGTTTCTTCCTTAGACTTCAGATCAGGGCTTAAGTCCTACAGCAGCTCATATTTTGAAGTTTTGAAGTCAATTTTGTATACAAAAATGCCAGTTATTTACTATAATGGGTTGGTTGGGTGTTTTGTTGTTGGTTTTTTTTGTTCTGTCTTTCAGATTACTAGATTGTGTCTGTCTTCTTAAGAAAGAATAGTACTAACACAAATGTACGTCTGTATGATGATTTCATATGATTCTTAGTCATTCTTGTTTTGGATTCTGTGATTTGCACTGGTAACTTTTTTCTTTAAATACACAAAATACGTTAATGGCTATCAATCTAAAAAGATGGAGGGTTTGGGGTTTTTTTAATATGTGTCTGAAAAATAACTGTGTAACTGCTGACTTTTATTTGGTTTCATAGATTTAAAGGTTAAAGCCAAAAATATATTTTTTTTTAAAAAGAAAGAAAAATTAACGCTTTGTTGTTGAATCAGTTACTCTCAGCAGTAAACATTCTGAGGTTGGATGATCCATCACATTTATTTTTGTCTAATTGATACTGACAATGTCATTGATCATAATATCATGAAACATAAAGTAAAAAAAAAAAAAATCAAACCAAAAAACTCCCAAAACAAAACATCTAGGATGTTTTGCGTAGCATGCACAGCATTTTCTCCACTAATTGCTAATGAATAATGTGCCATGTTTCTCTCAAGCTTTGGATTTCTATAGTAACTTCTATTTAGGAAAGTAGTTGTTTATTTACATAAGGTATATTTCAGTATTTTCTGTTTTAGAAGGAGACTTCTAAAAGTGGAGAAGGCTGGAGGACAGATTACCTTGTTCAGCAGCATCTCAGTGAAACATTGAAAGAAAGATAAATAACATTCAGACCTGTTGTCTATTTCTGTTTTAATGACTTAAGTGTTCATGCTAGAACTTGTATGTCTTTTGTGTGCTGGGACCTGTAATCATTGCAAACAGCACGTCCATGGGAGAGATGGGGCAGTGGGGAGAAGCATTAATTTGGCTTCATTGGATGCAATTAGGTGCGCTCCTTGGGTCTTAACAAGTTACCAGTACGTTAAAATTTGTGAAAAAAGATGTCTGTGAATTAAATGTTGTTTTTCAATTACATAATGAACTGTCTGGAGTGCACAAACACTATTTAAGTATATCCACATAATATAGATAGGAAGTACTTCTGCTGAAGGAAAATAGTGAAATAGAGTTAAACTAATAGTACTGCTCCAACTTGCGATTCTTTATTATTTTAATGATTTGCTTATCGAAGTTAGCTTTTATAATAAACTGCTGAAATACGTACATTGTTTAATATATCTAAATATGTTTATATATTTGGAGATATCAGATATTCTGCGTTTTACTGTAACATCTTTTCTGGTATAGAAAAATATTAGGCAAATGTGACTGATGTCTTGACTAAAACTGATGACTGACTGATGGTATGTAAATAATCAGCTACTCATTTGCAAGAACCCTGAGGACAATGTAATGTGTTGTTTAACAAAGAATAAACATGCTCGTTCCAAATTATTATTTTCATTGTTTAGCATTTATAGTGTGTCCTAGATAAAATCATTAATTCTGTCTCATTTCACCTAGACTCATGACTTTTTGAAAGTAATAAATCTTATTTAATTTTCATCTCACTATTGTTAAGCGGTAAGATTAGCTCTTGAAATGTAGGTCAAATTATACGCAGGTTACCATTTTGACATACATATAGGTGTTGTCTCTTTTTATCTACATAGGCTAGATGAAAATAGTAACTAAACATCTCACAAGTTCTTACTTAATATATTGTTCACAGTAGTTGGAAATGTGGAAAAAGCCCTCTATTTTTGGGGCAAAACTTGAAGCATGGAAGAACTAGATGTATACAAATTTACAGTGGAATCCTGAGCTGCGAGTAGAGAGCTTGTTGAAGGCTTTAACCAGAACAGTGTTCTTCCTTTCCCCTCTCTTTCTATAACTTTTGCAATTCATCACAATGACAATGAGCGGTCATTCAGGTCCAGTGCATTTTGGCACGTTTTTTTTTGGATGGAAAAGCAAGCTGCTTCTGTCAACAGGGAGAGTTGTATGACTTCAGAGTTGCTGGGGTTTTTCCTCATAGGCCATTTTTCCACTGATACAGATTTTTATGTTGTCCCTGCTGAAAATTCTTTACTGTTCTTGAGTGTCTTAAGTACCTGTTGATTTTAGTTACTATGGGCACCTCTTAACATGTGGACAATAACTTATAAGACATATATAACATACATATGACTCGTATAAGTCACTTTTTCCATTGGAAAACTGTATGCACCCCCCCAGACTATATAGTGAAGCAACAACAAAACTCCCCCTAGTATTAAAAAGACCACGGCTCAGAGTTCCAGCTATCAGTCCAAGCAATAAAAAGCATTTGGTTTCCATTTCTGAAAGGCATGAGATGGTCCCTGTATGTCACTGACTTCAGTGGCAATAAACTCGTTGCAAGTACATAATATTTCCCAGGAACAGGCTCTTTTTAATATGTTATGAAGCTTGACGAAATGGAGTGTATCTCTGATGATGCTTAGAACTTCTTAATACCTTGCTTTCAGAGTTCCCAGAGCCCATCTGGGTTCTGTGTGAAAGAAAAGCATTTTAACCGTTTCACTGATTTAAAAAAAAAAATTAATCAAAAAGCAAATAAATGACAGAGCAAGATGTAGAGTACATGAAATTTGGCTTGCTGACTGATAGTCCTCTCTGGGTAAGAAATGTCTAAACGAAGATACAATTTTAAATTTATATTCTTTACATTGTATTTCCTCTTTGTTTACAAATGGAACACTTACTTTCTAGGTAGAATGTATTTCTTTGCATATCCATTTTGGTTTATGCTTATCATGTGTTTTGACAGTGTATGTAAAATGCTATTAAAATGGCAGTAATTTCTAGACTTTGCTCTGTGTAATTAACCTTGACTGCACAAGAAATACTGAACAGAAGAGCTGTTTATCTTGCATTAAATATTCATTTTAAAATGGCAACTCAAGCTGCTTTTGCAAGTTTTAGGTTTTTTTAATTTAAAATTGGGAACCATTGTTGCAACTTTATTTCAAGATGTGGAAATTAACAGTTGGATACTGGGTAATAAAAAGACTTATTTAGAGCAGGCAGTGTATTTGGAATAAAGACCAGAGACTAGGATTTATGCAACTTGTTTGGTAGAAATAAAGAACTGTGGTGCTAATAATATGAAACTTTAGGACAGCATGCTTTATGAGCTCTCCTAAAACAAAAGAAATCTTGGAACAAAATTACCAGAGGGATTCTTCTGGTTGCAATAGCAAATGTTTCATGAGAAGCTGTGCAACTGAATTTGTAATAAACAAGATCGGCATTTTATGATTGTGTTCTTGCAGCATCAGTTTTACTGTATGGCAGTAACTTAATAACTAAAATATTCTTTTTTTTTTTTTCGTTTGCCACATGTTGCCAGTTCCTTCTTGAAAAGATGAGTGATCAAACTGCAGCCCAGTTTAAAGGCCTTCAGGCAATGATAGTATCAGATTTAGGAGACTATACCTGATAAAGCAACTTGGAGGCATATATTATCTCTCTGACTCATGTGAGGCAGTATTGCAGTATGCAGAATTATTTTTCCTTGGCTTCTTTATTTATAAATTTTGTGAATATAACTGGATACATTTGCCTCTCCTAGAAAAATGGTGTAGAAAACTTTATGCCAGTCGTACCAAAATGTTATCACTGCTATCAAAAGGTAAGTAACAGCATATGAATAAACAGTATATTAATAAATTGGTTCAATACTAAATAAAAGAGAAGGAATAGCATTAAAAAGGTAATTTAATAGAAGAGAACTGAGAATCATTGGAAGCCTAGTAAGAAAAAAAGGTTCGTGTAAGATTGAAAAATTGCAGTTCATTAGGTTTGGAGCAATGGATTCCTGGGAAACTTGGAAAATTGTAATAGTGATCTCTGTAAATAGGTTGTAACAAAAAAAAAATAAATAATTAATTTTGCCATGCAGTTCAGCAAGACAAAAGGTGAATGCGTGCTTACAGAGCAAGGTGATGTGTGTGCATTTGCCTGGCACACACAGTTGTAAGTTTTAAGATTTTAAGTAAAACAACCAGATTTGTGAGCAGTATAAATAGTGAAGGTTCATTTCCTAAAGGTTTTAATCCCTTATTTCCTTGAATCTCTATGCTATGCCATTATGGTTCCACCATGTGTCTATCATGTAGCAATTTATCAAGTGAGAAGATGGGAAGTGTTTTCACTGGTTGGCCCCCCAGTTGCTACCATTCATCGCAAGCTGAATTTACCTGTTGCAACATTTGGTGGGGTAATCAGTTGTCTGTCTCCTCTATTTGACTGCTGATCTTCATATAGCTTCTAACAACTTAATGATCTTTCAGACTAAAATCAGGTTGAGAAAAGAGGGAATAGGGCAGAGAGGCATCTGAAAGCGTGCTCACATATGCAGTGAATCTGAAACCAAATTAAAAGGGGAAGAAATCATTACAATGTGTGTACATTAGAATCAAAAACTTGCTGATATTGAAAAATCTTTCATCATCCAAAAAGTTTTAGAACAATTTTGCTCAAGTGGGTTGAATGCCTAAATAGACTAGTTACACTTGGTTAGCACTGAGATATTTGAATTTGTTTGTAAACTCCTTCCTGCAACCTAATCCTTTTTCATTGTTTTTTAAATCAATTTGGGAATGCCCATCTAGGGGATTATACAGTTTAAAAACAAATCTTTAGTCAAGTGATCAGTTGCAAGAACATTTGTGGTAGGTCAAGATGCAGCTGGTTTTCTCCTTCCTCCACTAAGCTGTTCATCAGTGTTACTGTGAAGAAAATAGCCCTTCACTTGAGCTAGGAGAATCAGTAGTAAGTTTTCAATATGAAGACAAGCTTATCAGCTCATTTAATATGCAAAAGCTATTTTGGGGTCAGACAGAAAAAACAAGAGTTTGTATTTGTAGAGAAAGATGAATGATCTCTGCATTACCATATTAAGGCAATTTTGGAAGGTACTATCAATTAAGATACTTAGAGCTATACGAAACACATTAGTGTGTAGTTTTTGAATCACAGAGAAAGAGTGGAAACAAGTCTTATCTGTTCATCTTTGTGTTCTAATTTTGTATTCTTTGAAAAATACAATGAAAAAGATTCTTACTGAGATAAATATTTTGGAAGCTTACTGCATGTAAACTTTCTAAAACACTACTTTGAAACTTTCACAGTATTGTCTCCAGATATTTACTTGTTTCTCCTGTGCATGAGTGCGTTCAGATCCTTGCAGAACTATTACGTGGAGAACAAAGTATTTGAAAATGGTCCTTTTATTGTATTTACGTAAACTATTAGTTTGGGACTATTTACTTCTTTATACATCCATTAATTGCAAACCAGCTTCTAACATGCTGAAAGCTAGACATATATACAGCAAAGCATTTATCAATGTTGATTGAGAAAGGACTATTTAAAAAATTGACAAAAATACCTTGACAGTGTCCTGTTAAGTAACCATCTGCAAATATATTAATTCCATTATTTTAATGGACTTCTTTCTTGATTAATCAATGATTTTATTCTCTTAAGCATATCTGTCAGGACATGTCTTCCTAACAAATCTATTCAGCCTGGAGCATGTTAGGCATCATCCTCATCTTCAAACTGTGTTAAGTCAAGAAAATGTTGTGGTAATGTGGGCATCGCTTGTCCAAGAACATTAAGAACCTTGGTCAGGATCTTTTTAACCATAAAAGGATGTGTGTTATGCTTTCTTGTTTGGTATAAGTTGGAAGGGAGTGAAAAAAAATACAGAAGGAATTTTTATTACAGAGAAGAATTTCCCTCCAAATAGTACAGAAGGAATAGCGTGTCTGAAAAAAGATTTTGTTGGCAGGGGAAGAAGTAGTCTGAACTACATATTGTTGCTGATAAATGTTTTAGCTGTAGATGATTAATGTATTTAAAATTCAAATTTGTCTAACAGCAGAAACATAAAAAGTTAAATTTTAGACACCTACTTGTTTTTTATATATTTGTGTAAATCTTTCTCTGGATACAAGGCTGATTATTTTTTTTTTCCAATTGCAGATATTTGTGTAAATCTTTCTCTGGATACAAGGCTGATTATTTTTTTTTTCCTCCCCCCATACCTAGAGACTGTTACCAATTGCAGGTGTTTAGTAGCTTACCTGCAAAATGAAGAAAAACTAAATGAACTTAGCGTTGTGTGTTCCCAGGAATTTGCATATGAAGAGAAGAGTTTTTCAGAGCAGTTCCATCCTGGTGGTGTACAAATGTAATTGTTAGCAAAATGTTTATTTATTGCTCTTCAGTATGTTTTGTATTTCTTTTGAGAATGATGAGTAGTTCTAGGGCAGTTATATTATTTGTGGTGGGAAAATGATACATTTTATTTTAAGATTGTGAAATCATAAAAGAAGTTCAAAAGTGAATAGTCACTTTTACACTATTCAGTTTGCATTCCATTTTAAAGGGTATATTTCCTTTTTAAGTTTAGCAGTATTAACAAAACTCCGAATCTCGAGCTCACCTTTAGTGACCAAAACTGTTGAGCATAGTAAGAGGAAAGCTTCCTCCCTTTTGTTTCCATGGGTGACGCACAGATTGGTAAATTACATAGAAGTATGCAACACATGTCATTAACTGGAAAGACTTTGAGTGTTTTTGAGGTTCTGTGGAAAAAAACAGAGCATACTAATACCTTTAAAGCCTCTGTTGCACTGAGTGTCACTGTCTTCTCTTTCTGTATCTCACGGTGATGAAATTACATTTTAACATGAAAGACCAAGAAGCACAAATTTTATATTTTGTTTTGATTTCAACAGAGGTTCTTAAAGAGATTCAATATGATGCTGAGAGGACAAGTCACATAACCTCTTGGGTTTTCATACATAAAATGGGA
This sequence comes from Limosa lapponica baueri, assembly GCA_002844005.1. Taxonomy (NCBI): domain Eukaryota; kingdom Metazoa; phylum Chordata; class Aves; order Charadriiformes; family Scolopacidae; genus Limosa; species Limosa lapponica. The sequence continues at coordinate 2,753,035 of KZ505646.1, read as the reverse complement.
AAAAATTGTAAAACTTCTTAGTGACATACAATTTCACATATATGTGAAATAATATATCACATATATGTGATATAATGTTTTGTTTCTTTATTGCAGTCTTAAATTTCTTTCTATAACTAATTATTGGTTGTACAGCTATTCCAGTGGTTTGGAAGCATTTGCATGCTGAAAAGGCAGGTAGACAACTTTTCAATAAGTGTGTGTGTGTGCATAATACATGCTTGTAATTTCAGAGCAGTAAAAGGATTCCTAAGAGTGCTTGTCTTTTTTATTATTTTTTTATTTTCTGTAAGGGAGTGGGGAATGAAAGTGAATTCTACTTATTTGTACCATATTTTTACTAGTGTGTTTTTTAGAAAGTTAGATGTGTTGTAAATATGAGATGTAAAATGTAGATTTCAATCAATAAAATAACGTCAACAAAGCAGTATATTTATAGAGAAGTATACAGTATGGAAGGTATATTGCCATATAACTTTTTGGAAGTATGACTTAACTTCAGTGAATCTTCCTTTTCAGTTTTTATTACACAAATACTGAAAGTAGTAGTAGAGTTAATCAGAGCAACTGAATATTCAGTAGTAAGAACCCAGTCACTTGCATTTGGAAACAAGGAATCCCTGATATACTCCACTGTCATAAAAAGTAGTTGATTTCTAGCTTTAAACCGACGTTTTGTCTGGAGTAAAGAGCAAGTGTGTACGTCATGGTTGCTGGGTTTTCTCCTGTTTTGCAAAAAAATATTCGTTACACTTCATGTTGTGGGAAAGAACTGGCTAGTAGATTAATTTCCCTGTGTTTGTCTTAGAAAAAAAAAAAAAAGAGGTTTATGATCCTGGAAAGTGATCAAGGCAAGAAGTATTATGACTCCTCTTATGAAACCAGTAGCATATAATTTTTTTAAAACAAATATTTTGGATGCCTTTATAGAAAGGCTGGTCTAATGGCGCAGTTGGTGGAGTTTGGGCCATTCAAGAGACAACTGAGTTTTTTTTATTCCATGAGGTGTATTCTGCTCTCATTGAAGTCAACATGAACATGATCAGAGAACTATATTCATAAACATAGATTTTCAAACCATCTGAAATACGAAGGGTAATTATATGGCATTATATATAAAGGCTTCTTTGTGTTATATGCTTGCTCTGTGTTTCAGAGGGATAAATATATACAAGAATCATGGGTGTGTCAAAGCAGCAAAACTGGTTCAGACAGGTAGAAGCATTTGAAGTGGTGTTTTTTGCACCATTAATAGTTTTGACTTTGTCTCAATATTTCTGCATCAATATTATGAATCCTGTTTTCAGAGATTTATTACTCCTATAAAAGTATCTAGCTGAAATTTGGCTCATCAGACGAATTACTCTTTTATTCTTTTTCTATTGAATTTTATGCTGTCAGTGATAGCTGTCTGATACTAGAAATACTACTGCAACTTGAAATTTTTTCTCGTTGTTCATGAAGCGGTTGGTGGTAGTTAAAGGAATTAAGATTAATAGACTTCCTTTCTGCTACATTAATAGAGAACTTTGCAGTCAGGTTTAGAAATACTGACTTAAGCCCTGTAAGATGTATTAATCTCTGCATGTTAAAATTTGGAAATTGGTTTATGAAATTTTGCTGGAGTTGTGTAGCGACACAACAAAAATAGATTCTGGTAGATGTGATTTTTAAGCCATGGAATATCAAATACAATAATTACTTTATCTGCTAATTTAGTTGTGGCTGTCAACCTAAATTTAGTGTGGTATTTATTAGTAGGTGAGTACAAGCTGTTCAGTGTGCTAATCTTTGTCCATTTGAGTATTTGTTTATCATGGTTGAACTTTACGCAATTCAAGGAGCTGTCATTTAGTAGATGTTTTTAAATCTTCAAGTACTATCCTTTGATACAGCAATATTGGAGGGAGAGAGGAAATGAGGAATTTTATTAATTTCAACCGAAGTGAAAATGCTTGAAGTAATTTTTTTAAACATTAAGTTTTGCTTTACTCATAAGATAGCTTTTAAATACTATTTAAATCCATTTTAAGTATAGTTTGAATTGCTACCAGCAGATTAAAACATATATATGTATGAATTTAGGTTTACGAGTGTTTTGCTTGATAAGTACTTTGCAAATGCTTTTGCGCAGCTTTATTTAAAAAATTATTTAACATCAGTTCAATATGTCAAAATGAAGCAGAAGACAGTGGAAATGATATTATAATCTGTCCACATAAGCAATGGCGTACATCAAATTCATTTGACATTACAATTAAGTAAACTGTCAGTGGTGAGACTTAAGTGTCATTCTTTTCTTGCCTTCGTTGGCAAGTAAGCATTCAGGCCTTGCGATGTAAATGGCAACTCAAGCTGTTGTGTCAGGTTGATCAAACCAAACCTGAATCTAGGAATGGCCTCAGTTCTTTCTGTCTCCCTCTAGCTACCCTATGCATGATCCAGCACTCTATGAAAGGAACTTACTTATGAGACTTTATTATGATACCAACTATCCGGTACACAGGCATTGGTATTCCCTGTGCTGAGTTGGCTGTTACTGGTGTCTGGATTGCCGATAGCTTCAATGTCAGCTCTGGCAAGATTGCAAAACCTGGCATGATTACTTCTGCATTAGCCAAGTTTTCTCAACACAGAGCTCAAAACTTAGTACCAAGGGTTTGAGTGATTAGAGCCACAGTATGTTTTTGGTCTTCTGAAGACAGCGGCTTTCATCTTCTTCCTTACCTGCTCTGAACTGTGTTAGAACCTGCTAAGCCTCTACTATGTCAATGGGAGCAAGACCTTCCTTATATGAAGTTTGTTCATTTAATCTGTTTGAGTGTAAAGCTTAATAAATAAGGCATCTTGGTTTTCAGAAGTAGTCTTGGAGAGTATCTTGATCATACCTACAGTATTCCTTGCAATGTCCTTGGAATTTCTGTATGCTTGAAGAAGCTCTGTGTTGTCCAAGACCAGTTTTATCTTCTAATTGTAAACTGAGAACAAAATGAAGTGCTGTCTTTCAGACAGAACAACACTGTAGGTCCCAAAGCAGATCAGTCTTACTCATGCCTACCTTATCATTGGTACTCATGTCAAAAGTTTGTTATCTTTCTTTTTTAGTGTTTTGTTTTTCTTAACTAATTAATGAGGGTAACAGTTTTCTCAATATCACAGCTGGGTACCCTCAGGCCACATATAATTAGGTTTCCAGGTGCTGAAATATGGAAGATACTTAAGTTTCCTGGTTAAAAAAAAAAAATTAAAAAAAAAAATTAGATCTTTATAAAACATTACGGCAAACGGAATTTTTTCACTGATTCAAAATAAATGAAGTGGCATCATTTATAACATAAGTGAAATTGAAGTTCAGTATTTACTTTATTGGTGATATCCAAAACCAAATGATTTTGTCAAAGTTGGCAAATAGCTACTCAACTTCCTTGTTAGAATAATATTACATCTCAGTTCTGGTGAGGATTGTAACATCTTAAGTTTGTTTAATTAAATCGAACTTTGTTAAGTGGGAATTAATGCAAAGATATATATTCACAAACTGCTTAAGGGACATAAAAAGACATAGTCCAGTCTAGTGAGCAGACACCAGGTAACTACAACATTGCTTAAGGTTGCTCTGGTTACTGCAGCTAGGTTTGTGCCAGTACCTGTTTAAAACTCAAGTTTTTGATTCCATTACCTAAGTTTCCTGGAGAATTACAGCCAAGAAAAATTGGACTTTGGATTAATAATAATTTTACTATGTTAGATTAAAGAACAGTGTTTAGGTCACTGGGAATGTACATATTCTTCTAAGAATAAATCTTTTTTTAGCTGAAAGAGTTGATCATGAACATCACAGAATAGCCAAAAAATATTTATAAGAGCCAGTGCATTATGGCACTTATCTATCATGTCATGACAGTAAATTGTGGTCCCATTCATTGACCTGGATAATGCATTTTAGCTATAATTTATTTAATGAAAATGTGATAGAAAAAGAATGACATCACTTCATATTTCATAGGAAGTTAGTGGAAAATTCATGGACTATACCTAGAAATGAACTCCAGTGGCAAGAAAATTCACCAAAATATTTTCCTCTATTTGCCTACTTCGAAATCTAATCTGATATAGCATCTGTGTTTGTCAAAGGAAATCATGTTTATCTGTTCTTGCCAATTAGTCCACCAGTGGTTTTTGTATAGTCAGGTCAGCAGGTCATGAAGTATTGAGCACTTAGAGAAAGGTCACTTCATGTAAGCATAGTGAAACTGAAGTGTTTCTCAGACTTGAAGAAAGGATTATATCTATGTTAATGGACAGTGCACTGAAAGATTTTATTTGAACTGAAAGAAAGAGGTAGTTGTTTACTATATGAAGTATTATTTAAAGTGTAGCACCTTTGCTACAGTCTGGTAGTGAATGTTTTAAGCGGGTGGGTGTTCACCAACATAAGTAGGTATGAAATAAAGCTTTCAATAGCATCATCTTAGTTTTCTCTGGCAAGCAGTAAGAGAAGACCTCACCTTCTTTGTTCAAGGAGTACATTCTAGCCTGATGAAAGTTAGAAATGTTTATGCCCACTCTGTCTTTCTCATTTCCCCTTCCCCTAACAGCTGTCGAGTTTTTCTATTTCCAGAGGCAATTTCAACCAAAGAAGAATAATCAAAATTCTGATGTTCCCCACATGAGGAGTGCAGTTTTTACAGATTTTGAACCTTTACAGTTCAGACTTACCTCCTGTCTGTTTTTAACCTTTCTGTAAACCAAGGCAACATTTTGTCTTAAACTGTGTTCTCAGAAAGTCAATGGAAGACTTTCTGAGGTGCTGTACAAACAACAGTTCTTTCACCATCAGTCTTGAGTGTCCACTTCCTAGGCTTACTGAACCTTATGTACAGCTTCTCATGGACTTGCTGCAAGTACCCGTCATAGTCATTTCAGCCATCTCTCTGCCTGTACAATAACTTGGACTTCCATCCTTCCTTCTCAAGAGTGGCTTTCCAGTTAGAAATAAGAGGCTCTAGGAGGAATGAAGTACTGCTGACATCTTCTGAACACAATTCCACTAAGGAGTTCTTCATACATTTTCATGTCAAGGGTTTACCTACCATATTTCAGAATTTCAGATAAACCACATTGTTCGTTTAGATGTAATTTTAGCTTAGTTTCCTAAGGAAATGAGGCATCGGTGATTATATTGTCAGAGCGTGTCTGTTCTGTTCTCCCCTTCTCTCAAATAACTGTACCTCACGTATCGGTATCTTTCAGAGTAAAATGGGCTATGGCGAAGAATGCCCTTCAGTTAGTTCCTTTTCTTGTTCTAAGATAATTTGTTGTGAGAGCTATAAAAAGTGAGTTAATTACAATACAAAGCAAACAAACATTAGGGAAAAAATTGGGATGTTTAGTTTTGTCTCTGGACTTTCCTACTATCTTTATACATCTGCCTTCCAGATAGTAAAGACTTATAAAAGGGACTGCTCTTCTTTTAACAATAGAGCATCAAACACGTGGTTGCCACAAAACCAGTTATTACAGTGCAACTAATAATTATAGTAATCTTGTGAAGATTAAAGTTTTAATGTAAAGCATCTTGGAAACCAATTTCATAGATACGAAAATGCCTGCAGAGAATATTTCTTAATGTGGGAACACTCTATCCTCGATTAGTGCAGTGGGGTTTAAACTGCTCTCAGAATGAATGAAATAAGAGGTTTGGGGAAGAAAATAGATACAGATCTGTAGGTGTTGACTAGTCCTAGTGGAAAAGGATATCTGTTCTATATTTATTAAAAACAAACAACCAACCACTTACCATAAGCGCATCTGTTTGGACACAGGGTAGCCTTAAGAAAAACTGGTGGCAAATAAGTGCAGTTGTTCTGAGTAAAAACTGAGACAGGTGTGTTTAAGTAACCAGCTTGTATTTCAGGCTGAAGGGACTCAAGCAGTTGAAGGTTCTGGTGCCAGAAAGATGAGATATGCTATGGAAATATATAAAGAAAACGAAACAACAGACACCCCACTGCACCGCCAGCAGCTCTCCCCCATCTTTATGAAGTCCTTCCATTAGTTTAGAATAGCGAGGAATTGGATGTGGAGGAGGATAAAAGGAAACAGCATAATTTCTTTACAGAAGAGAATGAAAATATTGAAAGTTTCCTTTTACACAAGTATAAATATTGCCACTGATAAAATTAGGAGAGTGTTAAAGCCCAGCTGAAAAGCAATTTCAGAAGCAGACCTGGTGGAAAGATGGAAGACTCTAGAAGTTTTCACATTGATTGACTTAGATTATAGGGGCTAAAAACCGTGTGCTCGCAGGGAGCCAGGACAGTGGTTATTTCCAATGAATATTTAAATAATTTCTATTTAATATTACTTAAACAGACTGGGGACCTATCAATAGAACTGAAGGCTTGATCTAGACAGAGCTTTCTGGAGATTACTCTGGTGCCAAGTGTAAGTAGAGGGAGGAGTAGGTTCTGTTGTGGACCAAGCAGTTAATCATGCTGTGTGGAGAGGGAAAGGCCTTGAGTTTCGTAGTTAGAGAAGTTGGTGTTCGTGACATGAGTAACTCTCTAGGCCAAAAGGTCAGAGTTGGCAAGACTTTAGTGTCGACCCCAAATGAAGTAACGAAATAAGGAGGGGGTAGAACGATCTTCGGTTCTGTTTCGTTTAAGCTAATTACTGTGGTGATCATCTGGTAACTAGAGTGTAACTTTTAAAAGAACCTGCATACATACTTATGTGTATGTGCACCTGCGTATGCCATGGGTATATTTAAGGAGGTAATCATCATGATGATAACATTGTGCAAAGGAAGGTGAAGATTAATAAATTTCTCTTGAAATACTATCTTTTAACATATTCAGCTGTGGGGTACCTTACCATGGGTTGCAGTTAGTGCTATTTCTTTAATTGTTTGAAACTGATCTAAGCAAAATGCTATTGTAGCAAACACTTACACCTTTGAAAGAAGTACCCAAAAGAATGTAAAGTGAAGATCCATTCTGAGTGTATGTAACTCCATGGAGCTGTATTTGGATTATAAAATTAAACCAGTCTGAGTTAAGGTTGTATTTTTAGTTGAAGACTGATTTGTTTTCCTGGATTTACTGTTTTCAATGATGCTAGGATTACGGTGACATTTATTGGATTTAGAGCCTAGGTAAGTATTGAGTGTAACCATAATTTTACAACAGTTTTTGAAATAAATAATTAAACTGACAATTTGTCCTTGCTTTTGCAAATATCAATGAAAATGCAGATGGATTTATTTGGAGAAGTCGGGTCTATTATAATTTTCAGTTAAACCTGAGTTGTTATACTGCTAATGAACTGCACATAACAGAAACATACGGCTATCGCTTCGCTAGCAGAATTTTTAGTTTAATTCCATGGCTATATTGTTTGCAGTACTGTGAAGTTAATATAACAGAAGGTCCGATCTGTGCATCGCTGTAAAATAAGTCAGGTGGTGTTAGATTTCAGTGTCGATGCCTAGCAGTTCCTTTCACTGTGATGACAAAAAAAATGCTCACATGCTCCACGGATTACTTCTAAATTTTTTGTTGAAATACATAGCCTCGTTCTGTTACTGCGTTCACAGTTTTACTTGGTAAGTTTTCATATTCCCCAATACTTGACAAGACCTTACATTAGAACTTTTTCTGGGATTCCCTGTGCGATGTTGTTTCACTGTCTGCTATTTCAATTACTACTTTACAAAGAGTCAGAGTCTCCTGTTAGAACTTAAAACCACTAACTAGCGGCAATACATTCTTCTTGTTTTATGTACTCAGTCTAAATTAGAATAAGATTTTAGACAGCTTTATCTCCTGACTGAAGACAGTGTTTCTCAACGTTTTTATTTGAAGCTAGATGTGAAATCTGGCTTAAAATATTTTCATCAACCCTTCTCACTCCACAGTATTTTTTTCTGTTTTCAAAGGAAGTAGAAATTGATGTATTGGATGTTTGGGGCAGAATGTGCATTTCTTCTGTGACTGCTGTGGAGGTGCAGCATACAAAGTGAAAACAGTGTGCCAAAATTTCAACTATTCTTAATATTCAGAAAATAGCAAGATAGGATAGGCTTCTAACATTATGCTTGGACCTCAGAAATAAAAGATGAAACACATTTTATTTCTAGATAAACACCATAAAGTCAAAAAGTGAATTTTGCACATGAGTTATCAAGATGGTAGAAGCAATTTTACATAGGTTTGCAAAAAGCAAGTTGCTGATGGTGGAAAGATTAATTAGAAAAATTGACCTGAATTTGGCAGTTTTAGAGAATTCCCAGAATGCACGTGACTTGAATCTTCCCTCTCCCTTGATCCTTAAAATGCTATTGACTACAGTTTTGTCACTGATAAACACAACTTTTTTCTAAGTGGCTTCTTAGTAGAAAAGGCTTGATGGTTTTGGGCTTGCAGTTTGCTAATGTACATAGGAGTTTAAGTATTCCTGTTTGACATCACTGGTTTTAATCTGGTTTATTACAATGACATCCTAAGTATTGGCTTCTCAGGTTTTTAGCCGGCAGTTACTTTGGTTTTCTTACGCTATTTTATTTTTGAAATGATTTCCAAAACTGCACTTTTATTAAGCTCTTTTTAAAATTCTTAATATTTTGTCCTCAATGAAGTGTCATAGTGGGTCCCACTGTAGGTGTACACATACAACATAAACAAAGGACTACATTCTTTTGAAACTGATGACTAGGGGAACTGAGGTTCATGAAGAAGTGGAAAGTAGGAGAGTTACCGTTGTCTGTCAGTGCACTCTAACTGTTCGTAACAGCAGGTGGAACCCAGTGAATAACCATGCGGCACATCCCATCAGTTGTGAAGTTTGAACATCAGACTTGTATTATTTCAGAAAACTTCCAAAAGTAATGTAGTCTTTAATCTCTTAAATTTACTGTTTCAAGGAAAAACAAAAAGAAAAAAAAAAGGAAAATAAATCTATCAAATGCTCTCTTCTGTTCAAACTCTGCTGTCATGATCCAAGTCTTGCTTGTCTGTTGATGACATCATGCTCCTTGCCAAAGAACATACTGCTCAGTTTTATTGACAGAAAGCTGAATATCTGACTAAGAACAGAGGGTGTTCTGCTCTGTTGATTTGCACGTGGTGGAGTGCTGTGCTGAAGCTGTTGAGCATATACAAGTGATTTGGGGCCTTGTGAGAGCATTAATAGTTGGATTAGATTTACTGCAAAGTATCCCTTGAACAGATGATAGGAGAGAGAAAGTCTCGGGAAAGACTTTGAAAATTCAAGGGCAGTGTCAGTATCAGTGACCTTTGAACGCATATCTTTTCCATTAAAACACAGCTCCAGATGCTTTAAAAGATTGTAACAATACTTCTCCAAATTCTTTGTCGCAAGTTGGTGATGGATGCACTAATGGAACATGGTGATCTTTTCTGAGTTGGTAATCAGCAAAGTCACACTAATAGAGTCAGTCCTTCATCTGGAAATATGTAATGTATTATTTTAGCAACTACCACTTTAATTCATTGGGACCACATCTGAGCTGGACACGTTTGTTTCAGGCAGTGTAACAAACAAGGTAAACAACAACAGGTAAGTCAGCCTGGACAGTATGCTGAAGCACAAGAGTTGCTGTCTCATACTGTAAGTTCCAGAGACCTCTCTCAACACAGAATGTGACTTGTCTATAATGTATAAAACAGGCTGAATGTTATTTTTTTTCCTCACATTATGCACCCAATTTACATCCCAGTACAGATGTGAACTCTGAAAGACCAATGTTGTAATAATTTTTGACCAATGCAGGTTTTTTCCCTCAATTCCAGCATCCTGCTGTGTTCCTCTTCTTACTGGAAGAACTTTTTTTTTTTTTTGCAGTAACAGATTCTTACTTTTTATGACATCTGTACATATATACACGTGTGTGCACAATTACACTAAGCATGTTGTTTGTTGGAATGATGAACGTGTGTAAACAGGGCTCAAGGGGACAGGATGCTCTGACTTGCATATTCTTTTTACGAAGAAGAAAATGCCCTACACAGACATACGTTCTTTTTTTAAGATCTTCTAGACGTAAATGTAACAATGAGACAAAGGGGTAATAGAATTATCTCAAAAAGAAATATAAATATTATACACTTGAAATGGAAATGCATAATAAACATTTGGGAATCAAAAGAGCTGTCAATTTTAATAAGAAACTTTCCTATTATTCTCAAGAAACAGCAATTGACTCAGTTAATACGTTTAATATTTACAACTTCTTTTAAAAGAAAATATTTCATATTTTTGAATCAGGTCAGCAATGGTCAGCTGCAATGGTGAGATAGCACTGAGCAAGTGTAACTTTGCTTGTTTTTACCTTACACTTTGATTATTCTCTTCTTCATCTGTGAAATCTTGTTGGTAATTCTTGGTTCACTGAAGATCTGTCTCGGAATATGGCTTTATTCTGGCATTCTTGTTGTGACCCATGTAATCTATAGTATTTCTGATTCTGCAGAGATATTCACTGAACCAGGAATGTATAAGAATATGTGGAGAGCTGGGGAAAAAGCTTTTATTAAAAAGTTGGATTGATTTAAAAAATAAACACTTATGCTGACTTTCAGCCACAACATGATTACACAAATGGTCATCATAGATGTCTCTCTTTCACTGTATTTTAACTTTTATTCATTTATTTTCTTGTGAGATTTATTATTTTTATCAATGAGCCATTTCATTAGCTTTAAAAAAATACTCTTGTTAGTGTTATGCTGTTGTTCTAAGACTTAGCTCTGTACCTAGGATTCTTACTTGCACAGATATAATTGTTATGTCTGAATCTTCTTTCAGTTGTGAACCCTGTATACTAATCTATTATGTTTGTTTTGACAGTTTATGAATGTAAAATAGAAATATTCATGTATAGAAAAGCTGTATTTGGTGTTTAGAAAGTTGGCTTGGCAGGAAAATTATTTTATTCCAAGCTGTATTAATGATCTCTTTGTACTCTAGTTAAGTACTCAGGCATTTATTAGCAGATCTTGTTTTCCACTGGATGTGAGATGACTGCTCTTTGGCCTCTGCAATGACATGACTATTTTTAAAGAGACGGGAAATCAGTAAAATGGGGGAGAAGAATGTAAATACTGCTTTCTCAAGGAGTTATAGTCCAGTCATCTGAAGAGGTGGCTGGAGAGATTCGAGCCTGAGTGAAATCCTAGTGAAGGATTTTAATTCCAAGTTGCATGTGTCCTCACATCTTTATCTGTGAAAACAAGATTAAAAACAGGGCTTACATTAAAAAATGGATCATAACTACATGTTGAGGAAGCAGCTTGATAGCTTTGGGAGATTTATAAGAAAGAAACTACTTGAAGGTGACCTGTCATAAGTCATCTAAATGGAAACTATTTTGTGATTTATTTTTATTTCTATTTGTTTGTTTCTGAGAGCATTGAAAGTGTATTTTTACATTTGGAAATATTATAAATGCACTTTCTGTTGGTTCAAGTAGTTCATGAGACTTTTTGTCATGATCTTTGAACATGAGGGTCCTTCAAGGGTGGGTATTGATCTACATTCTTAGTTCCTAGTACAGTTCTTGTCAGTATTCAAAGTGTAAAAAGTAGATAGCAATGCAGAGCTAAGTGCAAAGTAAATGTCTTTTAGTGACTGTTGTTAGCAAGGAAATACCTTGCCACGTGCCAAGGTAATAGAGAGAGTGCCTGAACCCTGACAGTCCTAGAATTAATTATATTACTGCATCATAAATCTCGAACCATTCTCAAATGAAAATTTTAAATAGCAAATATCTGAAGCACTGGTGAAAAGGAGTCTTCCATGCACTGAAAACACATACACAAATGTAAATTCATACAACTGAATATAGTGTTTGTCAGAATCTGCATGTCTTATAAATCCACAAAGCCCAAATGAACAAAGTAAAGCTACCTTATTCTTCACTCTGTGCCTTGCTGTCCCTGGATGATTCCTGATTTAGGATGCTGGTGTTATTAGTCCAGGTATTAGTTCTAGTATTACTTGTCCTTTGCTTGCTGTCTACCCATAACTTTCTAAGATGACTTTTTGAGGAACTCAGAGTTTGTCTACTATACGTAAAACTTTCTTGTAAAAAATTCGATCATTGTTTACAAACAAGCTTTAAACATTCATTTATCTAGAATATGTGCTTATAAGAAAACACTTAAATTTTCAGTCTTATGTTTTCAACCAGATTCTCACTCAATTGCTCAGGTTGAGCAGTCCTTTATTTTATCATTAGCAGCACTGATGCCAGTGAAGTAGCTTATTGGAGTGTTTGTTGGTAGAAGAAATAAGATCTTGATTTTCAAGAACTGTTTTTGTGGTGCTGTTGGTTTAAGGACGAAAAGTTGTTTGTCGAGACATGGCAGCATTGGCTTGGTCTGAGTGGATGCAACTGCTGCTCACTGTTTAAGGACGGGCAGGATGACCTCTTTAAAAGCTAAGCTTTGGAGTCTCTGAACACGCTGTTCATCCCATTATCTGCTGGTGGGGGCAGAAGCTGTTTCTTCTGTCAAACTCAAGGTGCTTTTCTTGAGGTTGTAGGTAAGATACTGGTTTTGGAAACTTTCCTGCCTACAAAACTCAATGGCTGGTCTTTCAGGTTAACCTACTTTTTTTAATGGTGGAAGTGTAGTGTTTTATTATAACTTATCAGGTGTCCTTAGAAATTAGGTTAGAAGTAAATAAAACAAATACTAAGCACTCCTCTGTAGTGTTGGATAAATTGAGATACTAGGAAACAAAAGCACTTTTTTGTGAATGTATGGAAAAATCAGGTCTGAGATTACCTCTCGGCAATCTAGATTCCTCATATTTCTCTCGATTTTGTGTTAATTTTATTCTAATTCATTTGCAGATACATTCCAAAGTATGCAAATGTTTTTTATTGTTAATTTAATCTGAATGTGATACCTGATATCAGAGTAGGTAGAGCTGATGTGCTTATACTTAAGTTTCATTGAACAAATTGAAATTTAGGATCACAAGCATCTTGCATATCAGTCTATTTTAAACACATAAAATATCTCCTACTGTATTTTCATTAAAACATACCTAATAAATACAGTTGTTTAGTGCGGACTTGGATTCAGTCAGTATGATAGAATGATGGTTGCTTACAAATGTATGTATGTAAAATGAATATATAGAATCATTTTAACTCACTTTAAATCAGTTCAGAAATACTAATTTTAAAGAGTATCCAATATTAGTTTTAGACTGTGCCACACCTAGGTTATTTATTTCAAATTTCATTCCTAAACTTACCAAAACTTGGTATTGACCTTTGAAGAAATCTGCCTTGTTTTTCAGACCTAAGCAAACAGTATTATTGTGGTGAAAGTGTCACCACAACTTTTTCTGCTGTCAAAATAAATGAATTTTTATCCCCTTAAATGACATTAATCTTGAAAGTTGTGAATCTAGCACGTATTTTCATGGACAAGAGTGTTATTCTTTCTTTTTAATCATTTAGTTTTTCTTATGCTTTTCTGAACAGCATTCTTTAGCCAACTCTGACAGTCCTCATGTTGTGAAGGTAGTGGTAAATTACAAAAGCCTCGAACAAAACAAAGCAAAATCCCAACAATGACATTGGAAACAAAACAACCTTGGGATGTTACTCACATGTTTTCATATTTGATTATCAATGCCCAATAGTATATTTTGGAGGTCTTGGTGATACTTTTTTAATACTTAGTAGATATTTATTTATTTATTTAATTTTGTTTTCATGAAGAAAATTCAATATGTTGTCCTACAAGCTTGCTCTTCAGATTCTGCAAAGTTGATTCCAGACTATAATTTTCACATAACTTTTAAACCAGGAATTGCAGCAGGCTCAAACGCGCTCTTTGCCCGGGCTGAGTGAAGGAAGTGTTTTGCTGTGTTACCTTGGGAGAGGGCCTGTGTTTGGAATGCTGCGATGCCCTGGGCAGTGCACGCAAGGTAACTGCCTTTGTTTTCATTAAAGATCCTATTTAAAGAATCAGCCCTCCTTCATCAGACCTGGTGGGTTTCCTGGAAGACAGGAGAAAGAATTTCCTGGAATAATTACATATTCTCCCTAGAGTGACGCAGATTTCTCAGTCTCATTTGCCACTTCACATTCCTTAGCCTGCTTTTCCCCCATGTGTTTTGTTATTTTTTAAAAAACATTAGATAAAACATAGAAAAAATGTTGGGAGAACATGTAACTGCTTGTATCAAAGCTGGCTAGTGAAACTGCTATGCGGTAAGGGTACGAATTTGACAGTTGTTTTTCATGTTATTGCATGCTGTCTTTTGGAGGGAAAAGGCCAAACTTTGCTAACTGTTGTGATGCAAGTAGCCCATTAGTCTCTGGTGCAATTCACATTTCAGCTTCAAAAATAAATTCTGTTGTTCGCTTCTCTGATCAGTTGTTAGTAAGTATGGCTCCATTACAGGTATGCATCATGCAAAATTATGTGGGTTAAGTTTGACCCTAAGATCAATTACCTTACTGAATGCATGTTATTCTCACGCATTTCTCCTCTGGAGACCTTTTTTCTCCGGTGAGGATCCCGAAATATAAATTTCACACTCAACTTCAGTGAAGCTGACTGACTTGGTAGGGCTGAGAGGTACCGCAAGTCAAGTGTCTGTTAAGACTTCCCCTTCTCATAATCTCACTGCGGATGCTAAGATCAGTGCCTCCTCAGTCCTCCGTGTTCTCATCCATATTCTGTCCTTCCATTCCACCTTCCCCACAACCTCCATCACGTCACACAGTTGTGAGTTGAGTTTATCCTTCACTTATTATTTTAAGCAATCCCTTCTCCTCCCCGTTTGCTGGATGTTTCCATCCCCTCAATTACAATTGTACCACAAAGACAATTATTGAGCAGTTGTGAGAGCTGAGAGGTCAGGAATGATCAGCTGGGGCTGGGAACCTCCTGAAGTAGATTAGGCCTGACCACACAGTTTGGAGGCTTCTGCAACGTGTTGTCTCTGTGGCATCTCCTTACCCAAAGGAACATCCAGTAGGTTTAACAGTTTGTGCACTCTTCCTTACCTCACTTTTATCCCCAAACCAATTGGTTTTTGTACTTATGGTACAAACTTAACACCCCTACCAGAAGCCCTGCTCCCTCATCTCATTTCCTACCGTCCTCCAGGCCAGAAGCTGCTTGTCCTCCCCAAAGCATGCCAGTCCTCTTCCTGCACATCCCTTCCCATCCTTTCTACCAAACTCTAAATTTCTTTTGCTCTCATTCTTACTTTACAGTTAATGTCACTAAACTGGATTCCTGTCCCAAATCCTCGATTAATACATTGGCCCATTGCGGGGGTCTTTTCCCCAAGTCTCATGCCCCCTACCTCTCCAGGCTTCCATGGAAAGGCAAGTCCTGCCGCTGCCTAGGATAAGGCTGCAGTCGCTTACCACTGTATGTGTTGCTGAGTGGTGTGGGGAATCACACTTGCATGCCAAATATCTCCTCTTGAAGGAATACTCGAATCAGAGGTTGCAAGGTGATTATTTGTTGATAACTAAGAAAAGGTAATAACTGATTTTCCAGAGTCTGCATCTTTAAGGGAAAGGAACTGTAATGTACAACTTGGTTGGACTCCAGGCTCAAGAGGAAATGGGTTATAGCAGTTGTGACTGTGAGGAGCAGATGTTTTGGTTGGACTGGCTATCAACCATCTGACTCATAATAAATTGTCAGTTCCAGTAAATTCCCAGTTTTCAATTACAGTAGGTAGGATATGAGAAAACAATGCCGTTTGGATGGTGTATTTAAAGTGGTTTTGATGATAATTTTCATAAACAACCCATACTAACTTTGTAAAAAGATTAAGTATTTTGCAAAGGGAGCAGCTGTAAACATTGGAGCGTGCATTTGAATGTAAATTTAGACTGATGTGAATGAAAACTAACAAATGGTTGTTTAGACAGTGCTGATACAATTAGAAGTAGGATTTTAAGTTTTACTTTGGAGTCTTGTGATATCTGAAGTCTTTTCCTGGAATTTTTAGGGAAAAAAATTTCTAAAGGCCTTCAAACTTCCATTTTCATCTGCTCTGTGCTGCATTTGTGTTTTCACATGGCCTCTTGTTCTTTAATTTCAAAGATACATACTTAATGAACCTTTCATCTGCACTGGCTAAGTAGACAAAGGGTAAATTAGAATAAAATACCATGAGTTTTCTCTTTATGCTTTTCTTTGTGAAAATTTTTATTTATTCTTGTAAGTTGTTGCTAGAAGGTCTCTGCAATACAAAAAAGCCAACAGGTTGAAAATCTTTAGGGTTTTTATTTATTTATTTATTTATTTTGTTCCTTTCTCACCACATTTCTTTACTATGTATGTTTTGCATTTCCATAGCACTTTGGAGAATTACTCAAGGATCAATCCACACTGTGCAAAGTATTCTGTAAACATAGGAAGCCCCTTGAAGTTCTTAAGAAAGAAAAGTATTTATTTTCAGTGTAAAATGATGTTTCCTTTTTTTTTTCCTGTTTGATTTGAATGTGCACTTTCTGAGATAAAGAAAAGATTATTTTTTGAAAAAGAAACACATGATAGCAAGATGGCACCGTGAGAATCTGTGTTGGATCTTTTTACATTGCAGTATGCTAGAGGGGTTTTTATAGCTATCAAGCATGAGACTGTTGTGGAAAAACTAATAGGTGTGCATCATCACATGTTTAGCTAATGATTTCAAACATTTTTACAAACATTCAGTTTTTAAACCTCAAAATTCCTGTGGCCCAAGATGTGCCCTCTGTTCAGTGGAAGTTCATTTTAATGATACCTTCTGTAGAGTCTTGTGTGGAAAAAGTTCTGTGAGTATAAAACGGTACTTTAATGTGGCAGTTCTAACTTTGGATGCTAACATTTATAGAAAGCTGCCATTCTTAATCTTTACCAAATCAGTTTTTCTTAAATATAAAAATATTTTTTAAAATAAAGTCCCCTAGCCTTAAGTGTTGTGAGTTAAATACAAATTATGAGAAGGAACATGGCTACTTAAATATTAAAAAATGTGTTGTGACTTCATTTCAACAGCCTCTTTTTTTCCTAAAAGGAAATAATATTGCCAAAGCAATTGGATGTCACTCTCTCTTTTGAAGCCAACTGAAAAATGAAAATAGAGGTGATCTTACTTTGCTGCTCTGTTTAAATCTGGCCTGCTCTTTGAGAGAAATACGCAAGCAGAAATGGCAAAGGGGAAGACACTGCCTGGGCAGAGCTTGATAAGAAGCATTAAAGCAACCTTTGCCTTTGGACGCTTTGGTGTAATGGAGGGATCTCAGCCCCTGTTCCAGGGAAATGTCATTGCCTGGTAACGTAAGGATCCATCATCTCACCTAGTCATTAACGGGTTTGTAGAGATGACCAGGAAAGAGATCACTGAAGGAGTTAAGTTGTGACTGGCACAGAGAGCATCAAAAAGGTCTATTAGTTGAAAAGCTTTTTACAGTTTATCTACAAGACATGTGGTTTTGTTTTATAAAGGGCAGTTGTAACAGACGTATTCG
Organism: Limosa lapponica baueri; assembly: GCA_002844005.1. NCBI lineage: Eukaryota > Metazoa > Chordata > Aves > Charadriiformes > Scolopacidae > Limosa > Limosa lapponica. The sequence goes on along the minus strand of KZ505646.1, from coordinate 2,735,508 downwards.
GGTTGAATGCAGTTCCACTGAGCAGATTCTTGCATAAATAAAAGTAACAAAGTCTGAAAGGAATAAACAGTATGGTGTTGGATACAAAGGGACTTCACCGTAAATCTGTGGCCACCTGAGCAATAAGGTTGTGTAACATCAACTTCATGGTGTTACTGCATTACATCTTTTTAAAACCTCCTGGAATGGTGATTTTTTGCATCTTTTTTTAAGTTAAAATTTTCATTTCCAGGTATGCAGGCCAAAAATATGCATCCATTTGAAAAGTGGTAGTTACAGAAGAATGCCAATTTCAGTACTCGAAACTTGCATTGGACAGTAGCTCAATGAATGTAATGTGCTGTGTTGGCAACAGTAGTTGCAGTAGTGTTTGCTGTGTGTTATTTTTGTAATGAAAAATATCACGTCTCAGTTTATTGCTCTTGCTGCACCCATCAACCAGTTGCATCTTAACATGCAAAGATACTGTGATGACTTGTGGTGTTGTGTGGGTTTTTTTTCCCCTGGCATGAGTCTTCATATTGAAGAAGCCACTAGTGTGTGTAGAAAATATAACATAATATTACTGTATGAGTTAGTGGATGCTGTAGTGGTGTTCACCTGATCTGTTTTGGGGTTTGTTTTTTTTCCCTTGCTTTTATTTTCCTTTTGCTTTGATTAGTAAGCACCTGGATGGTACTCTAGAAACTAGTTTTGTGCATGGTGTCAATCCATTTGTGCATGTCAACTTAAGCACCAGTACTAAATGCAGGATTAAATATATTTGGTTTTGTTCGTGTAGCTTGTAAAATGCATGTAGGTTCTATTCTGTAAAAACAAATTATTTTAAAAGAATTACAAAAAAAAGAGTATGGTCTTGGAAAAACTGTGTAGGTACATGAGTGAATGTATTATATGTACTTGTCATCTCTTGAAGAATGCCCATTAAAATAAAATCTTTTTAATCATTAGCATTACTGCTTAATCTGTTTTAATAGCTCTTTTCATTTGATTGACAATTAGCAAATTAATGGGAAAAAGCCAGTTAATGCCATACTAAGCTTTAGGAGTGAAAGCTGTTCCTTATTTAAATTTTTTCTTTAATGATGGAAATGTATGAAACACTGGGGAAAAGGTTGGGGGGGGCGGGATTGCACTCAGGTATTTTTTGTTGTTGTTTGTCTTGTTGAAGAAGGCTTTGTAATCTGTGCTGGTTCTTCTACTGTAGATGATAGTACCATTTAGAAACATAACACTGAAGGGGACATTGTGGGTCACAAGATCTGTCCGTTGCTGTTACAGGCAACCATGTCATATAATCCCATCCATCAACTGATCACACCCCAACAGGAGAGCAGCTAGTTTTTGTCCTCACCACTCCTATGGAGTGTTGTCTTGCAACTTCAGGTTGAAAACCTGTTCTGATATCCAGCCATAGTGTGCTCATGACCATTTTACAGGCATTTCTAAGAGTACAGTTTTCTTTCAGCTGTCAGAGTGAGCTGCACACCAAGGCAGAATTTAAGAAAACACTGTCAGCTCTGTCTCATTTTTCATCTAAGACAATTAGGCTTTTTTAAGACCCATTCTTCATTCCAGCTTATCACTAAGTTTCTTGGCATGTTGTGTTCTGCACGTAATAGCTGGTATGCAGCTAGTCTCTCTGGACGTTAACAGTTTCAGTCCTGCCAAAGCTTCAAATGGCAAGAGATTGTCTTCCTGAAACCACTCAGCAGTCACTTTTTTTTTTTTTTTTTTTCTCCCCTCCCCAGATAGGGCAGGATCTCCTAGCAATGTTTAAGTGGTTTGCATGTTCCTTCCTCACAGCTGCCTGTGGGATGGAGCATACCAGGGCACACTGCACCATGTTGATCCTGCTTTGAGCACATATCTGCTGGGTTATCTATTTCCTTCCGTATTTTTCCAAAACGGATAAAAACAAATGCATCTTGGCAAGTTGCTATGTACCTATGCACAAGCATGTTAAAGACTTCTTTGTGAGCAGCAAGGGGCACCATATTACTTGCTGTCGATGAAGGTGACTGCACTGCTAACTCATTGGTTTCTAACTAGAGGTCAAGAGCTTAAATGAAATTGTGTGTAGCAGAAATACTTTTGTTCATACTGTGTGTGATTTATGAATTGGAGAGATGTCAGGTCCTAACCAGAAACAATTTGTTCTACCTGATCTCAAAACTGTAGTTGATTGTTCTGTTACAAAAAAAGCTTAAACTGTGAATGCATTAAGATTGACTGTCATGGTATTTATCATGGATTTTTTTTTCTTACCATAGTTTTTATTGAGTATGCAGTCTTTGCTGAAAGTAATGCTTGGGTTTAATTTGCAGGAAAGTTGGGGACAGTGGCTTCTAGACACAAATTTCTGGTTGCATGAACGTTTTTCATCTACAAGAGAAGTAGGAGTTGAGTACAGCAGAAATTTTAGACTGTATACTACTTTGAAAAATAACAAATATAAAATCTCTGATCTTAACTCAGTGATATAACATTTTAAAAAATTCCTTGGCATTTTCATCTGATGTTGCTGTTAAACCAAGAATTCATAAAAAATGAAATCTGCATCTTTACTGAAATACGTAGTTCAGCTAATTGAAGAAGAGCTACACTACTCTAGACTTGCTAACACAGTAATTTTAATTTGATACTTTCAAGGAAATTAAGCACGGTAGAATATCTTAAGTACTAATATAGTAAGAATGAATACATCTGCAATTTATTTAGGAGATGCTTATTTGACTTATTAGTTGTTACCTGTAAGCTTATAAGTGCTGAGCTTATTATTTGCCATTTTCTGTTTATTATTTTTTATGTACAGGATGTGAATGAAGATCCTGGAGAAGATGTTGCACTTCTCTCCGTTAGTTTTGAGGATGCAGAAGCTACTCAGGTTTTTCCTAAGCTGTATCTCTCCCCACGTATTGAACAGTGAGTGAGACAGTTTTTTTTCTAGAGTGTTCTTTCTGTTTCATCTCTGAACATTTCCATTTTTTCCTGACCTATGTGAGATATGGTGGCTAGGTGATAATATGCTATTGCTTTAAATTGCTTAAAGCCATAACAAGTACTTGGAAGTGTGTGTGGTGGAGAAATGATGGATCTTCTTTCAGCTAGTTCTGTGTCTATGGCTGGATCACACACAGATGAATAAAAGTCATCACTGGCTACATGTCATATTCTTGTAGTGTCATAATCCATGAAAACTATGCTGTGCTTTCCTGTAGCAGTATATTTAGAGTACCTCCTACGGTACAGCATACTGATAGCATTTTTGTGGGGGAATCTTTAATTTCTTTTTCTTTTGGGAAGGTAAGTTCTCTGTATAAGCATAATACATTTGAATAAAGTATTGTCATAGAAGCTAAAGGGCTTTATTAACTGTGTTTCGGGAATTTGCAGCTTTAGTAAGCTACTTTTTTCAGGAGAATATCTGAATATTTCAGTTTAAGATTGTTGAACCATTCTGATGTGTTTACCAGTTGGCAAACAGATTAGCTAAAAAACTAATTTCTACTCCTAAAATGGAAGGGTGAGGATTAGAAATCAGTCTACTTTCATTAAATTTCGCTTCTTCCATTTCTGGAATTAAGAATGTCTTAATGCTCCTCCTTCCATTCAGTATCTCAGGCTTGTCACGTCTGCTTCAAAAAGGTAACTATATCAGACTGTTCAGGTATGCAACAGTCAAACTGGTCTAGCATTATTTCGGCGATGCTTTGTTTTTCTGGTTAATACTGCACTGACTTTCCTCTGAACTGGTGATGACACTTCTGGGTAGAAAAGAAAAGATGGGAATTACAGACTACCACAGTTCTATAACAACTCAGTGATAAAGTTTGTGTGAGTGAAGGAACATGGTATCTTGACATTTTGCTCAACGGGGCATTGGTCTGGATAAACTGTTGGATGCAATTTAAAAAAAAAGCAAATATCAAGATTTGATTTAGATAAAGGCATAAGACTTCCCAGATATTTAAGCAAATGTAGGTTACACGTGCACATGCAAACACACACACACAATATATTTAACAGCTTTTACATTTCCATATTTTTTATCAATTCACTATTTTTGCCAGCATTAGTTGAGGGAATAATTGTGGTCAAACATGTATTTATCCTTCCATGTTCCAAAGGATTCTTCTGCTCCGCTGCTGCTAAAAGCAATTGGGCTGTCACTAGTTTCCATTGTATTTTCAGCTCTAGTCACATGTTGATTCTTAAGTGTATTTCAGGCCACCCAGGTATGTCTGTCTAAATGATCCATGTGCTAATGAGGACATTACTTACTTTCCCACTTTCAATAGTACCTTTAGAAAGATGTTCACTTCTTGATACCAAGCAGAATAGCAATATAAAGGAACGCTTTGTCTTCCTAAAAGTACTACATTTTCTGTCAGTGCCCTAAAGAATATCTGATTTTAGATATGTGATGTAGAACAATATAGCATAAAGATACTTGGGTGGTGTTAGTACATATTTAACATGTCTGATGTATTTATGGCTGTGTCATTTATAGCTTAGGTAGTCATGTTAAAATCATGCCAGTAAACCCTGGAGTTCGTGCCACACCTTGTTACGTTATCTGTGTATCAAAGCTGAGATACTTCACTCGCATAACTCAATCTGTCCTCGTGCGTGTGTAAGGTATTCATCACAGTATCTAGATCCTGGTAACCCGTAACACCAGCGTTGCTTGTGAGCTGTTGCAGCTTCCTTTGTTCTACTGGCTACTTTTTATGTGTCGTGTAAAAATGTATGGGTATGTTTTCAATGTTTGTTCAATTGCACTTTGACAACAAAGATATAGTTGTCTCTTGTTCTTTCCCAAACCCAGTCTCTGCTCTGTTTAGCAGGGACTGACAGCCTAGATATTTTACTTTCCAGTGTTTGGGAACTGAAGCAACAATGTGTACTTCTTTATACTTTTTGCCAAAAGTACAAAAAGCCTCAAGAAGCCCTGAGGATTAGTTTAATGACTTGAGGACATGGCATGTTACATTTGAATTGTGTTCTGCTTATAAACGTTCTTTCCTGCTGCTAACAGTAATTGCATCTACAAAAGCCATGTAAGCAAATTACCAGTGTATTTTTTTTTATGGAGCAGATTTTGAGGTGGAGTAAGTAGTAGTTGACAGTTCCCAACATAACATTCCCCAGTACTCAACAAAACAGGAAAAATACCAAATTCCCACAATTATTTTGCTAATACTAAACTCTGTTCACCTTAGGAAGAACGAGCAAACAGGAATAGCATTTTCCTGACGTATGAAAAAAACATTTTCAGATAGAAATGTTTCAGCTTTGTAGAGAAATAAGAGCAAAGGGCCTGTTTGTGTAACGTGAGTTATCTCCTGCTTTCCCAAGAGATTTTGTTGCTTTTGTGCTCTGCCATATAAACATGCATTCCCACATTGTGTTTTCTGAAAATGATACATACCCACAGATCTTGTCAGCGAATTTGAGCCTGAGCAATATGAATATAGGGGTTTTGCTTTGAAGGGTTATTGTAAAGCATATTTGCTCTATTTTTAGATGGATGGTAAATATAATGCTAGTAAGATTTTGACTGCTCTTTGTTATAGGCTCTGGAAGAGAGATTTGCAAAACAAGGGAAGTATCCACTTTTTATGGTTTTGGGCCTAGATGTTAATACATCAGTTAGTTTGAAAAAGCTCAAATATTAAAGCAGGGGGTAAAAATGCAGTCGGGAAGTGTTGTGGCTCATTCAAGTCAGTATCGGTGTTCCATTGACTTGAGTTGTGTGGTCTCTGGCTGCAAGAGCGGCAAGTCCAGTTCCTACAGTAAAAAAACATCCCAACACATAGGGACAGGAAGCATTTGTGTTAATTTATAAAAATCTCAGCAATAATTATTCATAACTATACCTGGCTTAATTCTTTCATTAAAACCTGCTAATTTAAAAACATTTCTTCAAATACTAATTGTTCAAAATACATTAACAGCAAGTTCTAGTTAATGTTTCCTCAATTTGAAATCCATCACTTAAAAAAGCTTTCATTTTATAATTTTAAGAATTCTTATTCCTTATTGCACTGCATCAACCAGCAGATAGATGCCAACAACACTCATTTTTAAGGATTTCAAAAATTAGATTAAGCTAAAATGAAATGTGGGTTGTTTATGATGTTTTGTTTAAAAGCTGCCATCGTAACTGTAGTATCGTAAAAACAAGTTTCTGCACACTTCTGGAGGAAGTAGTAAGCTAGGAAACCCCAGGCACTGACCACCAAACTTGGGAGGATGGTGCTTGTCAGCATCTGTGAGCATTCATCCCCAGCTTGTCCCACTCCTCCTCCCACCTCGGGGTATGGGACCGGCCACAGGATGCTCTTCATCCCCCACTGACAGCTGATGTGCTTAGGGTCAGAGAGCTGAGCAATGTCAGTACCTGAGGTCCCCCACTTGCTCATCCACCTGACCATCTCCTGCAGCTGGGTAGACACAAATGTATTCTGAGGCTGCTTCTGCACAACGAGGAGCTGCTGGGATATTTACCCTGTATGTCTCTGTCGCATTTCCATGCATTACTCATAATGTCTTTGAACCTGCTTGCTTAGAATTATTTCTAGTGAAACTATGTTAGATATTCATATGGAAAGGAAATTTGTAATAAAAATATCCATCATATCTTTGGTTTCCATTTATTGAAAGTCACTAGACTCTAAATCCAAGAAGTCAGTGCAAGATTGAACACCTAATTTCTACATTTATGCTTAAAATGTGTGTCAGTGTACTACACATGAATGTGGATCAGAATTTTTTTTTCAAAAGAAAAAAAAAAAGTATGTATTTTTTTCCTTCAGGAGTCATCCATGCTAAAGAAAATAAAAGTGGGTTCGTCTTGGTTCACATTTTAAGAGAAAAATCTAAGGGTAGAAACACTGTTGCTCAGTGAATGCTGTGTTCCCTGGATTCACAGAAATAATCCTGCAATAAATACTGTTGTCCTGGAGGGCTTTTCTCTGATAAATACGCGGACGTGAATATGCTAAGAAAACCAGCTGTCAGTAGAACTTGTTTTGCTTAAATGTATCAAGCTCCGTGCTTTGGGGACTGAAATGGTCCTTTTTTACTGGTCTGGGAGCTGTGCCAGAGGGTTCTTCGTGACTGAGGGTGGTATGCAGAGTTCGGTGACTGCGTTTAACCTTCACAGGGGAGAATAACAAGAACCTGGTCTGAACTCTTAGACTTTGAATTTTTCTGTATGTTTTTCACTGATGGGGGAAAAAAAAAAAAAGAAGAGGAGAAAATTAAGCATGTATTTGCTTTAAGGTGTTTCCAGTCTTTTACCTGGGAGTTGGAGGAGGAAAACCATAGAATATTATCTATTTACTGCCTGGTACTGCCTCTCGCTGCATTTGTGATGCAGGGATGCTGTGAAGGGCTTCACCTTTAAAGTTGGCTTGCCACACTGCTGGGTGCACATCACGGGTTGAAAGCTTCACCAGTTGAAGCCAACTGTTTCAGAATGATTATGAATACACCGTCTCTAAATGAGTGGTCATGTTTAGGCCTTTTTATATGTCTGTCTTCTAAGAAGGTCTTCTATTTGGCATATTAAAATGTGATTATTCATCTGAGTTCATGATTTCAGCAGAATTGTTAGTAGACAACCAAGACAGTCCATGACTTCAAATCCCAGTGCATCTTGCAGGCGTGGGAAGCAGGAATGACCGTTACTTTGCAGGGCTTTCTCTTCCATTAAGCCTAGTTTGGTCATGCCCCTACGCAATGCCTGGCCAGTGCATCAGTGATGTCTCCTGCCTGCTGTATGTGCCATGGCCCAAATCATCCAAATCTTCTGAAACTGTAGCCAGTACCGTAACCTGATCTCCAGTCTAGCTCTGCTTTGCAGTCCTCCTGTGTCCTGAAAATCACCTGTTTTGCTGCAGCCACCTTTTGATGGCCTGTTGACAGCTTCAGAAGAGCTCAGGGTGGGCTGGGATTGACAGTCAAAATGGATTGACTTGTACTTTTATCCTAGATGTTCAACTCTACTGGCTGTTCCTTTTTTTCCTGAAGTTGATGCAGAACAATTAGTGAAAATAGGTGTAGAAGAACTAAGATTATGTGTCCATCATCTACATGGTGTTTTAGTGCTGGATATGTTAATGCGGTCCTTAAATGGTTCAGTTAGTGAGTATTTTAAGATAGATTTTTTTTCAGTTAAGAGATTAAGCAATTAGAGCTAATAATTGGGGTATTAAATACTTGAGGCAGTTTGGTGGGACTGATTTTGTTGCTAGGTAATGAGGTACTAGTTTCTCTGTACAGGAGACAAGGGGAAGGTTTTGGTCTGGTGTGTGCTTTGTGCCAATCCAGAGCTCAGCGTTGCCTTGAGTCTCAGAGCAAAACTTAATGTTGAAGAGTGGGAAGGGTTTGTGTCCTCCAGGAGTTTGTGTCAGGTTTCTGTCAGTGTCAGCCTGTATGCATGAGGGTCTGTAACCTGATGGTGGAGGGACTATTTTTACATGATATATCAAGCACTTTACGCCTTTAAAGGATTTTCTTGTATAGTAGAAAAATAAGTATAGAAAATTGAATTAATAAGAAATTACAAAAGAAAATGGAAAAGTGATTCAAGACAGTCCTCTCCAACTCCCTTTCCCTGCATACTTCTGACTAGAGTGGAATGGTCTACAGAAATTTCAGTAGTTTTAAAAACATTTGTTTCTTTTAGATATAAATATTTCCATTGAGATGTTGCATTTTTTCACTTGTGTACTTATAGTTGCTTTCAAGCTACCCTAATATAAACACACAATTCTGATTCATATTATGTTGTATGCTGTGTGTATACCATGTTTCATTGTAATAATCCCTGTTTCAACATGGGCATTTCTAAGTACCGTTGTAAAGCTGTACTCATCTGAAATATCCTCCTCAGCATTTTTACTGTGGTATTACTGCTTCTAGGTGTGAGTACCCTCCTACAAAGAGTGATAATGAAGGAAAAAGGGAACAAAGTAATTTTTCTTTAGGACATCAAACAGTAGTATTCATAAAGTTGCTCTTGGTTCTTTACTGTTGCCCATATGTTCAGACTTGTATCTTCGTACAGTGAGATTGTCAGAAGCATTTTTAATTAGTCAAAACTAATTCTGGCAATGACATTAAAAAAATTACTGTCATCTCAGTTACTAGTTAGGCCAGTACTGACTATTTTTGAAAACTTCCCCTGTATTTGCAATAGCAGGTGGGGTTTTTTTAATTTTCTTAAATTGTATTTACTTTGCTACTGAAGTTCATTTTAGTTTTACAAAAACCTCTTACTTTTCTTTTGATACATCAAATGTTTTTGGCTTTTCTGTTGCCTGTGTTGATCTTCTGCTTTGGGAGGTTGGAGGGTACTTTTATTGCCACTCTGACAAACCTGGTACTGTACTGAAGTGCCTTTCTCCGATATTTCCCCAAGATATTAGAGCACACACAACAGATGTCTTCTTCCTTTCCTAATATGTTTTTGTAGGAGAAAGGAAGCCTGCTGAACAAAATCAATCCATTTCTGTACTGAACTGTGTCTGTCACAGGTGGCAGGACTTTTTTTCATACCTAAGAATTAATAGGAATCTTTGCATTTTTTTTATGTAGGACCTTTTGTTCTAAAGAACTGTGTGGACCAACTGTAGGGCCAGCTTGAACTCCTTGAAATGTTATCCATTAAATTGGTTAGACTGATCAGAGAAATTTGAGTGAGTGTCATTTTTATTTTTATTTTATGGCTTGTGATATGGTAGTAATAGAGCAAGCAGGAGGGTCTGGTAACTGTGGTTAAATGTTAACCTAAAAAACTTCTAACTAGGTGTCTCTTGAAAATGCAATGAAAAATCAGGTCCTACCTGTATTATAAAATTTATACATAGGGAAACTTAACTTGGAGTCTGTCTAGGGCTAAATTAGTTGTGGTTTGCTGGATAATGTGCTGTTGTTAAATACTACTTTAAAAAACAACAACAATGAAATACAGAGGTGCTGGGAAATCACAATTGAAGCAGAGCTTCTCTGTTGTTAAACTTGTTTAATTCCCCAGCCTGTCTCTTCAGAATGAAATAGCTCTTGCTGAAGTACTTAAGTTACTTACTGCATCAAATTTTAAAATTATCTGACAAGTCTGAGACTTCTGCCAGTTTATCCTTAAATGTAATCACATGAGCAGGTCATGGAGCATTTTTATTTAAGCTCAAAGTTGAGCTTCAGCTCTTCAACTGTATCCATTCTAACTGGGTATTAATTACCAAAACTGACAAACAGTAGTTGCAATAAGTTAATTAGAATTTGTCTTGGCAGCAAATGCAGTAAATGTAGAAAGGCACGTTTACTCAACAGTTATGAAAACTCAAATTTCCTAGAGTACACTTTGAACCTGCTTTTGTTGCCACATGGGTATTTTTCCCGGTTCTTGATGTAAATCCAAACCCACCACTACAGAACATCATACCATCTTTTAACAGAGTACACTTTACTGAAGCTGATTTTTGCGTATTTGGGATATGTGGCTTGCTTTCTGAATATGGTGACTAAGTCATTTGTTTTCAGAGAACTTCATTCTAATTGCAATCTGCACATTATAGTGTTCTGTCTTCAGACTTTTCCTATTTTATTATTTAAAATAGTTAACTAAAACTCAGCTACTGTTTAATGCTTGCTTCCAGATGGTGACCTTCACTAGGTACAAATGTATGACCACTTGGAAGTGAAGAGTTAAGGATTATCAGATTAAGCCTCAAAAAAATGTGAAACACAGAATTAAGTTATATTTGAAAGACCTCAGTTTTGATTGCCTCTGTCGTCTTCCCTTCCCCCCCTCCTGCCCCCACGCACACACTTGAGAAGAGCTGGCAGTACCCGCTAGGTACCACCTTCCTATTGCTGGTGTTTCAGCAGGAAATGCGGTGGCTCAGGGAGTGTGGATTGAGGAGAATGGCAAAGAAACAGCCCTGCAGGGAATCTGATGGGCAGGAGGGGAGACTGTAAGTGAAGGGATCTTGGCCCCGTTGTCTGTGTGATCAAAAGAGAGGATTGAAGTGCATCCTTCAAAATTACTAGGAGGCCTCGTTGCCCTGATGACCTGCCTTTTCCCCATAAGCTTCCTGACCCCACAGTAGTACTAGGTACCACCTCTCAGTTTTCTTCACTTTCTGCCTCCTGCTTTACTGCCAACAATCAGTGGCATTTAAAACTTAATGTCTTCTTGAAAGGAGCTTTAATTCCTTATTAATTATCTGTTGTAGGAAGTATCTGTTGTTGTACCATTTACCCAAAATAAATCGTGGCTGATTTTTGCAACATGACTACTGGGTTTCTGGGGGTTTCCTTTTCCCTAATTATTGTCAAGAATGTGATTCATTGTATTGCTGATTTCACTTAAGGCATAAAAGGCAGTTACAGTCTGTCCCGATACTTAACTACAGGAGCTACTCGTCTCACGTGAATGTTAGCTGAAACCCCGTTTCCTTTCAGCACTTGCACGTTGGACCTACCTGGAAAATATGTATAAAACACGTATTTCCAAATGTGAGACTTTTTGTTGACTAATCTTTTCCTAGATAACAGATTCCCCTTCAGAAATATTGAGAACTTCTTTCCGATGAGCTTTCCTCTGGAGAGTCCCCTTAACAAATCACAAGGATTTGTTGAATTGTAAACCAGCATCCTATAACTATACTAAACTTTCAGCTTCTTTAAATGAAATGCAGATTGTAGGCAACTTAGAAAAGTCATTCTTTAAATGGAACAGAGTTGCTGTGTTTTGTAGGTTTGTTTTTTGAAAAAAGTGCAAGCTGTCCTTTAGTAAGCAGAAACAGCCAAAACCATAATTGAGCAGAGTAGGGCTTCGTATGAGTCCCGTACATTTGGCATCTCTCATTCCTCTACAGCCAGCGCTTCTTGAGGACTAGCAGGACCTGATTAATCTGCAACCTGGAAGAAACACATAAAGGTAGAGTTGGCCTAAGGGCCACCTTATATCCAAGGAATTGCATACTCCTTTTATGTTTAAAGAACTGCCTTTTTTTTTTTTTCAACCCAGAAGAAATATTCTTGTACCTGTAGTCCTTTTTTGTACCTGAAATGAGTATTGCTGCTCCCTGCTCTCTTTCATTGAAAATCAGTTAATTCCTCCGCTGTCTTTCAGTTCTCACAGGCTGTGTACAGCTAAACTGTGAAGCCCACCTCTGAGGTTTGCACCCTGGTCAAATTCAAAACTGGTGTCAGGAGAAGACCTGGATGTTCAACATCCCACTTCCCACTCTAATTTTTGTTGGAAGAAACCCTGCGCACTTGGATAGGGAGGAACTTGGGTGCTCCAACAGGTCTTTGATCTGGATCATTAAGAACCAAAACTCTGGTGTACACTGTGAGGCACATCTGTGTTGCATCATTTCAGTTTTTTGGCTTTGTTTTTTGGATTATTTTTTTTTTTGTGTAGTCACTTATATATATAGTCACTTATATGTACACATAAGAAAATCTGGAAATCCTTATTTAAGATATCTATCAAACGTGATGTGGAGTAGCAGTGTTTTGACATCCTTTCATTTCAGTGGGTTTATAAACCTTTCCTGCCTTTCATGATTTCTAAAAATCGTGTAGCCAATGCGTTAATGGAAAAAAAATTGGGACTTTTTAATGTATAATTTGGAAAACATACATGTATGTCAACAAAGAATATTGTAGAATTTAAATCACAGATCTCATGTGTGATATTTAATATGTGCATGCAGTATGTGTCAAACATCCCACGGAGGACAACAAGTTAAATTTGGCAAGAACTGAAAATGTAGATTCTTTTTCATTGGATTTTAAAACTAAATTCTTTGAGCTGGGTTTCTGGTCAGGGGCTGCTGAAAATATATGAGGAGGAAACCTTAGCTATTTAACAATTTCAGTGGACAAAACTCTATTAGTACCAAGTTGCAGACACCACAGCGCAGTGGAAAAACCTGTACAAATAGAGCAAAACAATTCTGCTTGCAGATATTTGCTGTTGAAGCCAATAAAAGGGCTGTGCTCTTCAGTGTGGTTTAGTGATGTCAAGCACTACTTGCTGGAGGCAGCTGTGCTACTGCAGCGCTTTCCTGACCTTAAATAGCCTATATGCTGGGTAATGCAAGCATTCAAATATAAATACAGGGCACATAAGGACAGAAGGAGGCCAGAAAAGCCATCTAGGCCCCTTCCCTCCCCTGAATTAGTCAGTGTCTTCCTCAGTATTCTTGTGTTCTGGTATCTGTCCAAGATATTTACAAAACCATTTAGACTAATTGTTCCCTTGTGTTGCCTCAGTACTGTTTATTCCATATGTTAAGGACTGCGTGCAAAGCAATTCTGCTCTTCAGCGGGGCTGCTACTCCCTTGCCTTTCCTTTTCCTTTCTTCGTGGTTGCCTTTGATAGCAACCCAAACAGCTGTGCAACCTCTGTCTGTCCTGGGAGGCTGCATGTACCTCAGCAGCACCTGCCCACTGCTCTTCCCTAGCCCTCTTCTCTAGGGCAAGTATGACTTTCTGGGGCGTTTTGTGGAGGTAATCCCTTCAGGTCATGTTTTTGGTTGACTTCCCAGATATTTTTGGGGTTTTTTTTCCATTTTACTCTGTAATGGTAAGATGGTTAGATGGCATGTGTGTGTAATTACATAGTGATCCTCTTCATTTGTTCCATTGCTCAAAAATTATCTGTAGCTGTAATAAGGACTATGTAACTGGCTTCCTACCACCTCAAATCCTGCTATTTTCAGTTGGTACTCTTGTTTCACTTACCTACCACTTACGTTTCTCTTACTGCCACCTTTTTTTTCCTTTTTTTTTTTTTTTTCTTCTTTAAGTTCCATCTCTATTTTCTGGTTTCTGGTTTGGCTGTTTGTTTTTAGCTCTGCACACATATCTGAAAGTGTGTTTCATTTTCAAGAAGTGAGCCTCTGGGTTTTTTGCATGTCAGGTAGCAGTTTTTCCTGCAGTTGACCAAGAAACTGCGAGGAGAGTTGAGTGATGAACATACATCACAACAAAGGAAGTCTTGCTGAAAGTTTAGGCAGTGTTTGACCACTGAAAATCTAAAGCCTCTTTTATTTGTTTGATACACAGAATCAATGGACTTCCAGAATAGTCATTTAGCGTTGTCTATGATTTTGATGCCTTTGTTCTCTTTATTTTGAAACGTTTTAACATTAGCGGTTTTTTATAGCACTTAAATATGTTTGTTTTACATTTCTTTCAACATTATTTCTATTTACAATTAATTTATTCCATTTATAAAAGGAGCATGAACTTCAGAATTTTTATGCAACAGTGAAAGTAAAAAATACTGCATTATATTGTATTTGCCAAAACCTGGATTACATATAATTGAACAACCTTTTTTCCCGTCCATGATGGTATTCTATAAAGAGTATGTCTCAGCAGAAACAGGGATCATATTCCTCAGTACTATGAATTTCTTTACTGATTTTGTTTTTCTAGTATTATGTTAAAATTTTGGTGGTCACGTCAATTTATACACTATATCAAGTTCCTTAACCTATGATAGCTGCAGTGGTTTTGTGGAAAATTCATTTGCATCAAGTAAGTGGCAGATTTCACATCAGAGTCGTAGAGCTCTTTGTTGGAAAGGAACTCTGAATCATCCAGCCCAGCTTTCTGTTTGGCACAGGGCTACCGCCAGCACTAACTCAGGTTCTGTGTAGCAGGGCCTTTGTCTGGCCACGTCTTGAATACTTCCCACAGTGGAGATCTTACAGCCTCCCTGAGGAACCCATCTGCTGCTCTGCTACCCTCCTCAGGAGAGGAGTTCCTCCAAAAGTCCAGTCTGAACATCCTGAGGCCTCAGTTGGCCCAGTCCTTGAGATCATAAAGGTCCCTCTGGGTTGAAGGTGTGCAGTTTGTTGTAGCAATATTATTCAATGTCGTTAATGCTATGCCATTTATTGTGGTGGTATGGAAGCAAGGTACTCTTCACTCTTCCATTTCAAGTCTGAATCAGTAACAGAAGCTGTGTTAACACCACTTGCTTCCCCCATAAATTAGGCTTTTTTAGTTAGTCTCATTGTGCTTCTTCAGCAACACAGAAGGGTAAGGTCTTAAGGATATATGGCTAGTGAGGGTTTTCTCTGGCTGGAGGTTGTGATGAGCTGGTACAAAGTTAAACTAAGTTCCCGTCTCTCTGCTGACACAGTAAAGGGATGGCATGAGGAGTGAGGGTATGAGGTTGCTGCATTCTGACCAGTATCACCAATGCATGATCCTTTGGGACTAGCTGGTACATGACATAAATTAGAGCAGTGTAGGGCAGTATGGAGCCAAAAATCAAAGAATTTGGGTGAATATGGGTGGTGGTAGGCCTTGCCACACTAAGGCACATAATACAGGGAAATCTCTTTTACTTTATCTTCTTTAATTCTGTATACTGAAGGCTTTTAGTCTCTTTTCAGTCCACAAATAGTAATTTGTGTTTTCCTTTCTTAAATTTCATATACTCTAGCAAAACTTAAAAAAAAAACAAAAAAAAAAACAACAAAACACCCTGAAATAGAACCAGTAGTCACTAACAGTGAATGATCTTGGCAATGCAACTGGCATTGCTGAGTACTTTCTATGTACAACTGAGCACACTTAAAATGCTAGGAAAAAGGATAGATTTACCCTGGGTTTGTTTGTTATACTAATGCTATGAAAGTCTAGTGTTCTATTTTTGTTCATCTACCAATCTGTTCAGCATATTTTGTTTAATAGCTTAATGGTAGAGTCTATATGCAACCACCCATGTTACATCAGACTGTGCAACTGGAATGTTGTTTACTTTTCACCAAGGCAACTCCCTGTTTTTTGTTAATTAATATCTAACAAGATCCTACAGCTGACTCCCTTTAAAGTCAAGAATGTAGGGGTGTTCAGGATTTATAGGCACACCATGTTGAGGCCTTGTAGAAGGAGTGTGTTTTGTGCAAGTGGCCTGTTAAAGGACACGGTTTCGGGTGGGTTTTTTTCATTTTTATATGTATGTGTTTTCTTTTATTCTTCCTCAGTTACCCTGAACAGGTTATGTTTGTACTGCATGTGCACAGTCCTTTAATACCTGGTTCCATGAAGTTATTTTTGTAAGCAACAGAATGAAACCAAGGTTTGTGGGAAAGTCTCCTACAGCAGTAACCTCTCACTGTTCTTCTGGGGACTAAAGGAGAGCTCACATTTCTGAGGTGGTCCAGTTGGCAACTGTGGCTCATGTATAAAATACAGACATTTTGGTTTTCTTACTTTTGACAACAGGACACTTCTCAAGTGTCTCAATTACAACCATTCCAGCAGGGATTTTTTGTTAAATCTTTGTGCATTTTGTCCAGGCTTAGTTCTAAATGATGTAAGGAATACAGTATACACAGTTTTCTTTGTGCTATTCCACTGATAAAACGTTTTACTGTCTTTTAATCTGAATATCTGTGATTTTTCACAAACTTTAGTGTGTTTATCTTCTTGATACCCTTCTGGGATAAGTTAGTACCAAATATTGTCAGGATGTGTGAATGTATCCATGGGTGTCAGAAAGATTTCATGATTAGGAAACCAGAACCAAACAGAGACTCTCTTTGGTAATCTTAGTCTGTACCAGATAAGTGGTACAGATTGTAGGCTTAGAAATTTGGTCTCTTTTATAGTCAAATTTTGTACCTAAAATAACTTCCCACTTTGTGATCCTCCTTAATTACTGCTCTGCCTTAGCTATATAGGCTGTCTTGAGGCTATGCTCATTTAAGTGCACTGACATGTGGTACAGGTTCCTCTAGCATCTCCACTATTGTCAGTTGAGCAGTGTGCTCTAAAGAAAATTAAATAAAAAATTCAGTATATGCAGAAGTACATTTCTTTCCTCCATGGAAAAGATATTTTTAATAGTTCTGTGTATTTTTGAGCCTTGACCGCTGCCAGAATATTTCAGTAACATAGAGGTAAATAGATATTGCAATTGGCAAGCTGATTATAATTGTATGTTAAGGCAAGCAGAAAAGGTCTTTTAATTTAATTCATCCCTAAAAACCTGTAAAAATACTGGATTCTATTTTAAGAATGAATAGTAGGTAAATAGTGTTCCATCCAAAATCTGCCAATTACTGATTGTGTTTGTGTTCTCTTGATTTTATTTTTTTAAGTTCCTTTGTTGTAGGAGGACAACTTGGCAGAGCTTCACATATGTGGTTAACTGCTTGCTGAGCCACAAGCAAATAATACTGTACAGTTAAGCATTTCTTCCTGCATCACCAATTTCTATTCTCTTGGGCAACAGGAGTTCAAATCTGGGCAAAGATGACAGGCATAAACCTGTCTGATTGGATTAATAACATAGAAACTGTTGCTAGCCTCCATAGTAATCTTTTAAAGTTGGTCTTGTGGTAAGTTTCTCAACCCAGATTTTGATTTTATTATACCAGCAGATAGATAGGTGAATAACTGTGGAATCCTAAAGGACAAAAAGAGAATGTTTCCTGTTTTCAGGTGTGGCAGATAGGAATTCTGCTAAGGGAGGTCAGAAAGGGTATTATAATAACAATAAAAGTTTTTTGATAAATTTATTTAGTCATAAAATTCATTCTGTACAGGGAAAGTCATGTTTCTTGTGTATTGCTAGGGAGAATGACTTCAAATTGTCGCTTTATCAGAACCTTGCAAAAAGCTCAAGTACCATTAAATTGAACACATGGGAAAAATTTATCTGTAACTTAAATTTACTTTTCCATTCCCTTGTAGTTGTATTGGAATGACAATAATAGCTACCACTTGGGAAGGTGAAGTTGTGTTACAGGAACTCATAGAGAGCTTTTGGAAAAGAGCAATTCTGAAATTAAGGTGATAATATTCAAGGACTGTTTGGGGCCAGTCTTTTTTCAGTGGTGCCCAGTGACAGGACAGGAGATAACGGTTACAAACTTGAACATAAGAAGTTTCATCTAAACATGAGGAGGAACTTCTTTACTTTGAGGGTGGCAGAGCAATGGGACAGGCTGCCCAGAGAGGTGGTGGAGTCTTCGTCTCTGGAGACATTCAAAACCCGCCTGGACACGTTCCTGTGCAACCTGCTCTAGGTGGACCTGCTTTGGCAGGGGGTTTGAACTAAATGAACTCCAGAGGTCCCTTCCAACCCCATATAATTTTGTGATTCTGTGACTTGGCTTATTGTCATTTCTTATACCTAGACATGAATTTGACTTTAGTTCTCTTCAAAATGCTGCAGTAGGCCTTTATAAACTCAGCTTATAATTTTGTACATGCAATGTGACACCTAAATCCTTAGGGAGGAAAAAGACAAACATCTTTTGGAAATGAATTTGGTCCTTTGAAATTATTCCAGTGTCTGGGCAGTCTTGACATGGTACTTGCTGCAGAGATGTTCACCTTGATTAGGATACCAGTCCCCCAAGCTGATTTTGTGAAATGTCACAACTGTTGCTATTTTAAACTCTCTTTTATGTTGAAAGTATCCAAAAGGTTTGTTAGTGTAGTACTTTTCAGATTAACTGTTGTAAGAAAAATACCGGTTTCATTTGGGTAGCTCTTAGTACCATATGAAAGACAGGAAAAAGTATATGAAGTAACACAAAGGGGTTTTTTGTGGTTTTTTTTTGTTGTTGAGATTTTTTTTTTTTCACAAAACCGTAATTTACAAATTAAGAAAAACAAACCTATAATCTAATAAGGTAAATAATCTATATCTTATGAGTCCATTTTTAATGTTCAAGTGCTTCCCTAATTTCTCCAGTGTCTCTAGCAACATTTCCCTTCTCTCCTTTCATTCCTTCCTTTTCCACCCTTTCACACTCCAAATTCTCAAAGCTGCTACTCTGGGGACATTCCTGGATCTCCGTCTTCTCTGTCACTTTGTTCAAGTAGCATGCTCCTCTTGTCTTGCCAGGCCTTACCCAGAAGTCTCTTCCTTGTTCTTTTAACTAATAGAAATACGTTTTTAAACTATAGGTTTTTTTTCCTGACTAGGAGCTTTTGCTCTTTTATTCTTCCTCTCCTCCCCCCTTTGGAGTTGTCTGTGTCTCATCTCCCCTTTAGTGTAGAATTACATTGAAAGATGAAAATGCCTGGTCCTGAAGATCATTCAATAGAATTGAGCAATTCTGCAGACTCTCTGGTAGGCAGATGCTGGATTTTCAAGGCAAAGTATGAAATTTTAAATTAAAAGAATTTTTGTATCTTTGGGATCTTGAAATGTCTACCCTGAATTTTCGACTTGGTAAATAACAGTTTGTAGTTAGCCATTCTCCAGACTTCCCTTGCTTTTACACGTACTGCATTTTTATTTCTTCTTGCAAAGTTAGAAAAATCAGACCATGTATTGGACATAAATTCCAACCTTTCCCAGCATTTGGCTAGATGAGCTACAATTAGTTATTTTTAGTTCTGACCAAGTTTGCTGAAACGTTCTTCAGGTTGACACTAATTAGACACTGAATAAATACATGGTTCCTTGAAGGACAGATAGCTTTTCCAAGTACTGACCACGGCTTTAGATAGGTCACTTTCCAAAGTAGGTCTCCAAAGAGAAAGGAGTTTGGAGGAGGTGTTACACAAACCATAGGAGTGTAGGTTTGACATGTAAAGACACCAGGCTTTTGTCTTTTTTTCCACAACTAAGCATGGAATTTGAAGTCACTAACTACGCAATAAATCTGTGCATTTCATGTGTATTTTTCATGTATTGTTGAGTTGAAAGATGAAAATTGGACATTCCCTCAACCAATTTTCTTTCATGCTCTGAAAATATCTAAGATACCAGTCATATTAGAAAGTTATGGATACGCTAAATCAGTTGGTAACAGTTGCATGTCACTGGTTTGGGCAGACTTGAAGAATAAGAAGCAGTGAGGAATAATCTAGGTATTTGTATGCAGTACTTGAAAAGTTTGTGATGTATATAACCATGACCTTCAGTCTCCTCAGTAATACTACTGTAATCACTAATTACTTACTCTGTCAGGTCAGTTAGAACAGAGTTGCAAATCATTTATATTTCCCTTATGTTTAAGAAGTGTGCCTTTGGTTGTGTAGCTCAGGTGCTGCAAACAGGCAACACAATTTTCAGGAAACTTGCCTCTTATAAAAGAATGAGAGAATTCCATTCTTCTCGACTGCTTCTGCTCTTGTTCCTTGAACCTTTCAGCATGGAATTTCATGGTGAGTGCAAATCTGAAGTGTCTCAGATGGTGAGCCCCTTTGCCTCTGACTTACATGATTCTAGAATAATATCACCCTTCAGATGTTTTCTTTATTGTAAACTTAAAGTACTTTTTTTTTCCTTTGGTATTCTTTTTTTTCTGAAGTTGTTTGTGCTTAAATATACAACCTATATTCTTTCACAGTAAGAAATTTCTGATAACTTAATGCTGGGGCTTTTGCTGTGTCTTACAAGATAGCATCAGTTCCCCAACCTTTTACAGCGTTCAGGCATGACAGCAAGGTAGTAAGAAGGGGAAGGCTGGGAAATCTATTAATGACTAATCTGATTTTAGTCTAGCAAAGAAACTGAATGGCACCTGGGAAGCGAGTTGGTTGTCTTCTAATTCCTTATAGACATATCTTGAGACTGATAGTCTCTTCCATGCTATAATTCTGACAAATCTTGTTTGAACTTCCAGTGAAATAGCCAAGGATTGACATTGACCATAGCGACTGAGTTTACCTCCCATGCTTAGAGGGGATTCCTGTGGGCTTTTATCCTGAGTTTGGAGGGCTCATAAGGACATGCTTTTGTTGTTGCTGCCCTGTTTCATGGACTGTGGATTTAAGTTCCCATTAATAAAAATACCTCAAGTATCAATTTAACTTTGCATTATAACTCTGAAAAAAAAAAAAAAGAGCAAACAATGGAGAAGAACATTACATCAACTAAAATGTTTGTAGTTGTCTTCCCTCCCCCTCTTCCGATCTCCCAAAAAAGGTTTAACAGAGGTAGCTGTATCTCTCATCACCCACATCTCTACTCTGTACTGCAGTGGCTTGAAAACAAACAGCACACAAATAGAATCAGGCAGCAGCATTGACTAGTTACAAAAATTGTTCATGTAAGAGGCCTTAGCAGCAATGTTTGTGATGGCTCTAAGATCTTTAATCACAACTCCAGGACTGCCTGTAAGTGGATCTTCACTAGTGCATAAGTGCATCCCTAAATCACTGCCGGGTTTGGGGGATGTGATTTGCTTGCCCTCCCCTCTCAGGATCTTGCAGCCAGCCGTACCTGTACACAGTGATGTCACTGTGCTCAGAAATTTGCTGGTGGTGTCTTTAGGCCAATTGTGTTTGTATTTGACTGCACCTACTCTGAGAAGTTTGACATCCTCTGTTTCCCAAAGTAAATAATGTTTGGGGTTTGGTTGTTTTGTTTGTACTGTTCCATCCCCACAGAGGAATGAATAAAGCCATTTTGTAAACTTGATTCTCAGTTTACTTCCTTCACTCTCCTTTTAAACCTCATCACAGTAACTGCTAGTGTTTCAAATTCTCTTTCAAAGAAGCACATGCCATCCAAATCATGGTGGTATGTGAAATGTAATGTTAGGCAACTGTTGATATTGTCAGAGGGATTGTATCTTAAGCTGGGGTGGGGAAGCTAGCACAGTACATTTTGCAGATCTGTGCCTTTTTAAAAACATCATCGTGATCCCTGGCATATATGTAGACCCTGCCTCTGTAGAAGAGGGCAGGGTCCTACACTTTCGGACAGGGTGCTTTTCCAGATGTTCCACCCAGCCTGAGTTCACGTCAGACAAGTCAGGTCATTGTTGCAGAGCTATTGAGGGATTCAAAGGAGGATCTTTATTTATTTCAGTGTTTCATTCTTTTTATCAAATCTAAAGCTCTTTCAAAGTATACCACCTTTCATTTTGCTGATCACAAAATTAGTTATCTTAAAACCTTCTCTAGGGGAAAAGAAAATATAAAGTTTGGCTTTTTTTCTCCTTGTTAGTTCTGGTTACACTTACGGCTTTCATTGCATTATTAAGCAAAACCCATTGTTTAAATGATTAGTATCTATTTTAATCTTATAATATGGTGACAGTCCTTTTATTTTTTCATGTTAATAGAGAGATATGTGTTTGTGATTAAAATTTATCACTGTAGACTATCTTGCAGTAGCATCTAAATATGTTTCCCAACTAGAAAATCACACGCGTGTGCAAAATGATAGCAAAGTTTATAGAAACAGAGCTAGCACATGTGATATTTTGTCCTAATAGTTCTCCAGCCCTAAGTCATTGGTGGCTCAGGGACTTTGATATGCGTGTATTCAGTAATCCCAAATGAATTTCCCTTCCGTGGACTTGTCCAGCCTACCCTTTGAACATACTGCAACAAGGAATTTCACAGCTCCACTACCTCTTGCATGAAGATCTATCTCGTTTTCGTTTTGAACCTAGCTCCTGTTAGCTTGGTGTAATGCTGACCGCTACACTTGTATTGGAAGAGACAGCAACTAGTCAATGCTTATTCACATTTTCCACATCACTCATCATGTTACAGTTCTCAGTCATACTCATGCCCTCATTTTTTGTTTTCCAGACTGAGTCGTCCTGCAGATGTCTTTCTACTTATTTCCTCATAAGCCTATACTTGGTTTTGTTTTGGCTTTTTATTTGGCACTGAGCCAACATTTTAACAGAACCTCAAATCATAAGCCAGAGATCAGCTGAATGTTCAACTTGGTGTCCATCATTTTATGTTTTCGATTAGGGTTGTTTTTTCCACATGCATCACTTGATATTTGTCTGTGTTAAATCTCCTATTTCCTGTTATCATCCAGTTCTTCTGTTTCAAAGCCCATTTATTACTCTTCATGGTTGGAATTTGTCTTGACTACCCTCAATAACTGGACTGTCACCTGGCAGCTCACCTGTTTTGACAGATCATTTATGAATATTTTGAACAATGCGAGTTGCTACTGAACCCTCCTGCTGACCAAACTCTACTGTTAGAGCTAATTATTTGCTCATACTTCTTAGTGACTGTTTGAAAGAGCTGCAGGAGGTGTGTGAGACAGGACTACCCCTAACTGGGAGGGAATCAGTATAGCTTTTACGCGGAGAGTACACACATATGTACTGAAATGAGGACATTACCCATTTGCCTAAAACTTAGGGAAGCCCTCACAGGAGCAAAACCCAGCTCTCCTCGTGTGTTTGTCATTTCCGTGGCCACCTCCTTTAACTTGATCTTCTCTGGGTGGAGAACCGTATCTTTGCTGTGCTTAAAAACACTGGTGTCAATTCTCCGGATACAGGTGGCTTTTAGGATACTGTTTGTTAATGTTAAATTTCCAGTGAGTTTTCCCTTGTGGCGCCTGTTATCAGTGCAACAGAGAGCACAGTGCTTGAGATGACCTGCACTAACTCCAACAAGGGATGACCAGTCTTTGAGCATCCTTATGAGAAACTAAAGGAAAGTTTAAAAAAAAAAAGTACAAGGTAGAACTACATTCGGGAGTATCCCGGGAGTCACCAAAATGGAAACAGTTTAGAGTCCAAGGAGTTGTTGTAACAGTTCAAATACGTGTGAACAGCAGCATTTCTGCTTTGTGCTGGAGGGGTTTTGTCCTGCAAGAGCTAACTATCCTTGCATAACAGGCAGTTGTTTTACAGTAAATCAGTAGCAAATAAAATGGTGAGTAACTTTTACTAGAAAATCTTGCTAGACAGAACTCAATGAGAGCAGGTTCCTTTTTTGTTTTTTTTTTTCCCTTTTCTCATTGGTATATAACAACAGAAAAATCTGCTCAGAGTTTTCAGAAAAGTCAAGTGGTAGAGGAAACAAGAACAGCAAAGACCAGTACCAGTAGCTCTTTGTTTGTACAATGTTTTTTAGATAGCACTGGGGTTGGATAGTACATGAGGAGAACTGGTTTCTGGAAAAACAGGACCTTCCCAATGCATGCATTTTTTATTATTTTTTTTAATTCAAACTAGAGGTGAGCAGAGTACAAAAACATTTTCTAACTTATGAAGTGGTGGGAAAACATCCATATTTTCTGCTATACCTAGTGAGCATAGGCAAGTTTTCATCACCTTCTGATATTATGACCATTCTTTTCCCTGTGTTGACTCATTCACCTTCTTTTCCCACCCACTGAGCAAGATTAGTAAACTTGCTGTGAAACTACCATAAATTCCCAGAGCTTTTTCTCTAATACAAGCTCCCATCTCAAAAAAAGTAAAAAAAGAAAAAAGGTAAAACTGGCTGAAGGACATTTTTAAATTTTACAGTGTGGGTACTGCCCAAGAAGAGATTCATAAATACATAATATGTCCAAAACTGAACTGTAAAGACTAGTAGATTCCTGCTCTGGAGCTTTTTGGGGAAAAAAAGGTCATATGTCTAAACTTAGACTAAAAGGATTTTGTCAGATATTTTCAGTGGTATTAAGCAACTCCTGCTTTCCAGTAAAGCTGGAAGCCGGGAGAGCTAAGAACCTTTGAAATCTGCGGCAGTTGGAAATTGGCTCATGTTTTCCATTATAAATATTTTTCTTTTGTTTCTTCTATTTAGAAATTTTTCAGTTGTCGACTGAGGGTTTCCATATGAGATAACTGCTTCAAATGAGTCCTGTTTTGAAGTTTCCTTAGGACTAGCATATTTGTGTTACCAATTCAGATATATCTCCCTCAGAGGCATCAGTATTTTTTTTCTGTGACAGTGTCAAGTTATACCCTCCTCTGGCACCTCAGGTTTACAGAACTTTAGATGAACTTATTATTTTGAGTATGCACCTGTGTGCCCTAATGGTAAAGAAAGTAGATTACTAGTAGTACATTAGCAGTCCAGGGGTTGTGGTTAAAAAGGCATTTGTAGAAGCTCTCGCAACAGCGGTTTTGACAAATAATTTACCCAAAGGGACGAAGTTTCCTATGCTTTTTCTTATTCAGAAAGCGTCTGAAGAAAAACTGTTCGTCTCTCTGAATTGCATGTGCAATGTGAATTTAATCAGTTCTTTTCCACCTTTTTATTTAAACTTTCAGGTTGATCAATAGCATTGGTTTTGGGGGGTGGGGTTTTTTTTTTTTGGAATTGCTGTAGTTTTCTGCATAGGCTGAGGGTGAGGCCTTGGCTCCGTTCCCGCTGGTAAACTCTGCCAAGGACTTCAGTAGAATTGTAATTCCTCCTTAGATATTTTGTGTGTTGGGAAACTGTGGTCATTTTTTAATGTGGCTTCCTAAGAAAATTAATTTTCTTTCCTATAAAATTAGTATGATCGTGTTGTCTGTGTATACAGGTATCTGTCATTCCTGCCCTACAAACTTCTATTGAGCCTGCTGGCCAGTTTCTAAAAAACCTGGCAGGAGGGTAGAGGTCTTGCAAATACGAAGTTTGTATAGTTTCATGAATGTAAACACTTCTAAGAGGCAGATTCTGTTAGTGCCACCTGAAGGAAAGGCTGGAACCCCTCCGTAACTGTATTCTGTGAACAGAGAGTCAATACGGGAGAAATAAATGATGAATATTCTAATCCTAGGAAGTGCTTCAGTCAGAATTCATGCCTTATTAAACATCAGAAAAAAAAAAACACCTCTCTTCAGTCAAGATTTGTATCCTGAATGTATTCTCTGATGTCTTACAAGGCATGAACACCGTTTGAAGCTTTTCCTTTGGCAAAGGCATTTAGGACATCTTTCCTGTGTGGTTTCTCTGATGTTTAATAAGGAATGAACTCATGCTGTGCTGTGGCTTTAACGCAACTCAGTTAAAAAGTCAATCTTATGCAGTGTAGAAGTCCATTGGAAACCAAACTGTACTGCCCATGAACTTCCTTGTTATTTATGCTGTGAATGGTCCCAATAAAAGCAAATACAGGTAGGTAAACACTGACTGGCAGGTATTCAGGAATAAATGAAATACAGATATTACATCCTTGGAATATCATAGCCAATGCTTACACATGTAAAACTCATGCAATATGAAGAAGTAGTTCATCAACCTTTAGTAGGTCATGTCTGTATATTGGTGTGACATTAACATTGTGGTGTTGCAGCACGTACAGAATAGGACCAAATTTGTTGATGTGAAAACTAAAACTTTGAAATTGTGATTCTTTTGGGGGTTTGGGAAAAAGAAAAAAAAAAAAGTGTTATTTGACTTTCTATTACGTATTTTGTAGACAAACGTGTATAAGGTTCATACAGATGCAGGTAGTTATATGGGTAAAGGCAATATCTCATTTTATCACCAAATTCAAATAGACATTCAGATAAGGATTTACGTGTTCAAGGTTATAATAACTGAAATATGTAATAGTGCATTGTATCCAGTGTATACAAATGCCAGGTTTGAATCAATGTATTTAAAGAAAAAGTACAAAATAAGAGCAAGTCTTGGATTTGCTGTTTTTCCTGAAGTCAGAATTAGATAATTTTTTTTTAAAGGACACCATCTCACTATTGTTTTCTTTTTCAGCATGAAAACAATATATTAGGTCCAATAGATCCAAATCCTATGGTTCTAAGCACATTTTTATTTTAAACCAAGGTGGATAAGAATTTACCTAAGTTAAAGAGGATCAAATACATTATTCCCTCATTTTCATTACCAAACAGCTGATTTTTTTTAAATCCTATGGCTGATTCCTAGTCTGAAGTTAAATTGGGCATATGTAGTATCCTGGAACTGCATCGTCACCCTGAGCTCTTTGTGAAAGATGGAAAATCTGAAAGAGGGAGATGATTAAGATTTCTCTGGTTTCAGTGTAACTCCTGCCACTTTTAAGGAAAATTAAGATTGACCAGTAGCCAAAGAAACACTGACTGTAGTCGTAGTTATTAAAGGCAAGGCCTCCAGTCATTTGGAAGAAGGAAGCCAAATGAACGAGGCTATTTACAGGAAAGTTTAGATTTAAATTCAGAACTGGATTTTTTTGTTCATGTAGTGTCAGTTTATTTTCTTTTTTACTTCAAGTTTGCAGCAGACCTAAAATCTTCATAAGCTAACACATTCATTATAATTCACTTAAAAACATCCAATGATGGCCTGTATGTTGAAGACAGGAAACAGAAGCAAAAGGAAAGAGCATATGATTTCTGAGAACTTCAGTCTTCACAACAAAATAATAACCTAAGCATGTAGAAGCTCCAAATCAGGTATTCCTGCCCCAGGGATAGCAGGTGAACTAGAATTCTAAAATACTATTTAGAGATTTAAATAATACTGAAGGTTTCATTTTTAACATTCTTCAGTCAATTCAAAAATAACTTTTGTGAGTGACAAATCTTCACAATAAAAAAAAAACTTGCAAAGTTGTCTTGGTCTGAAATCATGCGCTTCTGCAATAACAGATAGACAGCCTAGACAGTGTTCAGTATCTTCTTTAAATTTTTTAAAGTGAGAAAATAGGTAACCTGCCTTAGCAGCTAGTATCCAAGGTATTTTGTTGATGCTGGGACAGTATTAGCTGATGGAAGGCAGAAATTTGGATAAACTGAAATGACTCAATAGTAAACTTCACCTTGAAAGATGTTGAGGAAGAGATCTAGAAGAGGAAAGAATCAGTTTTAGCTGGTATGATTTTAAATATATTGCTGTAGCTTACTTGGTAGTTATGGTCATTTATCAAATGGCATTAACACAACTTTGAAAAAGTTCATCACACAAGCTGGAGGTTGCCAGTCATGTTGTTCAGTGACAGGGATGGAGCTGGTGAGGAAAATCAAACTGGTAGCAGAGCCTCTTTCTTAAAGACTTTAAAGAAATAAAACTTTAAAGAACTTCAAAGAGAAAAAAAAAAGTACAGGATATCTAAACATATGCATGGATAACACAGAAGATTCCAAAACTGTGCTAATATTTATTGCTGGTAGAAACAGCCAAATGCAACATAAACATTCTCTTCCAAAAATTAGAATATTTTCCCCTTGGGCATAAATTCTTTTTCTGCAAGACATTGATGGGTTAAGTTAGATGAAGTGTTAAAACCATGTTCTGTTATTTAGCCATACAAGATAATTATAACAGTTTCCTAATCATGGGCACATATAGGACAGTGTTAGCAGCCACTCCACTTATGATTTAATAAATTAAAAACATTGTCCCATATATTGTATAATGGGTGAAAAGTTGCTAAATCTCAGAAGTTATTTGAATAAATGAAGAGTTACTTGAATAAATGAAGAGTTCTGTTAGAGTTCATTTAAATGTCAAGTCAATTGAAAAAATGATGTTTTTAGGAGATCATTGCATACAATACGGAAGTGGCGGGATTTCATGAAAAAAACAAAAGGAGAAAACCATATTCCTTTTTGAAAACACTTTATAAAAGAACACATACAAATGCTGGCAAGACATCGTAGTCTTCATCAGATTGAGTGATTATGAGCCTACAATCTAGAAGTCTCAGTGTAACTAACAATAATAACAGGTGTCAGAAAGTTGGAACAAATAAAGCATGAATATAATGGGATTTGTTACATAATTTATCTTGGTAAATAAATCCTTATTGACAAGTGATAGGTCTTTGACTTGGAAATAAGCCACCATTGACAGAAAGCTTTCTTTGAAGTGATTCTTATCTCTTGTGAATTTTAATTTTAGTTTATAGAACGTACCTCATTCAATTACTTACTTTACTTCTTTCAGTTATCCTTTTAGAGTGTATTCGTAGCAGTATTGGGTTTACGCTGGCATAGCTGATGCATTTAGTACCAGATACAAAAATTAGTTGGTGCTTTTTGAAGGGATAAAAGGAAGAACTAGTTGGGAAAGAAAACAAAGAGGAAAATTGCTTTTTAATATTTTGAGAGTGGGAGAGCAGGAAACCAAGGTTCATGCTATTTTGTATTTGAATCTATTCCTTTGTTATTCTTATTGAAAATGTCTCTGATTAGTGCTTGAGGCAGTGTCATATTTTGGTTGGGGTTTTTTGTGGTTTTTTTTTTTTTACATATAGGACTCAAGAGCCTTAATATAATTTCCAAAAAGAAAAGACTTATTTTTAGAAAGCTATTCTAGATGTAGAATCCTAATGTCTTCAGTCTTTTTAAAAGACAGAACGTAAATGGTTTAAAAGCTGACAAGCTTTCTGAAAATGTCACTCTTCAACTAAAAAGGCAAGTTTATCAAAGCATACGATATTTATTTGTAAATACATCTACTTGCAGATACCATTTAGGCTGCTCCATTATGTAGGCACGCAACTTGCAAATGCACTCAAGCCCTTAAACGTTAAGTAATATTAATCAACTCTTTAAAAGGTGATTAAGTATATTAATGGAAAGTTGGAATTTTTGTCTTTTAGCGACCATGGAAGTATTTGCATTCTCTAAGGGAAAGGGGGCTTGCATTAAAGGAAGTTTATGGGATGCAAATGTCTACATTTGATGGAGGCCTGACTGATGTCTGTATGTGCACTATATGCATTCATCACCTCTTCTGGGAAAAAGGGGAGTCTTTGTGGAAAGGGTTTTCACTCTAATCTTTGTCTTGCAGCACGTGCCATAATGAAACTGCTCCATGAACAAAATCCAGGCATCAGTAAAAACGAAATCCTGGGAATGCCTGCATTTGCCTTTTGACCAACTGAGTGCTGCTCTAAGTAGCAAATTATGAAATTTCCAGTTTCTTGCGCACGTATGGGGTCCCTGCTTTTGCCTTAACACAATGGAGACCTGTGGGTTTATTTTCTGCCTTTCCTTGTTTTAAGAGTAGACCCATGTCTACCTGTTACAGTAGGAACCTTTATTACCTCCGTTGTAAACCAGGGTTTCGAAGCAGCAGTGTTTTCTTTTGAGAATTATTTCCAGTCTTCCCACCTACCAACGGCTGCCTTTGTGCGATGTGATTTATAGCCCCACTTCCCTCTGGTTTGAAGAGAATATATTAGGATGAATATTGAATTATTTACGTTCATAAGAACAAAACACACTTACCCAAATGCCTGTGGTAGAGATTCTGAAAGGGGCTGTAAAAACCATCCCAACAGATTCATATCGTCTTGTTAAACGAGTAAGGGTTTAACATGGTTCTTATTAGCTTGTCAAACCACAGTGGCTGTGTTTACATGAAAAACTTATGTTCTCTTGCCTTGCGTCCACATGTGAATGTATTTGGCTTACATAAAACCTGAGCTCACTAGGCCTCTTGGAGCATTTAGCGGGAGCACCAGACCAGACTTGTAGCATTCCACATCGTTTGTGAACATAAGATAAAGCCAATTTCAAGATCTGAGCAAGAATGCCCCTTAATCATGCTGTGTACACATGGAAATCAGTGTCAGAAGCCAGATGTATGAAAGAAAAACATTTTTCTCCTCTAACTTTCTGCCTCCCTCAGGCATTCTTATCGATGACCCAAATGCTCAACTTCATATCCAGAAGTTTTCCAGCATGTTGCTCTCATTTAATTTCTGAAATTTTTCTGCAAGATTTCTTATCCTTTCAGTACTTTGCATTTCTCTTTCTTCATGTAAGCTAATGAAATGTGATACTCATGATGCAGGGGACAGGATGTATCTTACATGAAATGTGTCTTCAGATAGAAGAGATCCACAAATGAGGATTACTGTCTGGCCTAAGGAGAATGGAAAAAAAAATTGATTATGTGGGAGAAGTCTACAACACAGCACTATTTTAGCACAGAGGCAAAAAATAGCGTGCTTACAAAATGACTGTGTCACTGGAAGTGTTAGATGTTAAGCAATATCAGGAAAAGATTAACAATAAGAGATAATTACTGTAATTTTAGTAGTAGATATAGGAACATAAATAAAATAAGGAACTATATAAGCAAGTGCAATCATAAAACATAAAAGGCTGCAAGTTATAGGAAATGACTTCTTCAGAAAAAAGTGAGAACAGTAGGCAAGGAAGCCAACGGAGTCGTACAGTTTTTTGAGACTTGTTTTTCTGCTTCATGATAAAGACACTGCTGCTTAGCTGGGCTTAGTTACAAGTACTAGAAAATTACCTGCCATGTGAACAGTTATATTATAGTAAGCTGGATGTTATTGAATGCATGCCAGAAGATTGATAAGAAATTATAGCATATAGGGCATATGTTTGTAAATATAACTGATACCATCTTAGAACAGTTACTTATTTACGTTTATCCACTTTATGGATGGATAATAAGAGAATAATCACGTGGATTTGTGATAAATATTCTGTTTAATGAGATTGTTTGGGAGATCTCCATCAGTAAAGCAGAGTGGATTGTAAAAGAGCAGATGAGTATCTTAAAGGATGACAAGCACTGTGCGACATAGCACCCAGGCTTCAGTGCAGTTATTTCCAGTGATCCTCACAATAAATAAATCCTCAGTTGTTTCCTTAATTTATTGAGTCCTAGTGTTCTAGGAGACTCAAAGAATAGTGCTCACAGCATACCAGTGCTCTAGTCTTCTTTTTCTTGTTTATGCGAAAGTTTATAATTCCCAGCTTCTGTCTTTGTGCTATGTTTAAGCCATTTTTAGTTCCTTTGAGACTTCAAGTCAATACATTTTTCCCTTGAAGCAGAAAAGCCAATGCCCAGTATTATTTTACTTGTTACTTAGAAGACCCTCAATATATTCACAGCTAAGGTGGTTGTAAATGTATCTGCAAAATTGGTAATGCCATTAAGAATATGTTTTTTAAGAACAGGAAGTTGAAAAGTAAATTTTCAGATAACAGGCTCAACTTTTCCTCTTCACAGTCCAGGTGAAGGAGAAATGGTTATAGTGCATCATTTTAATCAAGTTCCCATTTTTATATTGGCACCTCAAATAGGTGCAGGATGAAAAAGTGTTGCAGTTAGGTTACAGTTTACTCTTTCTTCAGCCAAAATCTTGTTCTGTCTTAGTTGCGATGAGTCTCCAGCCTCTTTCATACTTGCTTTTCTTCCTGAGATCTACACAGAAGACAATTGCAGTAGGTTAGGCTACATGGTCTTTCTTCTGGCATCTTAAATAATTTCTTTAATCTTCACTTACTGCTTTTCTAACTTCTTTGGAAGTTAAAATAAGAAGGACTGCATAGTGTTCTCTTTCTTTTCTTATCTGCCCATGTTGCTTATCTTATCTGCACCTCTTTTGTTCGGTGATGTTTGCTGCTGCTCCATTTGTCTGGGTTTCTTTCCTACAACTTTCTGGTCATTTGGGGTTTTTTTTTGGCTGTTATTTCCTTATTGCATTTAATTCTCTGTGAAACTCTTCTTTGACTTTTCTTCACTTCTCACTCAGATTTCTCTTAATTTGCTGTCAAGATTCCTTTAAGAAATAAGTGAAATGCTTTGAAAATAGATATTTCTCTATTGTAAGCATTTCGATCTTAAGTTTCCTTGCTGCAACCTGTGCTCTTTTTCCCCTGTCGTTCAATCCCTGCTTTTCAGTTCTTCACTGTGCTGTGTAGCACGAAGTACTGGACTGTGAAAGAAGCTGGGCCCTTCTGTTTAGACTGTGAGGCATCTAGCAACTTGTTATAAGAAGGTCTTCTTATAACTGTTTTCCTTAAATAACACTGTGCTGATGGAGGATTAATATTTGTTACTAATACATTTGGGGGGACACCAAAACTACTTTTCTGAGATCATAAAAAACATCTTTAAATTTAGTTCTTATGTCATTTGTTATGGATTCTCATTATTTGCCCCAAATGACTGAGAATATTACATTTGCAATACACCTTGCTGTTGGGTTTCTTGGCAGAAAACCTGAGAGGGGCATAAATATGGTAAGTTGCCACACAAAAGCAACATTTGTCAGAGTTTTTGAGCCTTATAAAAGAGAATCACACTCTTTTTACAGCCTATGGAACTTTTCATGTTCTCTTTTTGTAACCTGTTCATACTGAATTATGTAAAATAATTTTGTATTTTAAGCATAAGGGTGTTGTTTTTTTTAAATCAGTTTGAAATATATTGCTTTTATACTCTTCACTTTGGTTTTATATTGTCAGAATGAATAAGTGATCAAAGTTTCTGCACTGTGCAGTGTTTATAGAGTGATATTTTTGACACTGGTTAAGTTAATCTGTATTTTAAACCGCTGCACACATCGAAGCCTTGCTGATAATTTCTGTTACACTTGCTTGGACTTCTCCTGAAGTTTGTACCTTGAGGTATGATGGAGGTCCCAGAGGGCAATCGATTCTGCTGGGCTGCCTGCCCGCCCAGGCTGCCTGTTGTAAGCTATGGATCAACTTATAAAAGGGGGTCTCCTTACCCAGAGAAGAAAGCAAAAGTGGTCTTTGCTGTAGGCAGAGTGCTTGTATACAGAGTGCTACCGCTGTGTGACATGGAGCTTCTGATCAGTTGGGTAATAAATGTTATCCTCGTGTAGTTTTGTTTCTTTAGAGAACATCAGGTCTGAGGACATTGTAGAGCTCCCTTTTCCATCGCTGGCAGCCCAGGTTTTCCCTCGTTCGGCATGTCAGTGGGAACCTCTCGGTCCCCTGTATGCAGAACCTTTCTGCGTATAAAGACCCACTAAGCAAAAGAAAAATCCCTTTAGTCCTGATTTTTGCAGTACAGAGGAAATACTATCATTTTCAGACTTTTCTACTATACTATATCAGTAAGAAAAGCTTTATACTGCACGAGTATCCGTTCTTTGTCCTTCCAGTTCTGAGTCTGGCCAGGGAAGGGAAGTAAAGAAACATATTCTAATTTAATTATAGGGTTACCTATCTATTAATTTCATGCTTGGCTGGGTTTTTTTTCTCCTCAAGGAGGTGTAGAATCCTGGGGACAGAGCTTCTATCCTCATAAATCTTTCAATATCACCCGATGTATGGTTTGTCTGTAAGTCTGTTAGGTTGAAGTCTGCTAGAACCCAGAATCTGTACAGTTAATGTAAATCTTTCCTTGATCTAGCCACTTTGTCTAAAATGGGAAATACATTATTGAAAACTGCTTTTTTTTTTTTTTCAACTTTACCTGCAGCAGAATACGGAAGTTGGAATAATCCAAACAAAGCAGTATTCATTAGCACTTACAGATGACTTCATCCCACAGCTTTTAATAACATACATAGAATAGTATAAACTTCAGTGTACTTCAGTACAGCATCTGAACATTTCAGGTGGGCAAGCGGAGAAGCAGACTGGTTGTAATAACTTGCTAGAACATATGAAGTCAGCAGAAGAGCTGTGAATAAACCTCAGCAAGCCTGACTTGCAGTTTTCTGCACAGTCTATGAAACTGAATACATTTTGGTTTTAGTATTTGCTTTCTACAGTGATTACTTTGTCTTTTTTTTCTAGTCAATAGTCAGAAGGAGCTCAGAGGTATTTACCCTGAACCTCTAGTAGGTCAAGGGAAAAAAAAGACGGTTTTATCCTTTCAGCTCTAATGGTCAGATTTTTAGTCTGAGTTTGACTGGGATTCTTTCTCCAAATAAGTATATTTGGCATAGTTTTCCCTCTAGGTCTATCTGTGATTGTATTTTTTTTTCTGTACACTCAACAGTGTAGATACCTCAGATTGTATCTGTTAGCTGAAAGCATACATTTCTGTTTTACTGATGCTGAAGTAGAAATAATTTTAAGTAAAAATTGTTTCATTAAGAATAGAGTGGAAGCTTTTTTTTTTTTGGACACACTTTACCTTGTAGTAGATTTGAGTTGGACAAGCAATATGTTAATTATGTTTGCTTTAAATGGAGTATTGCTAGAAAAGGGAGAAAACACTGTCGCAAACCTAGACTGACCAATTTTTCAGTAACAAGAATAATGTTCTGTTATTTTACTGTTAAGCTCTGTATTGCTGATTGAAGCAGTATCCCAAGGCGTCTGCCAAGCACCACGTTGTTTGTGTGATAGGGGGGATTTGGTTATGGTTGAGCAAGTCTGAAAAATGGTAAACTGACAGCAAATCTGGGATCATGGTTGTTAAGGCAGCTTTTGTGGTCACGTGCTTTTATTTGATGTGGTTCCTCATGTCTCCTGTGCCAAATGGTGTAATGTACTAAAGTGATGAAACTGCAAAAGAAAAAAAAAAGTCAACTATTTACTTCAGCAACAAAGGAGAAAGAGAATGGGGAAGGAGATCAAAGCCCATAACATGACTCTCAAAACAGGAAAAAAGAGCAAAAAGAAGGGAATTTCTTTCTACATGCTTCAGGCTACTCTTTCTTATAGCCTTCATGAGTAACAAACCCTTTAAATGCTTTTGTAGGTCTGCGACTTGCTCCAGTTTCAAAATAAGGCAGGTGAAAACTTACAGAGAGTTAAGAAGGGTGTATCCTGGTAAAAGCAAGGGCTATAGTCTGTAAAGTCTAAAGTCTACTTTCCATCGCTAGTACATAAATTTGAACATGTTTTAACATTGACCACGCTGAGAGAAAAGCTCTTAGTTATTTTAAACCAATATAAAAAGGCTTTCCATGCAGAGGCAAGTTTTTTGTTTATTTACAATTTCAAAGCTAGACAAATCTTCACCTGTATCATTCACAGTCATTGAAATTGTCATTTCCCTATTTTATGTGGGTTTTGTAGAAAGAATACATTGGATTAGGAACATTGTTGAGTGCAACCGGTATTATGTACCACTTTTCTTTTGGTATAAAGCTCTTTAATGCTATGTTCACACTGTATTCAGGGATAAGTATGATTCTTCTTACAGTGCCGGACCTCCTTTCCAAATACACGTTTTTTACTTTTTCCTAGCTTGAAGCAAAAATAACTGCCATTGTGCAAGGTACGTCCTTTTAATAGCATGAAACTTTCATGGATATTCTTTTCTTTGTGATACTTTTTTCAAAGAAAAGCTTATGCAATTCTGGGAGATTGGGCATAGTAACAGGTAAAGGCAAAACATATATACAGACAGAGAGGGCAAAATATATAGAGAATATTAGGTGTGTATGGGTGCTTAACTGTAGTACTGTAACCTGTGTTAGCACATAATTTTATAAACTGTGATATTTTTGTTCTTGCGGGACCTTAAAAGTTGTAGGGGATAGTTTTAAGTAGTTCTCATTGTTCAGACTCAGCTCAGAAGTTTCCCAGCGATGTAGAGAAACCTGCATTTTTCTGCTCCGAGAAAGGGGGAAGCGAAATGGATTTCATGGATGAGAGGGGGTGAATGTAAGGAGTTTAGGGGAACAAGACAGGCCCAAGAGAGCATGGGGAGAGTTGTAGGGAAGGAAGTGAGATGGGGTGGGAGTACAAGTATCTTCCTTCATTCTTCTAAGTCTGCCTTGCCAAACCACCCAGTTTTCTGAGCTTGTGACTTGGAAGCACTCTTCTTCTCTAATGAAGTGATGTTCTTAAGGAGGGGGAAATAACTGGTTCTTTACACATAAAGACTCAAGAACAAAAACAGTCACTTCTGTAAACTTGTGAATTAATGCTGTGCCTTTTTTATTTTTTTTTAAGGATCATTTCTTGAGAAAGACTTTTTATTGTAATTATAAGCTATCAAGAAATGGGAAAGAATTTTGCATTTTGTATGCGGGCCTGAATAAATAGATCCATTGAGAGACAGACAGCAAGTCACTTGGAATGCACCAGTCAACAGCAGAAATGTAAACATACTCCAGCTACGCAATCTGCACTTGTATTTCAGTGTGTCGTAGAACAAAACTGCTATTAAGGGAGGCTGACTGCTGCTGTTGTTGAATTCACTAGTGAGTTCCTCACAAAATCCAATTTAATTCACAGACCGTGGATCAGAACCACATTGTGTCTGACACTCTGGGAACCCAGGAAGGCACGAACGTGCTGCAAAGGAGTCTCTGGTCTGTCTTAAAATGAGGTGTAAGAAGGTGGTTTGCAGAGCTGAGTAAGTTTAGAGTAACAGCAAGTGTATAAAATGCTGAGCCCAACAGATCTTAGTCTCTGTGTTCCATTGTGTTCTTGCAAACTTCTCTCACAGATAGGTAGATCTACCATCTATTTATCTTCATCCGGTATCAGTCCTAATGAAATAGCATCCACTAAGACTGTTGCTTTGTGAATTATGATAAATTATAGAAAGCCGCTATCGGAATCTGTTAGAATTTTAGCCTTTAAAGAGTAGCAGGTTACTGGAAAAAATTATATAAAAATTGAACACAATTGGGTTGGTTGTGCTGAAGCTAGACTTTGGCAGCTGTAGGGCAGCAATATTAATTAATTTGTGTTTAAAAACAAAATAACTTTCTCATCATATCTGTTGATGTTTTTTCGGTTATTTTTTTGTCATCTTGATGCAATGAATATCACCAAACCTGATAGTGTGATGTTATAGTTGGTTTTATTCCTGGGTATAAAACTGTGTTTTATTTATGAGGAGTCTGTAACAGGGATACCAAGAAGGAAAGCTTAATCACAAACAGAGGCATGTAAGATCTATCTCCCAAGAGGCCCAGCTATCTGGAAAGCAGGTCTGACATGCAGGAGTCTTTAGCTTGCACTAGTGGAATCTCTTGGCAAATAGAATTTCCTTGACTATAAAAGGCTTCTTATGGCATTTTTCTTTTTGTACACCTTTCTTTTGATTGGGTTTTGAGGGACCTCAAAAAGCATCATTAGATACTGAGCTGCATGCTGAAATTCCCTTGCCTAATTTTCTCAATTTTACACATATTTCCTTGCACCTTTTACAGGTTCTTCTTATTTGACGCTGAGTTAGTCACTTTTGTCTTCAACTGCAGGTTTATTATAGGGTCAAAGGAACTATTATAGCCTCTTGCCTGTCTCATGATTGTGAGGTACTGTATGTTCCTTTGGCACAATAGAGACATTGTACAGCATAGTCAAATCAAACTCTCAGCAATAGCTTCCTTACGTGTATAAAAATAAAAGATAAATATCAGTTTCATAAGGAAGATGAACCTTAATTGCTGAATGCTTATAGAAAGTTCTGAGATGGTCAGTGAAAATGCAGTATTGTATTAAAATATTTAATAAGCAGATTCTCTGGCCCAATAAAGGGAACAAAGATGCTTGTCCACTCTTAATTTTCCCTACCCGTAATTATTTCTACAGAACATAAATTACATATTGTACATCTTTATTCTGTTTTCAGAGTATAATTATACTAGAAATTCCAGCCTTCTTTCTGTGGAGGGACCTATTTCTCAGAAACCACACCTTGTAGTAGTCTGTTTTTCATTTGAGAAGGGTTGAATTCCCATTTATGTCAACAAGTTTTTATAGACTGACTACTTTCAAAAGATGGATACAGGTAAAATGGGAAGTCCTTACTCACAAATCATAATAATTCAGTCTGGAAGATGTATTGGAAGCTGATGATATAGACATGGGAGCTTTTTTGCATGTGAAATCTGTTAGAGATTACTCCTAATTTCATGCCTGTTATTGTAACTGAGAGAGGAGCCTGTAATTCCTGTTGTAGTCATCTGAGTGTCTCCAGTGGTATCTCCAGTGGTATCTCCATGCTAAGGGGGAATTTGGACTTGGTTGCAAATGAGGCAAAGCAGGATGCAAAATGGACAGTACCATTTGCTCTGTGTGGGAGATTGGAGGCTTTTATGGCTATATTTACATAAGTATTTAAGGAGTTTAATAAACTGAAAGCCAGGGATTAAAATAAGGTTCACAACCCACTTGTAACATACCAGGAGGGACAAATCTCTCATTCTCCAGCATTAAAGACCGATGGGCCCAATATACTTTGAGTTTCCTGAGAGCAAACTACTGCTTAAAAATGTCCCAACTTAGTAATAATCTAATAGTCACGCTTCACTGTTTTTAACATCCAGAAGCAGCAAAATTATATTCCTTTGTGAGTAATTTTAGTAAGAGGGTAGCAGCGAGGAATATGAATTCTGTTTAAAAAAAAATAAATCCTGTTCAATTCTTAATTCTGCTGGAAAAGTTTGTTTGTTTTTTTTTTTCTTATGTAGCTGTGGTGTACTCAAGGCTTTTTTCTTTCATCATTGCATATGCAAAATCCAGACCTGCAGAACTGTTCCATGTGGTGAACAGTCTGCTGAACCCAGACTGTTTTGCCTGAGTAGCAGATTTCCATATACCTCATTATGAATTTGGTTTTTTTGATTTATGTAGGCTCTGTTCCTTCAAAGGGATGTACGATTGTAGACCTTTGTACCTACCAAAGTGATAGCTTATCAAGTATTGAGGAAAATACAAGGGCAGGTCCTGTTGAAGAATAAGAGCCTTATTTTGAAGAGAAGAAACTTCTTTCCAGCCAGTTTAATCTTTCATGGAAACAGCATGTAAACAGGAGGCCACAAAGTAATTTAGCTTTTGAAGCTTTTTAATTGTACCCAACAAGGTTCTAGATGTTTAGTGAATGACGTAAGCCACAGTGCGTAATGCAAATTCATATCCCTTTTGATTGGTAAAAGACTATGAGAAAGATTTAGGTTAGTACTGCTAAAAGAAAGTAGCACGGACTTTAGTTGGTTCTTGCCTTATACAACCTGATTTAAATAAAAATGCTAGATACTTCCACACCGAAGAAGCTATTACCCTCGGTAATAGCAGTCATGCTTCAGTCCTCCTTCCTGTGATAAAGGCAATTGATTAAGGTCCTTAAACCCTGGTCCAGGCTGTTGGGCCATGTTGTATAGACTGTGCTTTTTCCGGGAAAGTTTGGAACAAGTGATCCTCGAGGTTCTTCCAGCCTGGTATTCTATGATGAAATGCATCTCTGATGTAGTTACCTTATTCTGTGCATTCCTACCATTCAGATTTCCAGTCTGTGTGTGGGCAGAGTTAATATCTTTGTTTGTATTATTTCCTTCCGGGGATGAACAAAATCATAGAATCAGGGAATATAATCATAAAACAGTGTAGATTGGAGGGAACCTCTGAAGGTTATCTGGCCAAGCCCCTCCTCAGAGCAGGGCCAGCTTAGATTAGGTTGCTCATGGCAGTTGTTCAGCTGAGCTTTAAACACCTCTGAGGACGGAGATTCCCCAGCCCCTCTGGGCCTGTCTTCCAGTATTTGATTACTCTCATTGTGAAAACGTTTTTCCTAATAGCTAACCAGAACTTCCTTTGTTGCAACATGTCTGCGTTGCCTTTCATCCTGTCGCTGTGCACTTCCGAGAAGACTCTGGCTCCATCTTCTCTATATTTTTCCATTAGATAATTGAAGGCATCAATGTGCCTTCACTAACAATATGCCTTCAACTTCACTCTTCAGGATTCTCCCCTCTCCAACCGTCTCTTAAAACTGAATTTCTTTCAGCATCCCCTGTTACATTGTGTACCTAACAATCTTTCTGGCCCACTGCCCTCTTGATCTAGTAGGTTAACATCTTGTCTTGTTTTGGGGGGCCCAAAACTGCAGTAAATAGCATGGCTGACATGCATCTGGCCATCTATTACTCCTCAGCCCAAATAATTTTGATTGTTCTTAGTTGGTTTGACTGAAGGTGGCAATTTGAATAATTAAGACTCAAAGTCTTCTCTTCGAACTATAACAAGATATCTTAACCACAGTGCTCTGCATCTTATTGATGAGGGCTAAGAAATAGAACTGTTTACAACAAAAAAGCTATTTCCTGAGAGAATGCTTTGCATTAGTGTTACTCTTGATTAAAGTTGTTGAATTGCAGTGGATCATGTTATAACCTGGTTTTATAGATTATATCACTCAATACTTTTTATATTGCCACAGCATAAAATACACTTCCTTAATCATGGCCCTCTGGAAAAGCATAAGGAAAGAGGACGCTGTAGAAATCACTTTCAAATCCCAGGGACTGTACGTGTAATGTACTGTTAAATTAACTTCTATTTCTAGTGCGCTTGGAGGATCATCTGCCCTTCATATCCCAGCCTTTCCTGGTGGAGGTTGTCTTATCGATTATGTACCCCAAGTATGCCAGCTGCTAACGAATAAGGTAAGTTAGCAAAGAGAACTAATTTTCCATTCCCTTATGTGCTTTACCGTGTTGCAGTAACACCCTGTAGCTTTTCCACAGACATAGTTTTTCTTCTGCCAGGTAGTCCAAACAGGGCATACTTAAGGTGAACTATATAAGGAATACCTTCTCAATAAGAGCTGAGCATTGAATGTAATAACTCTTTTAGATAAACAAGCATGTTTGGGATCAGATCTTGGAGTGGATTTTTCTTATTGTGACATGTTATGATTTGGGATAAAATGTTATTGTATGGTACAGCACTGCTTTGTAGCTTACTATTTTGCAAGTCAATACAAATGTGTAGTTTGCATATTATTTTTCCAGTTGGAAGATATCAAAGTTCTCATACCATAGTAATCACTGTAGGTTTTGAGTGCTTTCAGTGATTTTCTTCTCAGATGTTTCATCCAAATGAACTGAGTCAGCAGTATTTGGGTGTTTATACAGTAATAGCTACTTAAGGTTGCTGAAAAGGTTGTGTTCCAGTTAGCTTACTGTTTAAATAAAAAAGAGTGAGTATACTATTTTGAAAGCATCTTCTTTATTTAAGTGTAATTTTCAAAAGAAAGCTTACGAGCCAACGTCTAGCAATCTGCCTATTACAGACCTCCTATTTGTATTTGTATATTATTTTTACCTTCATTTGTCCAAACAAGGAAAATAATTTTATCTTTTAGAAAAAGTTCTTCAGAATGTGTTTCCATAATTATATTGGAATCTATCTTTAGAGTTGTTTTTGTTGTGGTTTTCTCTTAAAATTACTTTCTGTTTTTAAAATCTGCAAATATACAGGACTGTTTTTATCCTTTCTTGAACAAAGTCCCTTAAGCAAACTTATCATATGTTTTCCTTTTCCCAAAATAACATTTCAGATCCCACACAAAGCCTTCAAAATAATCATAGTTTTTTATAAAATGAAATAAGTCCCAATTTATAAATAGAATTTAAGAGGTACAAGATAGCTCTCAGCAGTAATTGTATCAAGGCTTTTTCAAAAACTTTAGGAAAGTGTTCACAGCCAAGGAACTTTAGTATTACTATAGCCAAGAAAAATATTCTTCCTGTTCTTTTCATGTTCGGTGGGGGAAAAAGGCTTTTAAAATGTTAGCTTTCGTTCAGGAAGGCAAGGGGCTTTACACAGGGAATCATATATGGAACCGTACTTGAAGGAACGAGTTGTAAACCAGATGCTCTTCCAGCCTGACAACACGTGCATTGTTTCTGTTGTGGGTCAAACCCTGTTCACACTGTTCTGCTAAGTAATCCCATTCAAATCAATAAGAAAACATACATGATCTGAGAAGAATTTTGCCTGAAGTCTTCCAAGTTTAGCATTGTTGGATTTTGTCTGTGCCAGGATGGAAGTCTTTCAAAACCCAGAATGCCTCAGAAATTGATGCTCACAGTTGAGTAGGTGGCTCCCTGAGTCAGCACGAAACCGCTGAGAGAGCTTAGTGTTAAGACGATTTTGTTGGAGGTGCAGTCTTCAGAAAACACCCAAGATCAGTTGTGAAATATACTTTTTTTTCTTTTCTTTTATAACCAGAATGTTATTTTGACACTTAACCAACTGTAAGTTCAGGTAATTATGATTTGCCTATCGCAGCTTCCTGCTCAAACTTCAGTGACACAAAGTCTCGCATTTCTTTTCTTCGCTCTGTCTTCTGCAGTTAAGCAGTGCTTCAATATATTGTGAAAGCCTTAAGTTTCACTCACTTCTGAGTGAAGGGATTTCTTTACAAGATTTTCCGTGTGCAAGATCCACTGTTTGTTTTCAAGGCAGTTTAGAATTCTTTAGGAAATCACGCAAAGTAAATGTAGGATTTGGAACTACTACCATGTCAAATATAAATCTTCTTTAATGAGGTATATATGACAAATTGGGAGCATTGCCTTTTTTTTCTCTTTTTATAGCTCTGGATTTGTTTCTTTCTTTCTTTTTTAAGGTACAATATGTTATTCAGGGATACCATAAGAGAAGAGAGTATATTGCAGCTTTCCTGAGTCACTTTGGAACGTAAGTTTTCTTTTGATGCATTATTTTCTTTAGCAGGGGGGAAAGTGTTGTTTTCTGCACATGATCTTTGGCTATGTGACTGCTATCCACTGGATAAGATGAAATTTGGTTGTTTTTCACAGAATGATGTGTATAGATTGTCTCTCTGTAGCAGTACTAGAATGAAGTTCAGCGTTACTTTACTTCTCTGCCAGTTGCCAATCTGATTTTACTAGAATGTAGCAGATGATGGGAAAAGGACAGTAGGGATTTTCTCCGTGCAAGAGAAATGTGCTCATTTCTGAATAAATGACTGGAGGGGTCTTACAGTAACAGGCAGTGACTGAGGTGGGAGGATGGGGAAGTGGGTATGGTTCCAAGCCTTGCAGGAGCCAGAAACCACTGCTCGGCATGAAGGCAGGACTGGGAGACCAGCTGCTCCCGCCACCGAGCAGTATCTTGTCTCGAGAGAGAAAGGGCTGTCAGGTCGTGTTGAATTCCTGCAGTTCAAAGGTCCGTGGCCTGGCGTGATGACACATTAGCTTCACAAATCAGCTAATCAGGGGTAGCCTGGCACTGTGAAGGGTGGGCACTTTGGGTTCCTGCCTAAATCCTGATTTGAGCGAGAGTCCAGGAGCCGATGTGATAGTGATTGCCTGGCCAGCAGTGCTTTACCTCAGTGTGAGGAGGGGGTTTCTGCTTCTGAGTGGTGATGCCAAATGGCATGGATTTTCCAGAGCCCTTCAAATCTCAGATCTCCCAAGTTGAGGGTAAGAAGGATTGTCTTCTAGCATGCATCCAAATTTTATACAACTCTAGATAGATAACCATGACTTGTATTGGACATAGGAGTGGATAGAGTTGATGCAAGCTCAGTCCTTATGAAAACAAGATATTTCTTTTTCTTCTGAGAAAACTGCAATATAGAAATGGCCCAGGTGTGCCTATGTTTTTATTTCACTTGCGAAGTGGCTCATGAGTCCTGATACTGCTTAGGACTAAATTTTAGAGAACACCAACTTCTGATGGATGAAACTTAATCCGTCTACAGAACGAGTCTTCTATATTTAATTTTTTATATGCTCTCATGCTTTGCTTTTTTTTAAATATACTCTTTTGAATTTTCAAATTTAAGCTCTTCTCAGTCTGCACATTTTCAATTTTACCCTGTCACTGCAGCGTTAATGAACTATCTTAAGATTGAATAACATACAGGGAGTTTGTGTGTGCACAGTTTTTATCAATTCAGTACTGCAGATGCATTAGCAGGTCTCCTTTATTCTCAAGCGTATTTATATAAACCGAATATGGCCTTTCTTCAAGTAAGAAACTCAAATGCCACAGCATAAATAAGAAGATTATTAAGATTAAAAGTTTAATCTAATTT
The DNA here is from genome assembly GCA_002844005.1 of Limosa lapponica baueri. NCBI lineage: Eukaryota > Metazoa > Chordata > Aves > Charadriiformes > Scolopacidae > Limosa > Limosa lapponica. The sequence continues at coordinate 2,691,327 of KZ505646.1, read as the reverse complement.
TTATTTAACTATAAAATTGTAACTGTTAATAAATAAAGCAAATACTGGAAGTTTCTGAACAATCAATCAAACAAAAAAGTCCCTGTAATACAGAATTTACATATATATTGTTCAGTATTAGAATGAATGGTAGGTAAAATTGTATTAATTTTTTTTTTTATTTTTTGTTGATAGTGGTGTGGTGGAATATGATGCAGAAGGCTTCACAAAGCTTACTCTGTTGCTGATGTGGAAAGATTTTTGCTTCCTTGTTCACAGTGAGTAACTCTTTGCCTCAGGCATAAATGTCTATCCTCTTGAAGATACAAGTTCAAAAGGGAAAAAATACAATTACAGGAAACAATTTAAATGTTTTAGCTATTTTTATCCAGTGCTTAATGTATTTTTGATGTGGCCATGACACTTTGAAAACACAAAATCCTGATTGTAGTTGGAGAAGGAAAGAGATCCACATGGATAGTGTACTGCCTGCCTTACAGAACACCAAAAGCATCCTGGGAAATTTTTCTGGTAATATCACAGTTGTAATTTGTCCTTTCAAAAGTGTCAATAACAAGGACCAATGCTGTATATAACCTGGGAATACCTAAAATCTTATGTAATTGTCAGGAATTAATGCATTGATAGTGATAGTAAAGACACTTTAGTGTAGGAAAAATATATTGAATGAGAAATAATACTACACTGTCATTAGGAGCCAAAAGCTATTCCTAGACTGAAACTGCATAAGCAAAAATAGCAGTTTGCTACAATATGTAGCTAGATTTGCTGTCATTTGAAACTTTTAAATCAAGATTGTATTACTTTCAAAAAGACATTCTTACATATATAGGAATTACTGCATTTAGAAATGAGTAAGTGTGGCTTTGTTACTACCTTACACTTGTTAACTTCAGTAGCATTATTATTTTTCCCTATGGTTAGAGGAATTTCACAGGTATCAAAGGTATTTTGGTCAGGGAAAATTTAATTATATTGCCCTTTATTTTTGATTGTTACACTTCTCATCTTTGTTTAAAATAACTGTAATCCAGTCTGGGCAGCTGCAAGGTTGGTGTCTACTAGCACTGTAGCACTGGAATATTTCAGATTACCTCATTTTTGATTGTGGGCTAGCTTTTCGTGTGGAAATCTAATGATGTCAAAATGACATCATAGAAATTTTTTCCAGAGTTTTTAAAGCAAGAAGTGGGGATTGCCATTGTTCAGAGAAGTCCTTTACCCTCTCTTGTATTGGAGATCATAAAAAATGGTCTCACTAATCCCTTTCTCTTTATCACTGAAGATTTCCAGACAGTAATGACTGTAAGAGCTCTAGAAAATTCGAAATTAGAAAACTTGCATCACATTAATATCATTTATGTTGTGGAAAAAAGAAGGAAAACTGATCTTTTTTGAAAAGTTGTCCTTATTACATCTTTACTTACTCTTCAACTACAATTGAGAATTGGTCACTGGGGGATTGTCTTCTATGAGATGTTGCTTCTTTATGTACAACCTCCTTGAAGATTTCCTTCATTTCTTACTCCCCAATATGTTTGGCTTAATTTTATTGGTGTTAAAATTCCTGTGGATTTTATTTTTGCCGTGGGATAATATAACGTAATAGATGTTGAAGCAGTTAGATTTCAGAGGAATCAGAATTCAAATTTCTGTTAGATAACAGAGTCGGTTTTAACTGTGTAATATTCACAGCGCTCAATTTAACTGGCACGAAAGCTACAATTATAACTGAATAGTTTATCACTATGTATTAACTCTGTGGCCTTAGAAGTCATACAGTGGCTTAGCTGTGTAAGCCATTGCATCACCCACTTGTTGAACAATCCACTGCAAAAACATTTATGTTCCATGCACCGAAGGATATTGCAATGAAAGGACCGAAACCTGAACTTCATTTCCTGAGTGAAGTAATGTAGACTTTCATCTCTTAACCACTGACATAACTATGTATATTATGGTTGAATATTTAGCAAGCATCTAATAAAATGTCTGGGACAGATAGCCATAAGTTCAAAACTGTTCTACTTTATATATTTACTATAGTATGCAAAGAAAGCATTCAGAGGAGAATAAATAGGTCAGTATACGGCAAGCACCATGGCAAATCAAGTGAAAGGAACCATAGTAAATCTTACTGGCATCTTAATTTTGGTTAAAATTTTAGGTTTAATTGAGATTGCGAGATATATAAACCCTAACATGTGTTGTATTTTCTTTAAAAGGTGCATCAGAGATTTCAAAAATAACTTTGGGGTCTTTCTGCAACTATTTGCATTCAAAGTTACAAACTTGTTTGGAAACTACGAAGCAAAACACATTAGAAGTAAAGTGAAATTACTCAGAATAGTTTTATTGAGTTAACTGAATTAAGGATAAGAGGAGAGAAATGGCAAAGTAATTCTGGATTGCCAAAGCCCAATAACCTGAGAACAATTTCAATTGCTAAAAAAAAGTTATTTGTGCAGTAGTTACAGAATGAAGAGCAAAGTCTACCCACTCCCCCTTAAAACACAGAAGAGCTACCTAATTGCAAACTTAATCACTAGATTAATGTAGCTGTTGAAGTTATTATATTAGATCAAAGAGCAGTCAAAGGAACTGTTGCTTTAGTGGTTTAGTTCTAAAAATTGATCAAGTGCTTTCAAATATATGACAGAAGAAATAAGCATTCAGAGAAGTTCATGTATCTGCATGGAAGAGGAAATCGTTAATCAGGCTTAGTGCTTTTGATATTGATACTGTTTATGAGTGAGTCTCAGTATGAAGCTTTGCAAGTAAACTTCAATATACTCCTGATTTCTTGCTGTTCTTGTTTATAAATCAGCTAGAATTAGTTTTTGGAGACACATGGTGAGGGTGACAGAGCACTGGAACAGGCTGCCAAGGAAGGTCGTGGAGTCCCCTTTGCTGGAGATTTTCAAGACCCACCTTGATGCAGTCCTGGGTAGTGTGCTCTAGGCAATCCTGCTTTGGCAGGGGAGTTGGACTAGATGATCTCTAGAGTTCCCTTCCAACTCTGACAATTCCGTGATTCTGTGATATTTCTTCATGGTTTTGTTCCTGCATACATTCTATGTATTTATACCATATATAAATACAAACACTAGTTATATTATCTGTGCACAGTTAAGAATTAAGTAGCCTTACTGGTATGGACACAAGAATAGGACTCCAAAGCAACCTGTATATAGGCTTTTCAATATTAGTTTCTATCTTATGAGATTTTTAGGTCATCAGCGTAAAGGAGATTGACAGAAGTTGGACCGGTTACAACAGCAAATGAAACACTGCTTGTGTTAGTGGTTATTTGTTTAAGACCACTTGAAAAGGACAGATATTTAATGAAAAAGGTTTTGTTTCATTGAACAATATTTCAGGGGATGGAGAATGTTGGAAGCTGCCAGCGTTTGTATCTTAAGTTTCTATGGGACCTCAGACTTAGGTAAAGTTGGTGGGAACACTTGCTGCCACCAACCTTGGCTAACTGTAAGGGATTTCAGCTTCTGTGTTGGGTAATACCAGTGACCCAGGAGGTCCAAAGTGCTGGTCATGTAAAGGCTAAAGTTTAATTAACAAGCTTTCTTGCTATGGGGGTGCCAACTGAAGTAGCTCTTTGCCCACCTTCTCACCTATCTGTACAGTTGTGCAGTTACCTCTGTCAGAGAATAGATCAGAAATAGGCAGCATCTCAGCAGAAGGAGGTTTTTACACAAGAGAGAGAAGCAAGCAAGGGGCCTAGAGCGTTAATTGGGTCACAGGAGGTTGTATCTATGAGTATCAGGCTTTGGGCAGACACTTGTTTCTGGATTCAGGGGTTTTTGCTGGAAGTCATCAATGCCAGCTTCTGATGCTTTCCTGTTTGGATATTGCTATCTGCAGCCATTTCTCAGCAGAGCGACGTGTGCCAATGCAGTCAGCTTATGTGGGTTGAATTGATGGCCTGAGCTAAACAACTGGGGTTCACTCACATAAACCTCTTTTGGACCTGAATTACCATATCTGTCCATGGCCTCAGAAAGCAGCTTGGAAAATAAAGACACAAACAAAGAATTTTTGGTAGCCATGTTTGTCAGATGAGGCTTGGGAGGAGGGGAAAAAAATAGGACATTTGGGGAAAGAGCATTAGTAGCCGGGAAGACAAGTTTACACTTCTGTGCAAAGGAAGTGCAGTTTATTCCAGTAGGTTTCAGAGAAAGAGGGCTGTGTGCCCACTCACTGTAAATAAACAAAATGGCTTTGAAGAAGTCATTTGTTCTATCAGTCCCTTTCCAAGCAGAAATAACTCATTAGGCTTCAGACACTGTTTTAATCACTCAGTAGAGCAACAATAATCTGTAGAATTTAGGTAAATGTTAATTTTTCAGGCATCTGGTGTAGTTTAAGATGTTACCTGCCCTTTAAAGGAGATTGCCCCACCTCTGGAAAGTCAACAGAACAGAGCTAATGCGCATTCGTCAACCTCTTCATCTATTCCTCCTGCAGCTGTTTAAATAAACAAGTTAGACTTTGTGGTAGTAAATGGCTAGCAAGGAGGTTTGGTAAAGGCTTAAATGGAAGATTTTTCCTGGATGAACGTGTGTCTGATGACTTAGTGTTTGCTGTTTGGGTTTAGGAGAGCTTCTGTGAGAAGGCAAAAGTATTTTCTTTCATCTAAGATTGTATTTATTGTTCTTTTTGAAATTGCTTCTGCAGATTCCTATTTGAAAAATCACATGCCTACCACAATAACTCCACAGTCACTGAGGTAATAAAAATGTGTAAGAAATATTTGTTTATCTGAGCAATTTGGAACCCAGAGCATGAGACTGTTTCGAGTAAACATTCCTGTAAATATTTCAGTAAATCTTTATCTGCCTCTAGTTTTGGCCATACAGCCCTCTGTTACATAGGACCTATAGATCTTGTTAAATGTAAACATGAGAAGTACCTAGTGTTTGTTGTTTTGATACAGTATTTAATGCGGTTGGAATATGCTCAATGACTCCTGTGTGCTACTGGAGTATGAATAACCAGTTGAGTGGGTTGGTAGTTTTAGAGACTTTTTTTTCTATTTTCTGTCATGGAAGATTTGCTCATGTACTTTTTGGAAGGTGAAAAGAAGATAGACTTCAAGAGCTGCTCTTCTTTATCAGTATCAGAGTCTTGCAGTCATCACAATTAACACTTAAAATTCCACGACAAGTATCTTAGGAGGAAATTAAGATTGCATTGGCTCCACTTCTTCAGGGAAGTTAGTCTGATTGTGAAAGAGAAGTCTCTTCAAGAAAAATATGGAAAAAACAGAAAAACAAAAAACATCTGCCCAAGACGTTTCCTGAAAAAAGACCAAGTGTTGAGTGGAATTTTTACATTAGATTGCTTCTGTGAGCTTTTATCTAATGAGGCGTTTTGGCTCCCTTACATAATGCTTTTATTTTACTCTTCTCATTGTTCTTTTAATGAAAATGGGAACTTGTGACTGTGAAAACTAAGGGAGAAGGAAAAAGAGAACGTGACAGTGTGAATAACAAGGTATAGGAGAATGAAGCGATGTCTGATAGTGTCAGGAAAGTAAGATAGTTCAGCAGAAATGTCAAGCATAATAAAGTAAATATTTCAGGAGTCAAGTATGAGAAGTTTAATGCTGATCAAAAAAGTCTGCAAAGGTTGTACAGGGATGTAATTTCTTTCTCAAATGAGAAACCGGAGATTAACAAAGCCCCAGTGATGTAAAACTGGCTGGCAGAAGTCAGAAGCCATTTGGATCTTACGCTGGGGAGCAATTTTTTGACTGTTCAGTAAGCAGGTAAGTGTCTCTGATGAGGCAGTATTTTCCTCTGATTCTTTCAGTGCTTTTAGTCAGTTCCTTGTATTTCTTTGAGTCTGGTCTTGAAAGTTCCTGAGCGCATGTAGTTCTGCCTACAGCAAAATATACCCTGAGCAGTTCAAAACTTTATACATTGTTTTAATCACCACAAAACAAAGTATTCTGTGGCATTTCCTGTATAGTGAGGTGCGTATCCCTTAACTGAAGTCAATGGAAGCTGCAGAGAACGCTGCAGTGCTGTGGATCAGGCAGTGTGATGGAGAAGTAGCCTGAGTCACGGGTACACAGTTCTGCACTTAACTAGGCATAGGCAGGGACTAATCCCAGGACTGAATTGCAGCATTTGGAAAATTAATTAGCCTTTTGCTGATTATTTTTCTTCATTGTATATTTTTCTTCTTTCTTTCTAAGGGATGCTGCCAACTAGATTTAGTTTGAAATTTGTATTGAAAGCTGATAATTTAATTTTCGTCATTAAGAGTATGTTAAGCATTGTGTTCCTTTGATTCCATCCTGGGTATTTACTTTTACATGAACTGAATAAGATTTTCCATGTCTAGGTATTCCTAATGGATGCAAGTGAACCTGAAAACAGATGTTTTCTTTTCCTTTTTTTCTGTTTCTCTGTGTTTATTTTGTAATCACGTCACTCACTATAAACTAGTTTTAGATTCATATTTATAATTCTGCTTAAAAATGGAGAATGGACACAAGGCATTTCATAAAACTTGGTGTGAACAGCAACAAACTGGAAACAACTCTTGTGATAAGAATTAGGTTTTACAAGTATTTTATGGTGGCCTGACAGGGGTGGACTGGCAAAATATTTTTAAGTGTCACTTTGCTGTGGATGTTAGTTACCTTTTTAATTTCTGAGAAATGCATATATTTGCTATACCTTTAAAACTGTAGTATATTGCTGTAGACATTAATTAATGTTCTTCCAGGAACTATGAGCACTTTAACAAATGGTCTGAAATGGTCTCTAATAACTTGTTATAAAATCGCACTTTTCAGAAAAGTGAACTGTTGCTTTTTCTTATCTAATAGAGTGCAACTGCTGTGTGCCCAAGTATATGACAGATAACTAATAAATTCTCAGAAAAGATGCCTGAGATAGAGAGGTGATATGATCCTATTTTATCCAATCAGGTCTTGACAAAAGTAATTAGGTCACAAAAAGTCATTGACAGAGTTGAGGCTTGTGTACTGATTGTGATACTTTTTCTTCTTACTCTGTGTGTATGTCTTGTGTCTACACATTCTGATGTTGTCTCACATGACATTCACAGATCAGTTTTCTCTTAAGATGAGAACTACGTTAGAGGCGTGAGATACAGTAAGTTGAAAATTGCTCATAGTAGCAAGTAGAAAGCAAATATTCTGTTTTCAGTCTGGAAAGGAGATGATGAGCATGGGTTTCACATGGATCAGTCCCGGGTTTGATACCAGGCAATGTGTTCAGATAAAAACAGGGTGATACAGAACATCAGAGGATTATTAGAGATATGAAATTTCTAGAAATAAGAGCTGCATCAAGAAAAGAGATTTTCTGAATCCTTCTTCCATATCTCCTTCCTCTTTCTACCCAATGACAATTACTTTGTCGCCAAAGTAAACTTTTTCTAAGAATCCATATGTGACACAGCAATGGCACACAAAGGCAACTGCTGCATGCCTTTTATGAAATAGGTATATATAATTTACTTTTGAATATTAAGAAGTACTCCTTGGTTTAGAGATGGAACTGGTCATAGAGATACTTAAATATTTAAATGGGGGAAGGAGGGAGTGCTTAAACTGCTTTTCTGTCTCCTTTGTCACCAGTTCCCCTGCCCCATTCAGCAGTAGTCCTACATTTTCCCTAGTCTTCCTTTTGCTGTTGCTGTTCCTGTAGCAACACATCCTGTTGTTCTTAACTACTTTTTCCAGATTCAACTCCAGGTGAGCTTTGATATTCCTAACCCAGTCTCTGCGTGCTCAGAGAGTATCCACGTCTCACGTGCTTCCTTTTCGTGTTTGAGTTCTGTCAGGCTCACCTTGTTCATCCACGTAGGCCTCCTGCATTGGTTGACTTTCTGCTTGTTAGGATGGGCCATTCTTGAGCTTGGAGGAGGTCATGACCCCTCTTCTCTCCAGGACCATTATTCCATAGGATTCTTCCATGGGACGAGCAAAATCCCTGGATGGCCCAAAGTCTGCTCCCTGAAGCTTAGAGCAGTGATCCTGCTATTTGTCTTCATCCTCAAATGGAGTATTCACAACAGAGCACCAAAACCATCTTATAGTCTAGAAAACATGGCTTAAAAGAGTACGTTCAACAAACTGGTTCTTTAGGTCTTGAAAGAACACTGGAGAGGTAAGCCTTTAGAAGTGTGAAAGGTGGTTTCAAGGGCAAAAGTGATAAATTGTAGTATTCAGGACTGGGAAGAAGCAGTGGGCCTATACTGCAGTAAATTTCAGTTTAGCTTCAGAAATTGCTGGTGAGGCTTAATTGGCTGGTTGGGTCGAGCAGGATTGCACTGCGTTGTTATTTGAAAGCTGTAAGCGCATGGAGTGGAGCTTGAAAGAACAGGGTAGTATGTGTGTCAGCAAAGGGTCCTCTTGACCTGCAGGATAATGTCATCACAGATGAGAATGAAATAAATCAGTTTCCTTTCAAATCCCAGCCACCATTTATAACAGGAAAAATAATTTATTTGCAAGCCTCATAAGCTTAATAAAGTATCAGTGAGAGAAGCCAATGGTTTTGCACAGCTGCTTTTCAGGTAAAAACATGCTTTAAAAGTCTGTCTGTCCTGTTGGAAAGTAATGTAGAACTTCTCAGCATTTTGCAGTGTGTGTCTGTATTGGGAAAGCAGAGGAAGAGTTTTCACCTTTGCTCCACCAGTAACATGCAATGGTCACCAGCTTGTGCCAAGAAAGGGCACAGCTTGCTTTTTACGCCCATAACAACTGCAACTGTATTTAAAGTATAAGCTTCAAGCAATTCAGATGGAGAAGAAGAAGCTTTTAGTAGCATCAATCTCATCAGCACTTGGAGAAGTTACTATAGAAACAGTTACAGCAGAAACAATAAAAGGAAATAAAAACGGAAGGGGGAGGGAATGAAGATCTTTGAGAATTTGAAGTAAAAATAAAGCTAAATAGATGTCACTAGCAGAAGCTAGTGAGGTAAAAATAAAAAGCCTTTCTCCTAATTAAAATAATCACGGTTACAGTCATTAGAGAAAGAAAAGACCTGGGAGGCCATTACGTCATTTCTTTGGGCTCAATGTAGGATTATGAGATATTCTATGGGATATTTTTAGGAGATAGTCTGGTCTTGCTGTAAAGGTCCAAGAGATTATGACTTAGTTGAGGCGGGTGATGGTACTCCAAAGCAAGAAGGCATTATAAAGCAGGTTTTGGGTTAAGTTACATCACTTTTTTATGGTCTTTGACCACATAGCTGGAAACTGCTTGAAGAATATCCTGATTTGATCTGTTACTTAGTTCCTCTATAAGACTAAACAAAGAATTACAGATATTCTGTCTGCAGCACATGACTGTAACCTAAGGTATTTAAACTATTTTTGTCACATTTTTTTAAAATGCTGTTTTCATATGAAGGATGGGTTACTTAAAAGGAAAGATGCAGGCTATGATAAAGACATGGGATATTTTTACAACTGTATCAACTGGTATCTTGAAAGAAAAATCAAAATAATAGTAATCATAAATCTGGTTGCCACTGGTGCCTGGACTATATTGTAGTTTCCATTATCAGCGGAAGGAGAACCACAAGATAGATGCAGTAGTGTCATGCCATTCTCTTCAAATACTTTATATTTAAAGAAAAACCAACGAACCAAAACAAATAAAACTAACTTATCTTCCATTGATTAATATTGTACATTTGATTAATATTGTACAGTTGATATATAACTGATGCAGCTAAGGAAAAACATAGTTGGCTTTTTTCATAGTACTTACTTGTATTTTCATAGCATTTATTTATTTTGTATATAAGTCACCTTACTCACTTACTATGTTAAGAGTTGGCTTTGCCGATGGAGTAGGTATTTCCTATAGCAAGGGCAGACTTAATTATTTCAAAACCAGCTGTGATTACCAACACACCCAAAATGCCATAAGTGTCTCAGCTAAAATTCCATAAACAGCTTTTCATTTCACATTTGAAATTTTGAAATGTTGATTTCAAAATAGCATCTTCCTGCAAAGAACCTGTTTTTCTTCAGAAGGGATGTTGGCCCTAATAATATTTAACAAATTCAAATTCCTATGACTGTGCTCTGTTAACCTAAAATCCCACACTAATGCCATTGTTATGTTATTTGTCATCCTTGCTCTCTCATTCTTGCAAGACTACATCATCCCACACCAATACAGATAGTTGTGGCATTTTGTAATTCTGTGTGTTTTGAGCCAAATTCGCCCTTTCATTTTTTGCCAGCAGAACGTAGGCTAAAGGCCTTCAGGAGGAAAGATTCAGTAGGCAAATAGCCTTAAATCCTGCCCTGCAGAGATTTGTGCTAGCCACTACAGTCCCCAAAATGCTTGTGGATGAATCTGTTCGGGTTTCTCAGTAGGGATAGTGACCAACATGATTCCTGAAAGGCCTTCTGTACTGGAATTTCTGTGTAAAAACTGAAGATAGCTGTTTTCCTTTGAAGTTAAGTGAAAATTTTTCACCCATTGTACAGGCTGTCTGGAACAGCTTTTCCATAGGAAAAGTCATGTCAGAAAATCCACTAGATTTTTTCTGATAACTGTGTAAGAAGCATTATATAATACAGTATCTGTGTTACCACCAAGTTGCTTTGTAAATTCACATGGGTGTCCTCCACATTAACACATCATAAAACCTGGAGAGCTCTGAGTTCAAGGAACTTTTCAGTTTGAAGCAGCGCATTCAAATCCACAAGTTGTTTTTTCCAGCAGTGCGAGCTCAGTTGCAAATAAAGGCAGAGAGAATGTGAAATTTAGTGAACCAAAAAAAGAACTAGCAAAAAGATGATGAATATATACTAACAAGAGACAGTTCTGGAGCCTGGAATTTGTATTTCCTGTTTCCATTACTTACTTCGTCAGAAGTACTTGAATGCAGAGGCAGTCTCTAGCCAAAGTTGGATGATAAGTAAGCAGTGAGTCAGGGGATTTCGGGAAGAGAACGGATAGTATCAGGCTAGGATTTTTCAGTGTTCTCTGGAGATTAGGGTTTGGCACGTTTCCTGTAGCCTTCTTGTTTTTTCTGGTGAAATAATTTAAACAAAACCTTTCACATGTCCGGTAATCGTTGATTCTGAAGTTCCTACTATGGCAGTCAACATTGGAAGGTGTTGAGTTTGGCTATATAAAGTATTATCTACTATTAATACTTAGAAGAATTGGGTCCCACAGGCTGGCACTCAGCATCAGTAGACAGGTTGACTGTCCTTTCCTTGTTCCTTCGTTCCTGGTCTGGATTCCATAAATAGCCTCTCAACTCATGAAGGTGCTATGAAACAATTTTTGAAATATTTTATATAGCTATCATCATCTCTTCTGATAATTGGAATCATCACATTGAAAAGCTCATACAGAAATGAATAGATATTTAATCAGAGCAAGGCTTCAGTATTCTGCAGTAAATAAATGCAGAGCAGTAGAGTCTGTCAGATGGGGCAAACTGGAACAGTGTCTCCTTTGGCCAGCTCTGTCCAGCCTGGAAACTGAACTGGAAATAATACGGTGTTATCTTGTGTTTGAAGGACTGCTTCATAAAGCAAGCAGAGATTGAATTAAGGTTGTGCAGGCCATGAAATCTTGCAGAAGTAGAAATCTCAGCAGTAAAATATCCAGATCAGCCAGTGTTTATGAGTGCAAAATAGATTACAGGTGCAATAAACTGCAGCAGAATCAAGCATCCTGAAGGTTAATAAGATAACCAGTATAGTAGCATCCAAGCATTAAAACGGTGCATGACATTCAGTGAGTAAATGTTGAGTTCTGTGAAAACAAATATCTAAATTTATCCAGTGCCATACAAAGGGTGAAAAAACCTTTTCTCTAGAACAGGGAAATAGTATAGGGAAAATTTCCAAAATACTACCGTCTAAGTAGTTAGAAATATTTGTATGGTCAGCATGCATTTCAAGCAGGGTTTTGTTTTCCCTTCTCTCCAGTACTTTAAGGCAGGGAGGGGAACACTGTGGTAAACCTGCCTTTTTCTTCTGAGCATTTTTCCTTCAGAAACCCTACAGCAGCACTGGTATGTGCTTTTGCCGAGACATCCCTTCACCTTTCATACTCTGTTTAAAAAGCTATAAAATTAGATGCTAAACATATTAAAATTAATAAGGCTATTGAAATCAACTCCGTAGTTGTTGACATAAGCTTAATAAACTAGGTGACCTGTTGCACATCTCAGGTGGTCATTCTTTGAGAAAATGAACAATTCAACCTTACTGATTCATTACAGTTTTTAGTTATTAAAGAATCAGGATTTTGGCTTTAAGATAACTATGTTTTGAATATATATATGTATTAAATGCTAACTAAGTCAAGAGAAGCAAATTTGTGTGTTACTTCTTGATAGTTTCTTACGTTTCAAAAAGAGAGCAACTTCAACTATTTATAAACTGTAATTAAGTTTCTTTACAGCATGACTCATTCTCAACAAGCAAATCCATTTTCCTTTGCTTTCTTATGAACTGTGTGGGAAAATTAGGGTTCAATCACTGAAGAATTTACTCAATGCTTAATTACCCAAAACAGCTCTCCAAGTTCTGCTCATGTAGTGCTTTCATAAAGACGTGATTTTCCCCGCACTATGGCTTTGTAAAACTTGACTTTTAAAAAATGATCTGTAAATTGTAACATAGGAGAAAGCAGTGTTTTACTATAGTATTGGCTTCTTTCTCCAGTCTGTGTCTTCGAGCTCCTCTTATGTTAACAGTGTGATGCTTTGGAAAGCCAAAGTAAGAAATCATCAGGATTAAATTACTTTGAGCATGGAACTGAATTAGAAAGCTTTACTTTCCTGAATGAGCTAATTGTTTAAATTTTCCAAAGGAAATGTTTCTATTTCTGTGAGAGAAGTGGTAAATGGGACTTCCTCTGACATAATTTTCATTTTAAATCTGAGTTTGACAGCAAGATTTCTACCTTCATAACCAAATATTACTGCTTAACTGCATGACTTGTATAAGCTTGCTAGTTGAAGTGACTCACTTACGTAGATGAAGTTATTTTTAGGGAGATAATTTGCGCTGCTTAGAAGAGAGGAAAAAAAGGGAGAGAGAGTCCTACTAAGAGCTAGATCCCTCATTATAGTTTACAGAGCTCGTGAACCCAGCATCCAAGCAAAAGATGACTAAGCAAGGGGTCTATTGGTACTTTCAGGAATTTACAGACATGAGTCATCTGCTTATTTTCTGCAGACATATCACCAGGGTACTTTGTGAGTCAGCTGTTATTTGGAAATAGTACTTGTATTCAGCAGGAATATGTTTTTGTAGTTCTTAGGTAACTAGCATGCCAAACCAAAGTGTGCTTTTATAGTTTGCCTGGTTCAGGTGTTGATTTACAAAAGCAGTGCGTTGTTTTTAACTGTGATGCATTTTTCATGACAAAGTGTAAATGTTGTCTGGGGTGTAATTATGATAACGCTTATCTTTGCCACCTTATGTGTCGCATAAAGGCAGATCTGATTTTGTATTAATGCACAGATTGAGAGTCAGATTGCCTATACAACCAGGTAAAAAGAAAAATTTCCTTATCGACCTGTGTGACTATGAGCAGAATTTGACCTTTTATCTTCAAAGCACCTGGCTAGCATTGATTACCAATGGTATTTGCTTATTTTTCGTGTATGATAAAATGTTTCACCCTAAATCCAAATGTTCTCTGCACTCACAGTGTCAATGGACGGGCATCCACCGCGACGGAAGTGAGTTCTTGCCTTCCCTTCCAACTGCTGAAATAATAGCTGGCTACCTTGAGATATGTATAACACTTTACAACTCAAGGCTGTTTCCTGTTTACTGGTCTTTTAGGTGTGGTTGTGTTCCAGAATTAGGGACAGGTTTTTTTACTTGGTCTGGGCTCTTCTCGCACCTTGTATTAAGGAAATGCTAGGGCTAGAAAAATGGGAGTTTGGCGATTTTAGGCAAAGAGTAGTGTTAGAAATCAAAGGCAGGTCAAATTTTTCAAAACTCTGCTTGCAGTGCAGGATGGTACTGCTGTTGGCCAGATGTGGGATGCACAATTTTAAATCTAATTTTATTATCTGATTTAACAGTTTATAATCTAATTCCTGAAAATTCCTATACAGGTTTTGGTTAATAAAAGAAGAAAATGTTCTCTGTTGTATTTTGGTGGTACCTTTCCTGGAAAAATATTTTTATAAAGGAAAGGCTTCTCATAACAAATGGAAGCATCTCTGTAGTGATAACAATGTCTTGATTACCCATTTAAACAGTTTTTGTAGTGCTAGATACTTTCTCTTAAGTGCAAACTTTCTGTTTTAGGTAGCAGGAAGAAAACTGTTGCTGCTTGCCTCCATTATATAGACAGAGGTTTTCAAAGGAAAGTTAATGAAAGACAGAAATTCTCAAGTACAAAGCTAAATATAAGGACTGAACTCTTACTCAAGTGTTTTGCTAAAGTTTGTTATTCCTTTCACACAGTGATAGAATACACAAGTATACAGAGTAATTTTCCTTTAAGGAGCTGGTACTTAAGAAGGAAAAAGATGCACTAGAGGAACAGAGTTTAAGCACTCAGAGCTGAAGAAGTATATTTATAACGTTAAAACGGAGAACCTTGCTCCTTGCTTTCCATGGTGAAGTCCCTCAGAGGCTGCGGCACACAGAGACCATTTGCGAGGGGAGGAGACAGCTTGCTTGCTGATAAATACACCGATGTTTTTCAGGGTTATTATTTAATAATCATGTTATAAAGAGGAATTTGACGGAGCAATCTTTGAGTCTAACCTTCGTTACAGTGGTGATCAGCCCTCAAATTAGCAGAACTCTGCCTATGTCATTACCACTTAAATGTCTGCTGGAAGCTGCTGTGTGAGCTGAGTCACCAGGACTACGGGAGTTATCACGTGTAGCTCAGACACCGGGTCATGAACTGAGCAAACGCTGTCGTCCACAGTGATTAGTTGTATGTTGAGACTGCAGCTGGAATATCACATTCAGTCGTGTGCACTTCGTGGCTACAAACAGTTTTACTCTTAGAGCTTAGAAGGGTAATTTAAGGAAAAGGGAGCTATGGTTTGGCTGATGCACATCCAAGTATTCAGACATGATTAGAAAAACTGAAAAATGAAGGGACTAGCAGGATGATACTATGGGATTTAGAATAATAAAACCTCTTTTACAGTAATATCTCAGTGTTTGAGCAGAGATTTCAAAGAAAGTGCTGGAATCTCTGCTCCATGAAGTTTTTAAAAGTAGAAAATAGTGCATTACCAAGCGTACTGGAGGGGAAATCCTATTCTGCCTGAGGATGGGTTCAGTCCTGTATTGTTCCTTTCCCTCTCTTCAAATTCTGTTAGTTGTGATTTTGCCACCTGCTTTGGTTCCTACTTCAGCTATTACAACCTGTTTATTAACTTAGGAGTCTTTCCTTCTCCTTAAAAAGGACTGTGAAGTGACAAATAGAGAATACTGAGAACCCAGGCTTGTATGAATGAATTATAAAACCTTTTCCATTTATTTCAATCGTTGCTGCACCAATAGGAATTTTTTTTAATTATTCATTAATAATTCAAGTAAATAATTCAAGCCTGTTGTTGTAACTCAATTTAAGTACAAATTTCTGAAGCTTCCTGAAATGAAAAGTAGACCAAGGAAATCTAAACTATAAATTTAGCAATGAAAAAGTTAAATTAAAAACTAGTTTCTGACGATGTTATTAACTGTTGTAGACTATTTTCTTGTTTTGCCAGACCTAGCTGATCATGAGACAGTGATAAGCAAAGGGAACTAAGAGGTTCTGATTTTTATTTTTAGTGAGATATTTTGGGTATTAATGACTTTGCAGCGTGTTTTTGGTTTTGTGGGGTTTTTTGTTGTTTTTTGGTCTAACAGATGACAGCAAGTTGAGATCTTTTCCAGCTCATGTGACTGAATCTGTCTACGTGCTTTATCAAATCATTTACCACTTCAAGTCTCAGACAGGTGTAAAATGAAATGATAATGCTTTTTATGTCCATGGGCACACTAAAATGAATTGGCTAAAGCAGATAAAGAGAAATTTGTTTCTTGGATGGAAAGCATAATCAGAATGTATTTTGTGAATTTTTGAAAGGGAAATTTTCACTCAAAAGAAAAATATTGCATTATTTTTTTTATAACAAAATACATTTAAATTTAATACAATACATGTAAAATTTATGATTAACAGAGAAATACACTAGCTAAACATTTTTTTAATGATGTACTTTACAAAAATGCTTCAATAAAGCAAACTGTCCTATACAGCAATGTGTTGGAATCATTATCCATAAGAAATACAGAAATATATTTTGAAGTAATCATCAATTTCTCCTTTTCTGTCACGTGTAAATCAATAGAAAGAAATTATATATTCCCAGTAAAAAAAGGAAAAAATGCAATGGTGTATTTTTATGACTTTTTTATTTTTCTTTTTTTCATTTCAGTTGACCTACCCCTCTACTTTCCTCGAGACCAACCAACCCTAACGTTTCAATCCGTCTACCACTTCACTAACAGTGGCCAGCTGTACTCCCAGGCCCAGAAGAATTACCCTTACAGCCCCCGCTGGGATGGCAACGAAATGGCCAAGAGAGCAAAGTAAGTGGGATTGCTGTTTCCTCCTAAATATTCCATTTGTTACATGGTCATCAGTTGGTAGAAATTTCATGGAGTTAACTGTACATTTCCAGTGTTATAAAAGCTGAACCTGTTTTTGTTCTCATATAGTCCTAGCGTTCCCATATATGAGTGTAGACAGATACTTTATTAATTATGCTTATTACATAAGTGCCAGAGGACTGATCAAAAGTAGATTCTTTCCGCTAGGCGTTGTACGGGCACAGAGTGGTGGCAATCATTGCTCCAGAGAGCTTCCAATCTCAGTAGACAAGGTAGCCCCCAGCAGGAGTAATCTGCATGGTAGCAGTCAGTCCAGGTAACTCCATGGTTTTGTGTTGGCGTCAGGGGTACCCTGGAGGGAAGCCTGTGAGATGCAGAGAGCAAGGAAGAAAAACCTGAAAGATAAGGAATAAGGCTGTAATAAAAAGACACGGAACAACAGGAAGAGACAGAGCAATCCACCAATCTGGCATAGAAGGCAGTCCTATCAGAACTTGAGAAAATTATCTGAAAGTCTGAATATATATATATTTAACATTTTTTACCTGCTTTCTCTGTTGTCTAGAAATACAGAATCTCTGTTTCCTCTGCAGTTTTTCTGCAAGCTCTCATTTCAGTCTGGGGAGACACTAGTTCAGGCCGAGAATCCCCTTTAGTTAGGGATGACAGGACAGCCTTCCCAGAGTGGTTCTGTTGCGAGGGCAAGGTGCTGTGGGCAGTGGTGCCCCTTTTGTATACTAGATATTGTCCTTGTCTTCTAATGAAGTAAAACAGATTTTATGTGAATGGAGCGATACGGGCAACGGCCTCACTGCAGTATTTCAATTTTGGAAAGTGTAAAAATGTTAGAACAGCAACAGACTTAAGCAGGCTGATTATCAGTTGCTCAGCACGTAAAGGCATCAAACGGCATAAATAACAAGGCATATTGGAATGAATGTTTTGAATGACAATCAGAAGATTAAATTAATTTAGCAAAGATGCGTAAATAAGAGTCAAATGAAAATAGTTCAAGCTGAGTAAATCAAATGAATGGCATGGTCAGAGACTGATTGTAATTTGGAAATGATGGAAGCAAACAACAATTGACTGAAGCATTTGCAGATTTCATAATGATTTAAATCTTGTGGACAACATCAAGTAGTATTTGATTTTGATGCATTGTAATAGAAATTTTTTTGCTAGTATTTGGTTTTACTACTGTACTGTTTAGGAGAGCCATTTCTTGATCAAATATGATTTTTTTTTTGGACTTTTTTCTTTAGCAGATTGAGTATTTTGTTTAAAAAAAAAAAACACAAAAAACAATAACTGGAAGCATTACTGTGGCTTTTTTGATGACCATACTACAAAATGCATTTCTTTTGCAGCTGGAAGCTTACAAGTACCTGTGTGCTGTCTGCTAAGTGCTTTCATTTATGAGTGGATGTATACAAATGGAATTCTCAGCCCTGCACTTGAAATTTAGAAGTATTATAACAGTTCCTTTAAAAGCACTCAGTGTGTACACTTACTATCACATGTATGTTCTGTGAGGTTATTCATTCTTACGTTTGAGCCTTTGCATTCAAGTTTTACACTGGGTATGTAATATGAGAAAGATGATGAGAAGCGGGGTAAGAAAGTGTGCTGCGATGTCTGAAATAACTATCATTGAGCTGCAGAAACACAGAGAATCTGCTCTAGTTAAAAGCGCTTTGCTCGCAGGAACAACTAGTACCATAAATAAATCTGCATCAAGAAAAATAAGTATGATGCTATGATACGTGTTAGCGTATTTTAAGAAAAGTTTTTAACACAATTGAGCACCTTATGTGAACAGTGTTTAAAATACTTGCTAGGGCTTCTTACAATAGGTTAGCATGTTTCAACATAACCAAATAATTTTTCATTCTACTTTATTTTTACTGTAGCCATGTTATGCACCAAGAATATGGGAATATATGTAGATATATAGGAAAGCATTATAATTAAATATACTAGCTCAAGCACCACGACTTAACATCCCAAATAAAAACGGAGAAGAAGGATACATGATTTAGCATCTAGAAACAATGTAATTCTGCTCAGCTGAAGTAAATTTAGCCTGGATAAATCAGAGACAACTTGTTTGTGTTTCTAAATACTGTCTATTAGGTTTTGCTTATATGTAGTCTTTTTCCCTCTTAGCCAAATGGTCTCCCAAGTGCTTGGCATCCTTTGAGACAAAACAGTTCTGTTTATCTTTCTGGCCCTACTGTTCTAGGGCCACAGGATCTCCCACTTGATGTTCTGGTACCAGACCAAATTCTCCACCCTCATTCTCAGACACTTGAGGGATCAGTTTACATCATCTTCCTCACTGTAGCTTAAGACACCAGCAAGGACAGCTTTTGCACCAACTGGGTTCATTAGCTGTCCGGTCACGTACTGAAGCATGTATACCACCTTACTTCATGCTATTGTAGAACCACCACCAAGTCTGAAACACCGTCACTCAGAGATTTCCTCATCCTCAACTTTGGCAAGCCCTGCCTCTGTTTTCAGCAACTCAACACAGCCTGCTTATTCATGGGCAGAGCTGTCATAAGTTCATGCCAAAGGGACTTTGATTCTGTGCCCAGCCTTCTCCCAGGGTTGGTTTTTTGTGGTGTTTTGTTTTGTTTTGTTTTGTTTTCATACAGGTAAGCCCATGCAATTCCTTCAATTCAGGAAAGTTCCTTCCAACTTGAAAGTCTTGGTATCCTTGCTTATCTTTGTAGCCCCCAAGCAGAAGTAGGCATCTCTTTTGAAGTGAGGACTACTTTGTTGTAGCCTTGAGACAATCAGTAGTAATTATAAGTAGGAACGAAATTACTCCCCTAAAATACACACATATAGAGGTAGATTGTATGCATTCATACTTAAACACATATCACCTAAATCTAAAAGGCAAATTCTCAAATCAGAGTATCAGTTTAGCAAGGTCTTTTTCATTCACAGAGAAAAACTGCTTGTGTTCTTGCTGAAGTAATTGAACCAATTTATGCCTATCTGATGAAGTCCATGAAATCTTCCTCTGTGCCGTCTGAAGCCGCTTTTAAAATCACCTGGCTCCTTTGAGCCCTACTGCCTTAGATTCCCCCCTGAGAGATAGCATCTGATAACTGAAGCTTGCTGTTGTCTTAGCCCAGGGATTTCCCTCTGGCTTGATTTAATTCTAATGGACAAATCAAGTCCTGATTAAATAATGTGATTCCAAATGCCTCCAGATTGCTTGTTCTTAGTTAAACACAAAATTTTAACCTGTTCCTCCAGCTAGAAACAGGGAAACTAAAAATACTAAAATTTTCTTACAAGCTGCGGAGATACCATTTCCTCTCAGTTCACATCTCAGGCTTTGCCTCTCTTAGGTCATTTATTTATATGTGTGTGGCCTCCTGCGTAAGCAGCTTCTCCAAAAGATTCGATCCTAAAATACAATAGCAAGCCTAAGAAAATACAGTAAATTATGGAAAGTTAGCAGCCTTGTTTGTGGTGTACGTGTGAAGTAAAACATCTCTGTGCGGTTTCCATGGGAAAGCTCTCTTGTTTTTTGCTTAAATAGGCATTCAAGTGTGCATAAATGGAGTCTTTAAAGAACATGCAGACTCTAAGCCTGGGATTTTATGAAGGAATACTGTAAATAAAGCTTGTTTGTTTATACCAATTAAGTTCAGTTCTTAGATGCTCTCTGGCCCAATTTCTGTCGGACCCAGCGCTGCTCTGTAGACTTAGGTTATACTTCAGGGAGAGCAAGTCAGGACTCAGTTTACTCTTTTATCCTACATAAATCCACCTACTCATCATTAAAAATAGCAGGAGGATGGAAAACTGGTATCACAATAAAAAGTTGTTCTGAGGCTTCATATTCTTTTTTCCAGGTGGCTGATAAAACTGTTTTCTGAATAACATTGTTGTCCCAGACCATTCACCAGGGTTTGCTGAATGTGCTGGTAATTTTACATATCCCTTAGGGCTCTGTAAGGGCAAAAGCTTAAAAGGGCTCAAGTGCTCTCAGCTGTATATTGGCTGTTGCTCTGCCATAAGGTCAAGTGCAGCTTAAGATTATATGCAGAGACATCTTGTGTGAGCTACATATGTATGACCAGCGCGGCTGCGGCTGTGGTTGGTGCTCGGCGCAAGGGTGCTGTGATTAGAAAGTGTGAGGCTGGAGCACTGGGCCGTGGCGTTTTCAACCTCATCGACACGTTTTGCTCAAATACCATCAAATTAGAAGCTGTGTATCATGTGAAGATGCTAGCTGCTGTTTGGCTGAAATGGTTGCTCTAAGTTTTAATGTTGCCTGGTAAGGAGGGGAAATGCATCTTTTGGTCTAATGAAAGAAAAAAAAAAAAAGGAACAATTTTTCTGTTGCTGTTGAGACAAACTCAGTTGTAATGTGTCAGAGACTTGCTGTTGTATTCAGTAAATTTTTAGTGCCCTAGTGATTATTTTTTTACTATTCTGACATCAGGTTTTCAACTCATTCATTTTCTTGTTATTAAGTCAGAATTCTTTCACATTTTAGGCAGAATATCTGTTACTACATATTAGATTCTTTTAAAGTAACAGGTTTCTCTATTTCCTTGAAACTTTTGTTTTCCACCTATGCTACATTGAATCTCACTATAAAGTTTACATGTAAACATTGCACCTTGTTTTATAAGCTTCCCTCCTTGATACGTGTAATTAAGGTAATAAATCATTTGTTATTCTTTGGCTTGTATTTCAGTGTTTTTCCTGTTCATTTGTAAAAGCAGAAAATTGTATTTTCATGTATTGTATGATTTTCATGCACATTAGGCAACTTCACAGAGTAGATTTCCAAAAACTACCTTGTTTGCATTTACATATACTCTACTCACAAAGCTTTTTGCATGACAGCCTTTGGCTCTGTTGCATGTTACCTTAAACTTAACAGGAAATTTAGAAATTTCTAAAGAAAGTAGGGATCAGAAGCATAAAACGTAGGGACATCGTCCTTCCCTATGTGTTTCTGTGTTTGTCTCTGAGCCTCTTTGCAAGGCTCAGAGGATTCTTTTCAGAGAAGAGCAGTGGGGTAAGTACAAACTCGGGGTGAGGTGTTGAACGGGGCACTTGTTTAACTCTTTGGATTTTGATAGTTTCGCATTGGAAACTGAACAAAAGTGATTTCTTTGCCTGAAATCAAGTAAGACTGACATTTTGTTGCCGCTGGTGGGCTCTTTTTCAGAACACAAAAGGGCCAATATGCTGTGACAGCCATAGCGAGAAGAGATGTGGCGACCCAGCCGTGTGAAGCTTACAAAGAAGTTAATTTGATTTTATAGACCATTAAATCAAAACTTTTCTGTGGGAGTGTCAGCTGATCAGAATTACACATGAAAAGTAGAAAGGCAAATAGAAAAAATTATGCTTTGTTAAAATACTTAACGATTGCATTTGTCCCTTTAACACGTTCTACAGTTGATTTACCAGCAAACCTTAATAATAGAATTATTTTGATTGTAAGATATAATACACAGAATAGATACAGCTTTTAATTAGAATTTTCCCAGGATATTGATGGGGCTTTTTTACATTGTTTCTCTGCGTACACAACAGAGTACAGTGCATACACATGATGGTTGCACTTCTTGAGTCATATTTTTCATGTACTTTTCTTTAAATGTCTCCTTGGATAATTAAGTCTGACTCTTAAGTTATGGTATGTTAGTTTCTGACAGGTGCCTGCCAGGGATCTTCAGTGCTGTCATGCATTATGTGGATTTCAGCCAAGACAGAAGGGCCTGGGTATTTGTTTCTGGTCACTTCTCATTAAAGCTTTGACTGTGGGAAAAGAAAAACAACTATTTAAAGATGAGGAGTATAGGTGCTATAAGAAGTGCATGGAAATAAAATCTGTTAGGCGACTAGTTTTTCTGTGTTTTTATATAGACTTTATGTATATGTGTGAACTGTACATATGTGCATTTCGATATATAGTAAATATCCTTTCTGCAAAAAAGGATTATCTCCTATATTGACAGAAATGCACAGAGTAGTTTGGAGGAGTTGGCTTGGGTAGAAGTAGAACATAATAGGACTTTGCTGGAAGACAACTTCTTTATAGGAATTAAAGGCTAGAATGTAGGTGGTTCCTAGATAACTAGGGTTAGGTGGTGTTCTAGAAATAGTGTGGTGAACTGTCTGATTTGGCTTCATTAGATAACTCCATTATACATTTATGAAAGCTGCTAGGTCTGTATTAGAGCTCGGAATTATAGTTAGGAGCTGATGCAAAAAAATGTCCTCTCTTGCTTGAGAGAAAAGGGTAGAGGGAAATACGTGAGTTTGGAAGGAGCTGAGGTTTAATAGCCCGGATAAATACTGTTACTTGGTCAATTACAAAGTAAGCAGCTAAGTAAAAATAGTAGGTGAGCTCCATGGTCTTGTCTTTTGGGTAATATTTGTAATTGGTCTGTTAAACACAAAGAATAGCCATACTAGGTCGAACTCGTTTAGCTCACTATCATGTCTCAATCAATAGGCAGCAGCCGATGCCTGTGGAAGAACATGGCGAAGTCGTATTTTCCTGGGACATTCTGTCATCTGTCATCAAGGATTTCTATATCCAGAATTGGTACACCTCTGTCTAATAGCCTTACCATGCTTTTCTTCCATTTGTCTGATTGCTTTTTGAACCTACATCATAACATCACAAAATTCTGTGGCAAGGGATTGCTCAGATAACGTGTGGTGTGAAGAACGAGCTTTGTCGGCTTTTTGCGTTCCTACCTCCTGCTACCTCCAGTTGTTACCCCCTGGCTCCTGTATGAAAAGAGGCAGCAAATAATTAATCCTCTGATCCCCTCCATAACCTTCATGATTTTATGAACTTCTTCATGTCTCTTCTGTCACCCCTTCTCCTGCTCTGTTCACTCCTTCCTTCTACAGAAACTTTCTGTGTTTCTGATTGTCCTTGTCCCATTTCTTCATCCCTTTACTATTTCTATCGTATTCTTCCTGAAATAGAGAACTGCATGTTACTCATGATACATTCACCATGCATTTATATGGTGACATAGTGATACTGTCTAGTTTACTCTTTTTTCTTGTTCTAATGTCTGATTTGGTTGTCTGCTTACAACTGAAGGTTACACTGACATTTTAGCACCAAGATCTCCTCACTATCTGTTTTTCAGAGCCTGTGGGTTTTGTGTATGTAAAATTAAGTATTTTTCTTCACCTATCTCCCTTTGTGTTTGTCAATATTGACTTTTCACCTGGTATGTTCCCTCCCAGTCTCCCAGTGCTGTAAGAACCATCTGCAGTTCCTCTGAATTGGGTCTTAGCAAACTTTGCCATCTTTCACAGATCATGTGGGAATATGTTGAACAACACAGATCAAAACACCCACTTCTGTGCAGTTCTCAGGTGACTTCACCCTAATAGCACTCATTATTCATTCCTATCTTTTTTTCCTTATCTTGACCTGTTGTTTATCCACTCATGGCTCTTTTCTTCTGCTGCAGTAATTCATTTTTTAAAGGCCTTTGAAAAACCTTCCCAAATGCCTGTAGGAAACCCAAGCAGTGTGCGTCACTTGAAATTTTTCTTGTCCACATGGTTTTGGTACCTTAAGAAAATAAGAGATTTGTGAAGCCTAAGTCTGACTCCTAACCAATAGATCATATTTTTTCAGGTCCACTAATTTGGAGCTTTTTATAAATTTGTTTCTTGTAACAGTTACTACCAATTCTTAATGTACAGACAGGAGATTTACTGGTCCACGGTTCCCTCTATCCTCCCAGACCTTTTTTTTAATTGACGTCACACTTCTCTGGTACCAAGCTGTTTTAAGCAGGAGGTTATAAGCTATTTAAGAGTTTAACTTTCTCACACTTGAGTTTCTCTGGAACTCTGGGCTGTGAATATCTGGGCCTGCTGATTTTCTTGTGTGTGTTTTGTTGATTTGTTCATTACCTTTTTGGCTGACATTTCTGCGCAAGTCAGATCTTTTGGTACATCCCTTGTAAAGCAGGGTTCTGGTATGGCAACCTCTTTAAGCACCTCCACAGTTCCTCAAATTCATTTTTGATCTGCATTATTCTGCTTTTGTAAAAGAAATATAAGAGTTAAGAGTGTGTTCCTGTCTGTTTTCCCCATTTGTAGAGGTCTCTGACCTTTTAAGAATTTCCTCTTACTTCTAATAGCAAACACATATCTTTTAAATAGCAAAGAGAAATAACTTCTTTAATGTGTTTTATATAATCACAGATGTATGGCATCTCATCCCTTTCCTTCTGACTGGTTTGTCCTAATGAATATCCAAAGAGGTTTCTTTTATGTTTTGGTATGTTGCCTTCGGCCCCGGTTGATAAGCGATCTGGCAAAGCAAAGCGGATGGCATGATGAAATCGGTACTTTCACCTGCAAGCAAACTTTGTTTTCAGGGATCCTGGTTGTCAGGCTCATTATGGATGCATCTGTGGTGAAACCCTTCATTTCTGCCTCTGAAGTACAATTAAGGGATTCAATAATATCTTAAAGATGATTCAAATTCTGTCATTACTTCTATGATCTCCTTGCTTCTTGAATCCCTACACTTGTCTTTCCTTACAAGCCTCACTCCTGAATGTTTTTTTGCCCAGTGTTTTCTGCTTTCTCCTACTTCTTATATTGTCCCTACTTTCCCCCTCCTTATTTCATCTCATTCTTCACCCTGTCTTTTATACTTAGAAGAGGTTCCTTGTTGTGTATTATCTGGCATTGACTCTCTCCTTCAAATCTGCTAAATAATTTGCTAAATAATTGCTCTCCAACAATAAAGTTCAGCATGCACTTACGTAGCACAGATAGGAGGAAATAATAAGTGCCTTGAATAAACAGTATCTCTTTAAGAAGTTAACCTTTACCTGGAGTGGAAAAATATGGCTACGGCACTTCAGTAAATAGGAAAAATAGAGCAGGCTTGTCACACTGTAGCTCATAGGACTGGAAATTTCCTGCAAGTTAGCTCTGTATTTAAAAAGACTGTATGAAGATTGAATTTTTCCATGATGGCCTTGGAATATCATTCTCATGATCCACTGGTAAGGAAGTGGAGTGACCGTGCTGTGACAGAGATATTCCAGTGCCCCTTCGCAGACACCCGCTACCCCAGCACTGAGTAATCCCCGATGGGAAAATAGAAGTTAAGAAAGCAGAAGCAAAATTTGCTGTGATCTAAGACCACAAGCCTTCATCTGACTGAAGCAAGTCTATTTCTGTACATTGTGGAGAAGGTGAAGGAAGTGAAGTGTTTATCTCTTGAACTGGCAAGCAGGCGGCACTGATAAAACTGTTTCAAAATGAGAGGTTCCTTTTGCTATGTGTGCTTTGGGACATTTACGAGCCGCTGTGTCTGTGCAGTACACCTTTGTAAATTCCCAAGTATCTGTATCGGAAACCTGTGAGAGAATAAATCCCAGAATCTTGATTTCTATGTGATTCAAAAAAGTTGCTTGTGTAGTTACTGAATTCAGCCTGGCCTTGGTCTTTATGCACTGGTTATGTCCAGTAGTTGTAATTTTTTTCTGTAATTGTCAGTAAAGGTCCATGCGTTTGGGAGCACGTATATTCTTGGAACCAGTTATCGTCTCTTGCAAAGTGATGACCCTACTTATGCTGCTGCTTTAAAATAAACATTAATTGCCAGCCTACTTAATGATCTACAGTCCTGGCACTGCAGCAGTTCCCTAGAACTCCCTTCCTTTATATTTTGCCTTTAGTCAGGTCGTTATATTTATGGTTGTTTCGTGATTTGAACAGATTGTCAAGATTCATTTTGCTTTATGGTAAGTTAGGCAGCAAAGCCGTCTAAATTTTTGCAGCAGAGCTGTGTTGAATTATTGACTTTATTTATAAAATCAATTGATATCATAGGCTTTTGGAACAGAGACATAACCAAATTAAATTTTTTTTTTTTTTCTGTTTGCTTCGTGGGGAGCAAAGCCACCTGTCATTTCTGCAGTCAGCAAACCACTGAAAAACGTGTCTAGATATAACCATTTCTTGTACCTTTCTGTGTGACTTGAATCAGAAATGGTAAAAACTCCAACAAGAATTTCTGGAGTAAAAAGACATTGTTAGTAAAATACAGAAAACAGCTTTTGGACGTGAGGGAATTTTATTGTTTAAACTTCAGCTGTGTACTTAGTTTCACCAGTTCTACGACTTCTATTTCCTGTTATGGTTGTGGTAGCACATGTTTTGTTTTGTTTGTAATTTTGGAAACGGTTTTCTGTCATGTAATATTGTGAACTGATTTGAAGGCAACACTATTTCTTAAGAAACCTGTATTTTGATGGCTGCCCACTGCAGACCTTCAGCTCTATTAATGCTTGATTACTGTCCTGTCCTGTCCCTCAGCCTGGCTGCACAGTCAGGCTGTCAGGTGGAAGTGGACATAGGAAGTTCACCAAACTCCTTGTAGGTTAAATCACAGCAAAAGTAGGTAGAGCGAGAGAAATATTAGAAGAGGAAGAGATTATGTGATGAATTTGTTTGGCACCCAGAAAAAAAAAAAATTGCTAGCAGCATAATGGCTTTGTGCACTGACTCCTTTGTACATTGGTGTGTTTAGCCAGTTACAGTAGCAGTAATTTAAGAACTATTGTCTTGCTGTTGTATAAACACTTAAGATGTTTGCTTGGCATCACCAGTTTTGGAGATGTATAAAATGGAGAACTGTGTAGACATTGTGTTTCACATAAAAGCAAAATATTTGCTATAGATAAAGCTGCCTAGTAAGGAAATTATAAACCACATCCCAAAGAGCATACCATCAAGAAGCTTAGTTTAGAAACATGAATATGTGCCAAGTATCGTTATGTATATTTGAAGCGATAAAGAAATCCTGGAAGGTACCTTTATCTTTCTGCCGCCGTGTTTGTGTAAGTTTTAGTGATGTTCAGATTCAAGCGGTGGTTTAGAAATGCTGCTGCCTCTCGAATGCCTAGCACACGCCATAATAGTCCTGATTTTCATTAGCTCCTGAGCCTTTGCCACTTGGCGCCTGGCCATGTTGTGGGCCTGCCTGCTGCAGCCCGATTCCAGCTGTGCAACCAAAAGGCAGAGTGCTGCGAACTATTTGTCGCTTCAGTTGTCTTAATATCTTAGATCTGCAGAGGAAGATAATGTTTCAACATTCATTTTCTCCTAATAGAGGTGTTGTAAAATGTCTAGTGTAGAATTAATCCCCTCTTTACCCCATAGTTATCCCAAAGCAGGAGACTTGAGTTTTTCTGCTCTGCCGTGAGTGCTCGTGTATCTTTAGCCTGGTGAGGAATGCTGTGGAAGTGCCCATGAATAAATAGGCAACATGGTTCGCCCAATGGAAATATGTTTTTAATGCATTATATATAGTAAAAATAGCAAAGTGGTTTAAATGTCTCGCGTCTGAGTTTACAAGGAAAAAACCATGCCTCAAACGTTGGCATGAGGCCTGTTAAAAGAATGGGCTTTCAGGAGGCTTCCACACTTTTGCGTTCAGCCCTTGTTAAATGCAAGGCATAGAGATGCAGGGGGAGGGTATAAGCACCTGTTAAGGACCTAATGAGCACTCATATGGAATATGACCTAAATACAAACCTACTAGTGGAATTTATACAACAATTTATTAATTTACATTCCTTTGTTAATTAGCACTAATCATGTTGAGTTAGATAGCTCCTGACAAATGGAATTTAAAAAGAAAGCAATTATATATAAGAAAAAAGGAAGGTTGGCATCTTTGATTTTGTTCTGTTATAAACAAACAGCAAATCCCAGAGACTTTGGAAAGTTATGGTAAATATCTTCTACATGGGAGATGAATTATTAGGGGTTCCATGAAGCAAACCAGCTGGCTGTGCCCATGTAGTCACGGGAGGACAAACCCTCTTGTCTGGCACCCAAAAGGGATTGTTGTAGGTGTTTAGTATTTTCAAAACAAGTTTTCATTGTGTCAAAACAAGTTGCAACAGGAAAAAAAAAATACAAAGGCATGCTACATATGTATGTGTGCTCTGTGCAAAAATACTTTCTGCTTCAAAAAGTGAATAATCAGGTGACGTTGATAAAGCCTGGAGAACCTCTTTTATAATTCTAATAGGGCTCTGCTGTTGAAATAATTTATATTTATTGCAAAGTGTCAGCATAATAATACTGATCTGGGAGGAATAGGTCAAAGACCTCAAGAAGCCTCAGGCTGTCCTTTACTCTGACCTACGCCCTTCTTAGTTCCTGTTTTCACCTAATTTAATTGGAAGAGGGGAGAACATTGCTATTCTAGCTAATTTATGAAGATCAGTCATCTATGGACTGGATTTTTTTTGGTCAGGATTCTGAGGATTTGAATAAACTTGTAGATGTCTCGCACAGTTCCTTTAGGGTGCAGAAGGAAAGAAATACGGGATGCGAAATGATGCAAATCCTAGAGTTGCATCTCCTCTAAAAGAAATGGAGAGCAGTTGGGGCAAATGCCTGGGATACTCAGCTGTATCTAAGACAGCTGAAAGGCGTACAATTCAGTCCTCACCTCAGTCCCAGGGTAAATCATAGCATTTGCAGAGCATTCAAACAAACTCAGTGTTCACCTACTGGACAATTCAGACAACAGAAGACTGCTGAGGAGAAGGGTGTCCTTGCTATAGACTCTACTCCAGAAAGCTTGGAAGGGTTATGTAGAACTCTTCAGAGATCCCCATGACTACAAGGGTGCCTGCCCAACTCAGATATATTAGCTTGGAAAGGTTATGGAAAAGAACCCCATATTTTCCTGTGTGCCTTGCCTAGGTCTTTCTAGGCCATTCTAGACTATGAGAAAAGGGATGTATTTATCAAATTTACTAGCTACTATGATTTTGAATACAGTAAGGTTGTTCTATAATTGGAGCCTAATATTTTCAGAATTAAACCATAGAATCGTTGAATGGTTTAGGTTGGAATGGAAGCCACGGTCACAGAAGATACTAAAGCATTTTACAAGAATTAATTCAAATACTGAAATAATGGTTAGTATTTAAAAATAAAGTTTGCCCTCAAAGCCAGTAGTAGGAAAAATCCAAGTACAATAACCTGAGTCTGTCTTCTGATGAGAAGGAATATAATAGATGCACCTGATAACGGTGAGAAAAAGAAATGAGAGCCCATGTGTCTTTGTGGAAAGATTGAGGGGTTTCATTAGCCAGTAAAGATTGTGCAAGGACAGAAACACTGTGCTGATGATAGTAGACATGTTGTTGTACAGCTGGGTCTGTACTTGATGTGGACCATCAAGATTATTTCATCCCCTTCTTCCTCCTCAAATAATCTCTTGATGGAAAAGGCACTTGAAACCCCCTCATCTTGAGCTGAAACACATAAAACATATGAGTGCAAATAGGGATGAATTTGAGGTCAGCATGCTGAAAAACTTGGCATTCTTGAACCAAGGAATTTAAAGGGAATCTATTTTGTGAATGACTTAGGAAGATGATTCATCACCCCATGATGAATGTCCTTGTCCCAGACACAAAAAGCAGAAATCTCATTGGTACAGCATTTTGTATATTTTTTTTCCTTGCGAAGTTTGAATTTCTGTGTTCTGCTCTGAATTTCCCGCATGAAGATTTTAAAAGAAATAGAAACACCTAGACAGCTACAAAACACTGCAAACCCACACCCTAGGATTTAGACATGTATGGGCTTCTGGAGACCTTGTACCACAATCAGGGTTTTTTATATCACTAGAAAACATATAAACAACGAGTGATCCAATTCTGCCTTCTTTTAGATACTTATCATTTGCAATAGCAAGACTTTCTTTCCACTGGATAATAAGGTGAAGGAAAGATAAGTGCCTTACTCTCAGCAGATGTCCTTGAGTGTAGCACCTGAAATTCAATGTACCGTATCAAATGTATATAGTGGTTAACTACAGCTAAATGTGTTGTTTTCTGGAGTGCTGAAGAAAAATTTCCATAGAAACCTCATAACTTGCTACCTTGAACTTGGAAAATGACCATTTGAGGGAACAAAAACAAATAGATAAAAAACAATAGATTCTTACAGTAAGACACTCAACAAAGAGTTAGACATGTGCCTGTATGCGAATGAAGATTGGCACCCACTCTAAACTGAAAGGAAAGCAGCTCTTTACACACTGTTTAAGCTAAGATCTAAACCATTACAAGAGGGATGCAGAGCCATTGTACTCAATACTCGCATAAAGAATATCTGTGGACTTTGTACAAAGCAGTTTCTCTGTGCTTGAAGGAGCATTTTATGCAGTTCTTCTGAGCTTGGTGTAAGATCAGTGTGACAGAGCCACCGGGAACATGGTAAAGCAGGATAAAGAAGGAACTCTGTGTTTCCCAGAAAGGAGAAAAAGCATTGATCAAAACCCGATTTCTGCCACTTGATACAGCCTAGAGAAACCATACATCAAGTTAGCTTTCTGCATCTCCAGTGTAATTGAACAGGTACCCAAATTACTGATTTTTTTTTTTTTTAATAACAGTTCTCTAGAGCTGAGAAGTGTATCTAGTGGATGTAAAAATAATAATTTCAAAACACTTCTGAGGTACTCAAAAGTATCATGTGGCAAAGTGTCTGAAACAAAAAAATGAGATATTTTTATGCGAATTCCTGTGGTCTAGCGCAGATCAAAGTTACTGAGGGTGTAAATTTTTGTGAATAGGGGATGATAAATGAATCTTTTTTCCAAAGTTCATGTTTACATTCACGGTTTATCTCTGCCAGTATGTGCAGGATGCTGGAATGTGAGTTTTACTGTCACTTTAAAACCTTTCCAAAAGTGATAGCATTCCATGTGAAAGAGGCCCTTGCCATCCAGTCTGTAGCAGAGTCTTGTCCTTCCAAAAATTTTACATTTCTTTTAAAGTTACTTAATGTGATCAGTTATGAAATAATATGTTCATGTCATGGTCCTATTTGTGTGGTAACATGTACACTTTGCCCTCAATGCCAGTTGGTTGATAGAAGGAAAACTTACTCGGCCAGTAGTTGGTGCTTGTTCTGTTCCTCCTTACTGGTAATCTCTGCAGGGGAGAAAAAATGTCAGAATTTCCATTTCAGAGGAAATTCAAATATTTTAACATACAGTTTTCTCCCATATCAGATGAAAAGAAAAAGTTATTTAAAAAATTTTGCTTGGAACATGTGAAAAAAAGGCAGTTAATGTGACACTATAATGCATCTGCTAGCAGTAGTACAATGTCTCCTGGAAGCAGAAATGTTAATGATTTATCCCATAATTCTTCCTAGACTGGGTCCTTTGAAGAGACTACTTCTGCTGTTATGTTTATACTTACAGCTCCTGTGATGCACCAGGGCCTTGTCTGTGTGACTAGATACATCATCTCTGAGATGCTGGATCGCAGATAAGGAGGTTAATATCAAAGTAGTTGTTTAGGCTCAGTTCTACAAACCAGAAAATCTCCTCTCAGGTCAAGCCAAACTGAAGTACCTCATTCTTTTCCTGATGAAAACTCAGTAGCATTTTCACAGAAATGCACGCAACTGGGTAAAAATGTAATTTTCCATTGAAAAAGTTATGTGATTTAAAAAAAAAAATTATTCCAGCAAGCTCTAAAGCTCTAATAATGACTAATGTCTTCGCTGCCTCTGCTACTCCTTCAAATATACTCAAAGTAAGTCTTGTTACTTTTACACACTAGCACTTGCCATTCCCTCCCTATATGCAGTGTTGGAAGCAGTTTAACCTCCTTCTCCTACTTCCCCATCTTTCCTTTTCAGTCTGTTCAATGTGCTGTAGCCAATACAGTTCAATCCAGTATATTGTGCTTTTGGATCTCTTTGCAGGGTCTTGTTTGGTTTGGGGTGAGGAGGGATAACTTATTTTTGTATGTGATGAACCATAATTATCCAAATGTTGTTTTCCAAAATGTCTTTAATCTCAGATACTTCGGGTGTGTGGGAGAGGGGCAGAAATGGAGGAACTTATCCTGGATAAGCATGTGGTACTACACTTACTTCAGTCTGGACAAGACCACAAACAATAAAGGGCAAACTTAAGCATGTACTTTAAAGTATGGAAAGAAAAAAAGTACACATTTACAAATTATGAAGTACTAATGGAATTTTTGTGGTGTGTGGAACATCCCCAAAAGGTTCATGTGAACTACCAGTGAAATAACATCCTCCTTGAAACAGTACATCTGATCAGAATGTAGGGAGGTGTTAGATTTAGTTTTGCAGCAAAGGATACAAGCTCTACTGCAGGAATCAGTGAAAAGAAAGGATGCTGGTGTAGATAAAGATGGTGTGGGAGGGAGTATGTGGTATCAGAAGCATTTGTTCTGGAATTTACCTAACAGAAAAGACATTGAAATACAATACAGTAAGTGTGGTTTTAATATAAAGCACAGAAATGCTATAAGGATGGGGTTTCAGAAAAGAAAGAAAATGTAGAAAAATACTTCTGCTTATATCCCATGTAATGATTAAGAACTTTTACAGTTTAGGAAGAGGGAAGTTTTAAGTAACATTTATCAAGTCAGTAAGAAAAGCATGTCCATGGAAGAAGAGTCTGCAGAGAAGCTATCAAAGGGGAAGGAAGAAGCTACTTAAAATAAGCAAGGAGAGGAAATGTAATTAAATGTTAGGACAGATAATGCAAAGTGAAATAAAAGGATGATAGATCCTGGCATTGACAATGCGCAAGTGATATTCCTTGGGCTAGCAAAATGATGTAGAGCTGACAGGGACGTACATAGGCTACAATTTCAAATGTATGCTCTAAACACACAAATGCAGAAGTGGCATTCAGCTGTTAGGATGAGATGGCAGGCGTACCTGCTCAGGTGATTTACGTACATGCGTGTGCCAGGATGAACAATCACTTTTGTGGGCATAATTGTGAGGGCTGCTTTCTGAACTTTGATTCAATAAATCACAGTGCGTTCTCTAAATACACAGCACAATCTGTGAATGCTATAAAATGTGTGTGCTGTTTTTGCTGCTTTGCTTCTCCATTTCTGGGCTCAGCTCTTCAGTCCAGAAATGCTTTTACTTTGTATTGCTCTGTTAACCTTTGGACGGCATCTCATGTGTGTTTACAGCTTTTGTACAAAAGCTGACTGCAGCTTTCTGTTAATTAATTTGCCAGGCACAACTTCACAAAGAGAGGAGAGCATTCTCTTTTGTGATCTTGCAACATTTTTAGATGTGCGGAGCTATGATTGCTGTTCAGTAATTGCCAAAGCTTCTGCCCAAATTATGAAATGCATATCATGGTTGTGAAGAAGATCAGCGTATGTTTGCTTCAGGAGGTAGACCAGCAGAGAGTTCAGTAACGTAATGAACAGTGAACATAATTGCAGCAGTTCTCATTTTGGATTTTTTTTTTTTTTTGTGGGGAGAACAGGAGAAGGTTCTCCTTGCATAGAAATTTATGAAGACCAGTGATATGAACAGAAAAAAAAATTAAAAAAAAAAAAAGTAGAGAAATGAAAGTTTAATACAGGAAGTGATGAAGCAGCTTCTAATACAACTTGCAAATGAAGGGTATCATTGGGACGCATAAAATATGTTTAGTACAGGGATCAGTATTTCAGTGCAATAAACTCAAAGGTACAGTTCAAACTCAATTTTGGATACTTAGGTTCAGCTCATTTTACAGATATATGAGTCACTCAATTCTTTGTAAAGAAGATAGACTAAGATTCAAAATATACAAAGCACTTCTTAATTTATAGAATAATATTCTGACTTTCAGAGTCTAAGAAAAGGAATTATGGTTCGTCCAAAGTGTTAGTATTTATTCACTATGTCTTATGTAAACTACTGCCATCAACAGTGGCTCTGTATTGCGTCAACGTTTCTGTAAGGAAACAGATAAAGAGCTTATCTCCTGCACGTATTCTGACTTCTCTTCACGATTTTCCTGCTCTGTTGATTTGTCTGTCTTTGGGCCTTTGGTACCATATGTGATGCTTTCTTCAGCACAGGGGAAAAAAACCTTTTTATTCGTGAAACATGGTGAACATCAGCTCTATCAAAAAGTCCCAGTTATAAATGCTGCAGGCAGTGGCGTAGACACACTTGTGGCTCATTCAAGTGTTTCTTACTTTTACAGCCATTCAAAGGTTTATTTTCCAGTGCATAATACAGTTTATATCTGGAGCTTTGCATTGGATAAAATATGAAATGTCCATCAGGCTCTTCTTACAGTGTCAATTTGACTACGTTGAGAGGTTAGTGGTGAGGGCACTGAAGAAAGAAGTACTGCTGGGTCTGGAAAGCTGAAGTGTATGGATCTGCTGTGTACTAAAAACTTTGAGGAAAAACACTACCCACTTATGAGATTTAATAACGGACTGAGCATGGTAACATTATGCTTCTCTGTTAAAAGCTTGGCTACATACATGCACACACCATGTTCCAGGTTTACTCTTTCCTAACCATGCGTTTTCTTCTTTTCACTAGGGCATATTTCAAGACATTTGTCCCTCAGTTCCAGGAGGCAGCATTTGCTAATGGGAAGCTTTAGGCAGCCCCGGGCATGGAGATGATCCTGGATAGATCCTTCAGGCCGAGCAGGGCAACGCTCGGGAAGAATGCCTGGAAGTGGGTTGGACTGTCTTCATAGGTGCTTTCTTGCCTCTGAAATGGCTTTGGTAGCTTCAGGTTTTGTCAGATTTCTGAAACAAAGACCTCACTAGCATGCTTAAAACTGAATATTTGATATTCATCCTCTCCCTTTGCCTCTGCCACCACCATTCCTTTATATATCTACTGGATTAAATATAAAAGGGTGTGTTTTGATGTGATAACATTTTCTTGTGCCAACAATGTCCTGTATGTTATGCCTTGTTTCCTTGTCTTCAGGTGGTGTAAATTGGATTTGCTTTTTCCATGGAAATACGGTGTAATGTGTATATTTAGCTAACAATTCCAGCTTATCCTAAGAAAATATGAAACTGCCGTATGTACCAGGAATGCCTAACGGACTGTACAGTGCCATATTCTGCCTTGGAGGTTTGCATCTCACTGTGGTTGTTATTCTCACAGGTACGGATATGAGTTGCACAGTTCAATTCTCAGTGCCTTTCAAGTTGGTCTGATATTTATATGGCAGGGTGTTGGAGGTTTGGGTTTTTTTAATATTTCAGTTGAAAGCTCATCTTATATGAAATGCTATGCTTTTACGCTTTATTTTTATTTCCAGTTGTACGATTTGTTTTTCTAATGAGCTCCCCTTGCCATTATGAAAAAGTTCTATTTCTTTAGTACCAATGCACAAGGAACTAGTTATATAAATCAGTATAACAAAATAAAGCTCTTTCATAGACCTGTAATTTTTCCAAATAAGATAAATACTCCGAAGACGAAGAAGCAAACTTTCAACAAAGGAATGAATGATGTCTTGGAAAATAACCGATGAAATAATGTAGGGCTATAGGTATTTAGCTTAATGCTTAAGTTAAACATGTCTCCTCAGAAATAATTTTAAGTGTATATAACTGGAAACATTACCTCCCCTAATTCTGAAATGCCAAACACAAAATCCCACCTATTCATCCTTTCTTTCACGCTTGTGTCAGGCGCACCAGTTGGGGCTAACTGTCACGATGTCACTTCCCAAATTAATTTGTAAATAGACCAGGGTACTTTCCAGTAAGGAATAAAATCAACAGTGTATGTTGCTTAGAAATGGCATATGGAAAATGTGCCCTACTTCTGCTAAATATAAGGAACTAAATGAATAGTATGCAGATGACACAGTGGCACTGGAAAACATTTAATTTGAAATTATTCACTATAGAACCACTGTCTGCTTATGCAGTGAAGTCTCGTCAAATCACTTGATTGGCAGCATTCTCCTACCCTTTGCAAAACCTGTTATTTTACATTAAAAATAGTGCTTGCCAGGGGAATGTCCACCTAAGTGTAGATGGGGTTTGGGCAGTGAAGCTTAATAATTAAGAATTACGCAAATAATTTGCCTCTAGAAACTACAGGTATTTTTAGCTACTTCATAGGGAAATTTTTAGTTTATGTTTAATACTGAAGTCCTTGGCTGGAAATAAGGCTGCAAACAAAATCAGGAGCCTTATTGCAAATCAGTGGAGGAGGGGGCATATTGTGTCCTGTGACCCACCCCCTTGTGACCCTCCCTGCATTGTCTGAGGGCTGCAAACAGCTCCAAAGGTCTGCGCCCCCCACTCCCCTCAGTGGAGCCATTGCATTCGTCTCTTGCATGGAAAACAAGACCTACCGCTACGTGGATAGCAAAACCGTAACTGAACAACCTTAAATGACTGAAAACAGGCATTGTTTGGTGTACTGGGATGATCTCACACCTGCGTTTCTTCAGGTGAAAGTCAAAGCCATGTACACATTCAAGAATAAGCTAACTTTTGTGAATGGGGTGGGACAAGGAAGATGGCTAATGACAAACATTTGTTCTCACAGTGTTCAAAATCTGATAGAAACAATCTTGAGCGTCTTCAAAACTTAAAAACGAAACCCTCAAGTGGCATCAGTAGATTCCTGGAATGTTACATTTTATAGCCTTGTGTTTGATTCAGTGCAGTAGTGATTGCCCCATGAACAGTGTTTGCTTTATATACCTGATTGTCCAATTGGCACTAGTTTGTTATTTTTCATCTTTTCAATTGCAAAACTTTTCAAAAGGTCTGCTTTTCAGAATTAGTGCACACGTTCAACCAAAAATACATCCTTCACCTCACTCCATGTCATTTTGGACAAATCATTTTGGCTTTATCAGGAAAGGACTAAGAGTTTTAGAAACCATGTAAGAAAAGACCGAGGATATAAAAAGCCTGAACCAGCAATTCCTTCTGTTGAATTCAATCATTTCACTAATGTTTTGCTTGCATATATGGAAACAAACCGATGGTTTCCATCTGATTTTATGTCATGTTACAGCTGGTAGTTCAAAAAGAAAAGAAGAAAAAGGTAGAAAAGTGGAGAAACTGAACTGTTTGAGGTAAGGTCTGCAATCCTGTCTATTTCCATGTTAGAAGAAAAAGCATTTTTCTTACATTTAGTGAACGTTTTCTTTATTTCAAAGCCACTCTGCACTCTTTGACATGCACAACATTTTATGGAGCCCTTCCTGATAGCTTTCAGAAGAGCGTTATTGCGGGTGTTAGTGCTACAAGTTGGGTATTGGAAGGAAAAACACGGAAATGAGTGAACTCTTCAGAAGAAGGATTACCATATAAATACTACATCAGAAAAGAGTTATTTTGAATAATTTTATATCAAATTGACTATGTGTTGAAGGCAGTTAAGTTAGCCACAAAAGTTGTAATCTAATAAGTTGGAGTTATTTCTGTTATCTCCTGTTTTATGATAATATCCATTGTAGCCAATTTACTGGCAATGAGAATTTCAGCGATTTCTTTCCTATTATGTGATATATGCAGTTAAAATGACCAGTCAGACCTAGGCTAGTTTATTTGGTTTATGAGAACCACAAAATATAGGAGAAAAATAGCAATGTTATGAACATATTGAAAAGTCTAAATTCTACTCTCTCATAATTTTGATTGAAAGAATGCAGTAAGTCTGTAGTTACTAAGCCCCATTAATGCACAATTTTCCAATTGTCCTTAAAGTGGAAACTTACAGTCAAGCCTTTATCTGCATACGTAAATCCACTGTGCTAGAAGTAATACCAAATCTTTCGAATTCAAAGTTAGACTCTTTGTGAACTTGCTGGAAAGACTGGACAAACAGCTGGAAGAATAAATAAAAGTTAACAATGTTGTACATAGTTTGGCCTTCGTTGATTTTTGTGTTGCGCTGGTCATTGCTTTGTTGATCAGCGCGTTTCATTTGCTGAATCAGCAACTCTTTCAGTATCGTCGATGTCCTTGAACATCCTCCCCATTCATATATGGAGCAGACTTGAGTCAGTTTTTGAGAAGAAATCATTACTAGAATTAGCATGAATCTCCTACGCGTTCTTAGACCCTCATTAGGCATGTTTCTCTGTGTGTTTCCTTCCTCTCACCCTGTCTGGTGCTTGCAGCAATCAGCATCTTTGGTGAATCAAGTCAGGAGATGAGATCTAGCAGTGAAGTGCAGTACTTCAAGTCTTACTTGAGGTGGTTTTGCACAAAGACACTTCCTACGTAGGGGAGAGGGGAGTAGGTCTGACTACTCTCCATCGATCTGTGCCTCCTAATACAAGGCTGGGGGTTTAGCAAAGGTCAAAACCTAAATTGGTGAGTAGGAGACTGCTACTTGCATGTCTCCTCCTCCTGCGTCAGTCCCCCTGACAACCAAAGAAGCGGCAGGAGTAGAAACCTGTAGTAGCACAGGGTGAGGGTCAGGTCTTGAAGTACGTTTCTAGTACCACATCTGCACGGCAGCGATGTGTGGAGATGAAGGGGTAGTGTCCTCTGTCAGCAGAGAAGGGGAGTTTCTCGCCCTTCCAGCTCTGTGAGAAAGATGTGCTGCGAGGAGGGAACAAGCTTTGGACGCGGCTTCTGACCATGACCCTTAATTACAGAGTGCTGTCCCTGCCCTGGGAAGCAAATG
Organism: Limosa lapponica baueri; assembly: GCA_002844005.1. NCBI lineage: Eukaryota > Metazoa > Chordata > Aves > Charadriiformes > Scolopacidae > Limosa > Limosa lapponica. Next base: position 2,652,165 of record KZ505646.1, on the reverse strand, counting down.
AAGTCTGTGACCAAACTGACTGCCAGTGAACGCTCTTCCCTTAAATTACTTGTGTCTCTGTAATTGATGTATTGTAACGCTCATTAAACCTAAAGGTTACACTGTTTCTTGCTTCTTAAATGTTACTGAAAATCCCTTAAGTCATCTCCTTTTCAGTTTTTATTTTCAGGTTTTCTGTGATGTTCTGGGACGATTTTGTTTCATCCTGACTACTTACTGCTATTTTTAGCAAGTTTGAGGTTTATGTTTTAACAAGGTAACAAGGTGTGTGCAGTTGTCTTATGGGCCTATGTTAAATATAGAATTATTTGCTGTAACAATAGGGTTTGTCCCTATGGGCAAAATCAGTAAAAGTCTGAACAATGTACATCAACAATAAAGGTTTTTTGTAAATTTTTTTTTTTTTGCTGACTTTTGTAGATTCAGAGAATAATTTCATACTTTGCGCTGGGGGAAGGTAAGCAACACAGATATCAGAAACATGCAAGTAATTTTAGCTACATATCAAATAAAAGACTAGCGGTCTAAATGGTATTCTGCAAGAACTGAAGGGTTCTGCCATGTATTCCTAAGCACGTGGCTTGAAAAGCCATGGTGTGATGGTGATTTTAGTGCTGCTTTTCCTATTCCATTCCCTGTCTTACGTTTAAAAGCTCAATTCTTGGTTCCAAGGCACTGCACAAACACCATTTTGTTAAAATGGTAGTTACCAAGCAAAAAGGCAGGGGGGAAACCAGGATCAGCTGCTGAAAATAGGTCTTAAATCATCAAGAAATCAACAAAGGAAGCAAGGTTTGGCGGCTGCCCTGCCACTTGCTGAGTCTACAATATGGGCCTTCAAACGTGTCCCCAGTGCAAATTAAAAAAAATACAGGAGGTTTTTCTTGCAGTGCTAAAGAATAAATACACTTTTAAACAACAGGAAGTAAAGCAAGCATTTAATTGCAGGCATGAAAAACAAAATACACACTAGAAGTCTAATGTTATTTATGCCTACAGCTCCCCGCGTTTCTCCTGTCACCAGAGAGGGTGAAGAATTAATGCCTCATGTTGCAGCTGCCTGTGGTGAAAATTGATCCTTGGGGTGCTCCGTGTTTTCATCAATCTCTATTTAAACCCTAATGATGCTTTTTCTGTCCCTGAGGATGGCAACGCCAGTACCAGGGAAAAGAAAATCTGATGCTGTCAGGGGTTTCTGTTCCACTGCTGCTCCATCTCAAGCCCTTGATTTGGTGGGGCGAGTACTTTGTAAGCCACCAAGCCTGCCAGCAAACAGGGTACATTTTATTTCCTCGGTGTTTATTTGAAATGATTCAAGCTGATTATAATTTGGCATCTTGTTTCCCTTATTCCGCTGTCGTCCCTTTCAGCAAAAGATCTTTAGTATGTGTTTAAAAATTGGAGCTATCGAGGTTATTTGTGTCTTTCGACGGGGACGTAGCCCTGGTGTGAGAGCAGCAGCGCCAGGTTGGAGCCGTGCGTTTCTTCTCTGAACTGCACAGTCAGCAGCAGCCCATGCGTGGCCCACCCCTCCCAGCAAACCTCGCTTGAACTCGGTCTGACAGGATGACAACCAGGAGTGACAAAATCTCTGACCCTTTTTCTAGCGAAACGGCCTCCGCTGGCTCAGTCGCTGTCTGTAGCTGCCTCCGCTGCCCGGGTCCCCCTCGCTCCCTCTCCCCGAGATCCCGGCTGCAGGATCAGCTGGGCTTTGCTTGCACATCAGCTGAGGCAAGGTTCATTTTTGTCCCCAGCCAGAGGAGCAGTGCCGGAGGGGAATGCCACTCTGCTGCTGCTGAGGCTGGGCATTTCCTCTTAACGCCTTGATAGGAAAAGGCAGCTGCAAAATCCAGCTGCAATTCCAGCACAGCCCTGCCAGCTAAGGGTGATTTCTCGTGTGTTTTGGCCAACCAAGCCACCTCTCTGTTCGGCTGCCTCCCTTCTACCAGAAAGCAGACACCGCAGAAAACTTTCGCCTTGCATTGCCATCCCTAAAGGCACGTAAGAAGTTCAGGGGCCATCAGGAACCAGCTTCCCATCTGAACTTTTCTATCCTTGTTATGAGACGGGGAAGCAAAATCTCTATGTAAAAATCTGTGTTATAGAAACAGCTTGTTTCTTACATTTCTTCAGCACCCTGACTTGTTTCAGTGGTTGTTTTATCATTGATTTCTGTTGAAAAAGATACCGTAGTGTGCTGCATTTCCTAGACTTTCTTCACCCTGTCCCTCATATCCAGTAGGTGCTGTGTCTCAGCATCTCTGTTTGCCTCCGGACCATAGGGGTGCTCTTGGGCAGCCCATGGGTGAAGCGGGGCACAGGACAGCATCTTCTGGTTTCAGCGAGAAAGAGGTGAGTTTGGGTGAATGAGTTTGTGCTGTGAGAATTGGGCTCATCTTTTTGAGAGCACCCACAGCACTTGTAGCCGAGAAGAAATAACAGCGTGTGTCTAATGGGGTCAGATGGCTAAATGGAGCCGTTTCCGCACGGTGGTGGCTGGTATAATTATACGCTGGGCCGTAGCGTGTCTGGTCCTAATAGCACCCGGGACTCTTGTGGGTGACTCAGCCACTGCTTGAGGCTAATTATGGCAGGTTGCATGAAAAACCCCCGTGACTTCATCCTGCCTTCCTCTCTTCCAGAGGATGGGTGTTCAGCACCGGCACGGATTGCTCATGCAAAGCTGGGTAAATGCCTGCTCATGAGGAAAAGGCTTTTCAAAGCAAGACTGCAAACAACACTCGGAGGTGCCTGGTTTTTGAAGAGGAGGTGGTGTCTGTCAGGACATTGCTTGGTCAAATCCAATTCCCTGTCTCTGGCATTAGCTGGTGCTGGGGAACTTTATGAAAAAATGAGATTCCAAAATAATCTAATCACCTGGCTTCTCATGCTTGTTTATGGATGACCGAAGTATTTCTTCTGTGTTTGTAATCACCATTTTGTTGAATTTAGCATTATTTTTGTTATGGTGCTCTAAAAATGGATCATATGATTATTTGGCCCTTTTTAAAATTCAGCCATGTATCCATCACTCTGATATCTCTGACAGAAGAGATATCCCCACATTAGCCCTACTGTTTGAAGTGTTACTTCTCTTCTCTGCCTCAGAGGTGTCACGGGGGCTCAAGAAGCAGGTCCTGCGCTTGAAGGCAGCTCAGAGAAAATTCTGAGAAGGTGTTGGAGGGTTACCAGCATCACGTAATGTGTGATTGGTACAGACCCCAACTTTGCTAAGAACAGGTTCTACTGATTTTAGACTATATGGGAAAGAAGTACCAGAAGTATATACTGTGTCTAGCATTACATACACAGGATTAGGGGAGCCACAGAAGCTGCTGAAATTAATTTGCAGGGAGTTTCATGACTCCTTCCTTCAGGCTCTGTGGGATTATGTTTACAGGGAAGATTTCTATCAAAAATTCTTCCTCCCAAAGCGATGGTATCACAGGCACAAATCTCCAGGACACCAAGCCCAGGGCAGAGAGCATTTCCACCAAGAGGACACAGTCCAGGTATGGAAAAGGTGCCCCCGGAGGTTTGGGCATCTCCATGGAGATTTTTGAGACATGAGTAGGCAAAGCTGTGGTGGTCTTGATCTAGTGCTGGTGATAGTCCTGCTTCAAGCAAAAGGTTGGACTAAATGACCTGCAGACATACCTCTCAGGCAACTTTGACGTGGTTTTATTAACTTTTTAAAAACGTGCGATATAGATCTAAGCCCAGCCAAGCACAATCTGATATTATCTACCTTTAAAGATTGTTCAGAGGCAATAGCACGTGGAAACAAAATGAAGAGCAAAAGTGGTGAGATTTCAAAAGTTTGCTGTTTCTAACCATTTTCAGGTCTTAGAAGTGCAGACAAAAATTCAGTACTTTTTCAGTCACTTGTGTTAGTAGGGACGGCTCCAAAAATGTGGTTGATTGATGTCTAAACAACACGGTGCTCTTAAGTAACTGCCTAAGCTAATTCTGAGCAAGATAGCTCGAGTACTTAAAGCACTATAGACATATTGCGTCATCCCTTCATTTTTATGAAAGGTACCTCGGTGTTGCCTTGAAGAAAAACCATGTTTGGATTTGAAAGTAGGCTGGGCATCTGGAGCCAATGCTCCCTGTATACAAACAAGATGCTTCTTCAGGGAGGAGCTAGGGCTGGAAACTGGTCCAACATGCATTAAATTCTAGTTGTTTGGAGTTGTTTAGACTATTTAAAGAGCAGTTCACAAACAGGAAAGTGTTAAAACTGAGTGAAATGAGCTGCTTTATGGGCCACCATATCACTGCAGACTGGAAATTGTAGCAAGAAGCCCTGTGCATGCCAACCCGAGGGGCCTGTTTGCAGGGAAGTTAGCTTTTACAGCCTAACATCTTGCTATAGAAAAATAAGAATTGTTTTGAGGCTTGTCTTTACGCCTAGTCCTGCCACTCAAGATTAAATCTCACAGACAAAACAAGCTGTTTGGGAGGCGGACCAAGAATGCCTTTACAGTGAAGAAAAATATAAACACTCAGCCAACTGTGATTAACTATTGAACGCAAAACACTCCCTGGGTTTTGTTTATTTGTAGACTATAGAGAAAGCTCCCAAAGGCTGCCATGCTTTCAGTGTGAAAACACTTCAGCCTCTGCAACCCACTGTTGCTGGGGGCTGGGGGAAGGAAAGGATTTTGTCCAAGTTGGTTTTTGGGGGCCTTTTTTTTTCTTTTTTTTTTTTTCCCCAAATGTGTTGTTTATTTGGTTTTGCAAAGGCGATGTACCCAGTTTCCTCTCATTGTGCGTATTCCTGCCTCCAGCTGCTCGCACCTGAGCTGGACTTTGGCTCCTTCCCCTCTCGCTCTGCTGCTCAGGATGGGCCATGAGCGCCCGCCTCAGCCACGCTGCCATGCACGGGATCCCGCTGCCCTCCAAACCCTGTCCAGATGAGCACAGGGAGAAGTTATCATTAAAAACAAAACAAAACAAAAAAAGACCAAAAAAGTGCTTGTGAGCAATTGCTTATTGCTTGCAGGCAACTCTGGGCATCCCCAAGCTTTGCGGTGGCTGCTGGAATGGCAGCATACAAAAAGCCCAAGCCCTTTGCAATGTGTTTCGTGTGTGTATTTACCTGTTTGTGTTAGCAAAATGATAATGTCCAAGTTTACAGGCAGTTTTAGATTTCAAGGAAGGGAGAGAAAGCGGGTGCTGGCAGCCAGAGAGGGAAGGAGCAGAGGCTCATCGCTGCTGTGCTGCTGTCGGTCCAGAACAACACTGCTGAGTACAGTGAAATTATCCTGTCCTGGGCAGACTGACTGCAAAGTATGTCTTGTAAATGTGGAGTAAATGTTTATATGGAATTTTATTCTAGTTTTATAGTCCAATTCAAATCAAGTGTGACGCCACTTGAGCCATCCACAGTCTGGGTGCTGCGTTCATGCTGTAAGGGCTAAAGGTGGAAGCAAGGATCCTGATCGTGCAGGATCGCTTCTCAAGGTCAAGGAAATCCAGAAAGTAAACAGTGTTAATTGGGAAAGAAAAGCAGGATTATTAAGACTCCTTCATCTCTAGTTTTCTAAATTACAGGACTCAACACATTTGTATTTTGTCATTAACTTATTAGTGCATCTTCAGATGAAGCACTGGACAGGCCTGTTGGGAATTTTAACATGTAAAGCTGCACTTTCATCCCTTCACTGTGCATGTACATCATTGAGCCCTTCTTAGGGAAGGCTCAGTACACACAGCACGGCTTCCCCCTGTGTTTTAACAAAATGAGTGGAAGTTAAACCACAGGCTCTGCAATAGCATCTGCTGGTGTGACAGCACCGTGCGTTTCATGATGAAGGGATGAAGGAGAGTCAGGGCTCCTCGGTCCAGCCTCGCTTAAGCAGTAAAACTGCAAAGAGGACAGTCCTAACAGCAGATTAGACAAAAATTGTCAGCAAGATTTGGCCCAAACAGGCTCTTATTTAGGAGCCAGTTGATTTATATGAAATGCAAGCCATACACAATCGTTTAAATGCAGTATTAAGTGCTCCTGACGTACAGCTTTTTCCTCAAGCTCTGGCTAGAAGGCCTTTCAGTTCAGTTACTGTAGGTGTGATCAGGACACACCGGTATGCACAGAGATGTCAACTTACTGTTTTGGTTTGGGGGTTTAAGTTTGTTTTTTTCTTGAAAGACTACTTAGCTAATTTCATTGACAGGAAATATAAAGTCACTTCTGGCCGCTACCTGAAGTTACAGGGAACAGACCTCCAAATTAACTCTTCCATCATTTTACTATGTTACTCTTTAAAAACAAAACAGGATCCAAACCCTACTGCAGCAGTTTCTGTACGTGTAAACAGCCAAACTGATAACATCTAATCAACCTCCTTGCCAAGGCAAGATGGCAAGAAGTTCTTGCTTTATAACATTAAAAATGCTTTGTAGTTATATAGGACTTTTCATGCGAGGACATCAAAGTGCATTACAGGTATTAATTAATTAGGTTTCACAACACCCTTGTGAAGTATTTGTGTCCGTTTTACAAACAAGGGACTGAGGCAGAAAGCAGGGATAGGACTGGTCCAGGCTGGCATGGCGGCCCCATGGCAGGGGGCTGCAGCCAGCCCCACTGCTCCTGCCCTTGCAGGGGTACAGGGGAGCCATGCCCAGTCTCGGTGTGAGGTGGAGAGATGGCTCCCTCCTCGGCCTGGGTCTCTCCTGCCACATCCTGCCCGCTTTGCCAGGGAGCGGACATGCCGGGAAGGGTGGTGTGGAGGCTGCCCGCGGCAGGACAGACCCGCTGGGGAGTGGCGTGAGGCCGAAGGCCGGGGTCCTTCCCATAGGCTTGGGGCTCTTCACCCTGCTCCATGGCGTGGCATAGCCATGTCTGAGTCACCAGGTGCGAGATTTCAGTCCTTTAGATGATTGCCTAAAGCTGAAAGTCTCTTGCCGCTGGGTGGGAATAGGCAGAGTTTCCCCAGGGACCCGCCGGCCCGCTGTCGGCCATGCCGGCATCCCCCACCTCGGCTGGCTCCCGAGGCCCCAGCTGATGCCAGGTGTGCTCAGCACCCGTCTCCCGCTGGCCTGCGGGAACGAGCCCCACGGAAGGCAGCAGTCCCTGCCGGTCTTTGTCAGAAACAAAGAGGGGAAGAAGCTGCCACTGCCACCCTCTCGTTGGACAGCATGGAGGGGGCACAGACCCAGCTCCCCGGGACCTCCCTCAGCCCAGACCCAGTGGGAAAACGGGCGATGCCCAGTGGGACCTCCCAGGGCAGCGAAACCTGCCAGTGGGGCAGGGCAAGCGTGCCCGGGAGGGATGGGTTTGGGCAAGGGAAGTGTGTGGGTCTGGGGCTGAGGGCGAGTAGCCGGCCTCGGAGGTGGCCAGGATGGAAGCCGCTTTCCCAACAGGAGGAAGGTGGAGGAGCATGCACACGCTGCTGCTCTGGCTCCCTGCTCTGGTGGCAAGGTACGCCAGCCTCTCAGGAAACTGCCCCAGAGCCCTTTGATCAGCAGAGAGAATAATGGAAAAAAATGTATTTAACGGAGGTCAAATTAACATAGATTCCATTAGCTAAATGGGGAAAATCTTAAAATAGAAGATGTTCCTTAAGAAGAAAAAAAAAATCAGATTAAGACCAGATGAGCCTTGTCCAACTAAGAAGCATAAAATGTTCTTCCCAGCATGTTGTGGTTATTTTGTAATAACCATGCATTACACTGATATGCCTATGTAATTGCATACAGGGAGAACAGGAGTAGCATGTAGTATAAAATTGCCAGACACCGTCAGCTACCATGAAGTAAAGCCCATTCGTAGTGGTCCAGGTTTTTCCCTTACGTTATACATCAGTAATTCCCTTCCTTGTGTTGTTTTGCCTGGGTAAGATTTTTATGTTCAATATTTGACCCAATAATTTCAAGAAGAGGGAAGTGTCCTAGAAGACCATCTCATTGTTTCATTTACTCTCCTTGAATCCTTAATTCTTAACCTACTACAAACAGCTTCTAAATGAAAGATGCCAGAAGAAAAAGTAGTATCTGCTTTCAGTTCTCCTTGATCTCACCCAAGGTTTTGATGTCTTGACTGAACTGAACTAAAAGCTGCATAACTATTATTAAAAAAAAAGACAATGAATCCTGTTGGCCAAGGTACAGTCTTCAGGCCCCAGTTCAAACACAGCATTTAAGCACTTGCTTAACTTACTAATTGAAGTCAATGGGATTTCAAGCACTTTGCTGAAATGGGAGATTTTGTGGACAAAGTTTGTGCCAGTACATTTGTAATACAGAAATCAAGTCATGCCAGGTTTATTTTGGCTCCGGGTTTCTTTGTGGTGGTGATTGACAAATCCACAGAATTGGACTATTACCAGAGAGGTGATGACTATAAGAGAAGCGATGACAAGAAATAATAAATTTTAAACTGGCAAAAACTTTAACTTGGGCAGACTGAAAACCTCTACATAAAGGAACAAAGAGGTCCATTTATGCTGATAAATGCACTCTTTTCAGGAAGACCTCCAGTTAATCAGCAACTAATGTGCTGGGGCAGCTAAAAATTTTGAAGCAAATCCTTTTGTAAGTTGTGTAACTGCACCAAAGCCTTTAGAAACGGGCAGGTTTACATCACTCGATAGCCTAGTCATATAATCTTATAATCACTTTGAAAAAGATTCATTTCCTGGAGAAAAAAATTCGTGCCATCCACGCTGAGGCAGTAAGATGGAGTTCAGCATGGCAATGGATTTCATGTCTGGTGCTGGAGGTTGTCCAAACCCACCCCAGTAACCAATAAATCACTACCTAATTGAAAAGATTCACAGAAACAGATTACAACATCAAGGACGGAACCAGTACAGTAGGAATTAGACTGACAGTGTCCATACGTAGGGTGTGGTGTCAAAAGATGATCTTACAGCCTGCTCCCACTTGCCCTTCTCCCTCCTCTTCCTCCTCATGCCGCTCCTCACTGCCTGATTGCTCTCTTCATCCTCCGCACCGGCTCCGGTACATACCTGGTCGCATGGAGAGTGAGTTGAACTCACTAACCCAGAGGAAAAAAAATCCAACATTTTTGGGCTGGGTTATTTTTTTCCTGGTTTGATGAGTTGACTCATTACAGCACCATCAGCCAGTGGTGCAATGCAATGGGGAGAGCACGGCCAGAGGGAACCTGCCATGGACACGGGCAGTTATTCCGGCTTCGGCCACCTCATGATACCACGCCTTGACTATACCATGGCAATTTCCACTTTACTGACACAGGACACCATGGACAAGTTATTGCCGGTACATCAAAGAGCTGGAAAAAATTAATCAACAGCACCTCGGAGCTATTAGGCATAGACTGTAGTTAGATAAAAATCATAAATAATGAAATCCCGTAAGGATGTTGCACAACAAGTATTTGAGCAAAGCTCATAAAACTCTTCTTCGCTGCATTTGAGCATTTTCCTTCCACAGAAGGCATCGTTTTGTAAAAGCGATTTATTATTTTTTTTTTGCACAGCAAACTCACGCTGGGCAGAGGCGGGAAGGGCCCCAGCCCATGTGATGTCAGGATAAATATGTGGGAAGCCAATGCAGCAGAAAATCCAGCCAGAGGAATGTCTGCTGCCGAGCGAGTGGTGCAGGAGTGGGTTGGCTGCCTCTCCCACTGTCCACGGTGCCGGGGAGGTGCGAGTGAGTGCTCAGGCTCCGGCCGTGGCCAAGGTCTAGGTGGGACAGCAGCATGGCTGCGTAGCCTCAGCCTGAGGTTTGTCTCCAGCTCGCCCACCTTCTGAGGGGATGCCGTCCTAAAACGCCTGTTCCCCTCCCAAGGGCATGCCAAGTGGGGTGAAATGGATAGGCCTGTCTATCTGATGCAGAAGCAATTAGCCTGCGCTTTAATGAAGGATTTTAGCATCTGAGTGTAGGAAACCTTAACAAAAGACCTTTGCATTAGGCTCTGCAAGTTTGTTGTAAGCAACAAGTAACAAGAGCAGATTTAGAGATAAAGATAATAAAAAACACTGCGTTCCCTTGCCCAAAAGCCTATAAATCAAGACTTTGGCTCTTCACTGCAGAAATGCTCTCAGATGTAATTGGAAACAGGCAGCACCAATCTGAAACACTTCATCGAGCTCAGTTTGCGATGGCTTGGGTGAGGAGGTTTCCAGTGCTCCTTGAGAAGAGGCTCCCCCTTCCTAATCAGCCAGTCAGTAACTCGAGACCCTGTCGCACCGCCCTGCCTGTCCATTTTATCTGAAGTTGCCCAGGGATTCAGCAGCAATGAAACATGCACTCGAGTCACATGGGTGAGGAGGTCCCTGTGGGCCCACCACCATCTGCACGCTGGATGGGCATGGTGAGGCATGGGGCAGAAGCATCTGGGTTAGCAGAGCCACAACGTGGTATCATGAGGTGGTTCTCTGCATGGGCAGGAAGAAGAAGGACTCCTCTGAGCCTACTGATCCTTCCCACCATGTGCCTGGAGTAGGGGACACGTGGTGCCACCACCATATAAACAGCATTTCCTCCCCACGTACAGCATACCCACGTCAGCTCCCCTTCTGGGAGACCACTCCTGGCTTTTCTCCACTGGGGAAGAAGTTCCAGTCACCTCCAGTCCAATCATGATGCTGGAGAATCCTCTGTGATGAAGTAGAGTCACCTACTGAGTTTCTTCACTCTGGGTAGCGTTCATCCCTCAGAGCCCCATCTGTGGTGTCTCAGGTGTCGAGCATGGTTTGAACTCAGGGGCCAAATAACTGTCTACAAGATACTTGCACAGGAAAGTTGTACTGACATAAGACAAATCATCAGTTTAAACCCCATAACACACCTCATATGGATATTCTTCAATTTAGCTGCTATTGCTTTGGAAAGTGCTTAATTCGAACTGAAAAGGCTGCTTTTATCCAGAACTGTCCAGAAGACAACCGTAACGCTATAGCTATTTATCAGTAATAAACAGTGAAGCTTGCTACGGAGAGAGGAACAAGCACAGCAAGTAGCTCTGCAGAGCACCAGTGCCAAGCCAGATCAAGGCAATAGAATTTATAGCCGCTATTATCTGCGTGAGATATATTTCCCTCCCCTCCCCACTGCTCTGATATCTTCAAATCTCACATATTTGTATATTCATTCCCCGAACATTCCTGTAGGTAAGGAATTTGCAAACAAGAAGCCAAATATTGGAGCCTCTCCATGCAACACGGAGCAGGGTTTTAAAGGTGGGGAAACTTCAGAGACCTTCAGCAGTTACAGATACATCCACGAAAATTAACCAAATAATGTGATGTAAATAGTTGGGCTATCTACAAGCTAAATAGCTAAATTCCTCTGGGTTGGGCTGTGCAAGAGTTCAGACTAGATGATGTCAGCGAGTCTTTATCACTTTAAAATATACCTGAACTTGCAACCTAAGCAACACTGATCTGAGACTTCTTAATACAGGATGGTTGGAGGCATAGGAAAATGAAAGTCCTCCAAGCCCTGAGATTCATAACAGTAAGAGGAAATAATAAGCAAGTTTGTGTAAGTGAAGATTTGATCATTTGGGGTTTAAAATAGTCCTTAAATTCTGTCCCTAATTCCTCATACCTGATTTACTATCCATTACTTTTAGAAACTACTAATTTCACATAAAATAGTAGAAGGGACTACCACAAGATACAGCATAAATGAAACAGCACACCTTTTCTGTTGTTCAGAAGGTTTTGACACTGACATGGGGAGTTTGTACTTTCATGTAATTTTTGCTTAATTTTTTTACAATGACAATAATTGCATTGTATCACAAAATGAAAAATAACTTTTTTTTTCCCCCCTGTCCTTTGAACATGCGATCTTCTAGGGGAGGACACCCTTGAGCAGAGCACGGTGGAGCAGGACGGTTCGCAGGCTGAGGCTGTTCTCTGCAGGAGGGTTTGCAGTCTGGCAACTGCAGCTGGGAATTGCTCCTCTTTCACGCCAGTCTCCAGGGCCTTACAGATGCTCTTGGGCAAGTTTGGCCTCAGTTCTCCACGCTGTTCAATGACGATAATTATTCATACTTACCTTGGTGAGCTTAATTAATACTTGCAAAGTGCTTTGAGATCCTTGGATGAAAGACTCTGTTGACAGACAAAATATTTTTATGGTGACTGTCAAATTAAGGTCCTCTGCACTTCCTCAGCAATTGAAGGGTTAATTAACTCATGCCAGGATCTTGCCAGCCCCAGCAGAGACAAAGTGCCAGGGGTGAAGGTGCCCATCCCTGGCCTCTCCTCACTGGGGCAGCTTTGCTGAAAGGAACTCCTTCCCTACTCACACCTCGGCAGCATTAGGAGATAACGTCCGTGCAGTGCACACACGCATCTTCCACTTGCTTGTGTCGTAACTGTTTCCTTCTCCCTGACATGCATCCCGCATCCCGGCCAGTGGGGAGACAGGTGTCAAGCTCCTGCTGCAGAGCTGGGGCACGTCGCTTTCCCTCCACACACGAGGGTTGTGAGCACCACTCATCCCCTTGGTGAGTGCTTTTCATCTGCAGATGAGAATCTTCCTGGCAGTGCACAAGAGGCTGCCGCTGGAGCAGTAGGCAGGTGGACCAGGTCTTCAGCGAAGGAGGTGCTGCCTGGCTCGCTGCAGGAAACCAGCTGCATTTCCTGGGCAGGTCACAGCGTGGTACTGCAGATGGGAGTAGGGCACCCACGAGTAAACCCTGCATTCATTAGGCGTAGTGCACTGTCTGTATATAAAAATAAGGGAAGCCTGTGCCTCCCTTGGGGACCCCATCTTTGGGCACCACATGGGAAATCAGAAACAGTGATTTTAGCAAAGAGGAGCTCGGTCATGGTTTTGGTCAGACACCGCAGCTGTACTCTCAAAGTTGAGGTGAGCAAAAGGCCACAGCACAGTTTGCCTTTGCACCCTCTGCCCTTCCCCACATCATCACAGCAGTGCCTGCAGACCCCTGCCTGCTGGCTGGGGCTCACACAAGGCTGAAACAGGTCACAAAAAGCCCATCAGATCCTCTATGAGCAAAACCCCACACCCCCAGGATTCGCAGTGTTGTGCTCATACTAGTTCAGCTTGACGCAGGTCTGCAGAGGGGGAACGTTGTTAAAAGCTGCAGGTGGCTTGTGAGAAAAGAGGGGGTGTTCTTGCCAACAAAACCAGGGCGAGGACCAAACCTGGGGTGGACGGCAGCAGCTGGGCTGCCCTGAGCCACGGTGCATCTCTGTGTGGGCACCAGCACCCGTCGCTGAAGCACCGGCAGCCTGGCTGGGCAGCCCTACACTATTCGCTATACACTGCCTACATGGAGGAGATGAGAATGGCTGCATTTCCACTGGTGATGGTATTTGTTTACCTTCTGTGTGGTTTTTCTTTTAGCTGGGACGGGGAGATTTGGTTTGCCGGTTTCCTTTCTCAGCTCTCTCTCTGAGTGTGCGCTAATGCAGCCCCGTGCTGCTTGTGTCCGAGTCTGCCCGCCTCTCGTTTCACAGCTTTCCTGTCGCAGAGAGGATGCCCAGCTTTTGCTGGGCTGGTGTTTGCCTCAGCAGAGCACAGCGCTCTGCAGGGTGAGCCCAGCCCTGGTGCCCTCCTTCCCTGCACACACCATGGCAATGGCTCCCTAGGGGCGTTCTTCCAGCCAAGTATGCCAGATATTTCACCCCTTCTGCTCTCCAGCAGGATTTAATGACAGAAAGCAAAAATCTGGTACTCAGAGATCTGCTTTCTGTCCAGCCTTCACCTGGGAAAAATCCCCAACCAAAATCAATCACTCCTGTCTCCGGGTAGGAAATACTGAAATTTGACTCATGGGATTTTAGACCGCACTTCGTATGCGTATGTTTACCAAAAGGCAGCATCTTGTGCCCCAGCTAATTACCCTTTGAAGCAGCCTGGGGAAGGGAGCGTGAAGGTTTCTTAGAACATTAAAAGTAGCAGTGAAAGTCACAGGGCCTTTTTCCTTTATACAATCGAAGCCGAATTTGAGCAATAACCCTTCTGATGTTTCTAGGGGGAGGAGATGTGACGTCTTGAGGTAAACCACACATCCCGTAACTACCACTGTGCCGTTCATGAGCGCTGCCTCGCTACAGAAGTGGCAGAACTGCTTTTCAGCAAAAGTCACCACGTTTTTCGGAGGGGAAGGATTCCAGTCAGAGAAAGACCGGGCAGTGGGGAGGAAGAAAACCCAACCGCAATAAAGCAGCCATTGAACCTGAAAGGAAAAAGACGTCAGCATCTCCAGCAGGGGCTCTCCTTTTTTCCTGGTATCTCTGCAAACCATAATTATGTGGAAAGAAGTCGTGGGTGGGACTGGCTTACTTACTGACAAGCTGAACTTTATAACCTAACACTGTGATGTTGTAAGGGAAGAGGGTTTCACTCACCTGCCTCGTGGGACCTGCAAACTCAAGGAGGTGGTTCAGAGGTGGGCACTCACCTGCGTGTCTTCATTAGCCTTCACCCAAGTGATGGGGTTGAGGAAATGCTGGGAGCAAGGGTGCTGCCTCCCATCCCCGCTCCAGTGGAGGCTCCCCTGACCGGCAGGCACCCAAGGGATGGTGGAAATTCAGGAAGGAACAGTCAGGGAGAGCAGAGGAAAGATATAGGTGCTGCGGGAGTTGAGCTCCAACCCATCTACTTTTCCAAGAGACACCTAAACAGGGATGGAAAGCCCAGGAAAGGGGCAATTTGGAGCTACTGAGGTCCTCGGTGATTCAAAGGTATGCAGGGATTTATGGAGGAGACCTCAAGGGAAAGCTGGTACCAAGAGCTGCAGCTGAACACTACAGGGAGGAGGGGACTCTTGCAGTAGATTTGAGGTGTATGATGCAGCTTGTCAAAACCCTAAATCCCTCTGTGGTGGCCCTGTTGGGACACATGGGAAGGAAACTGGAACCAGTAGAAGGGACTTGAAGGACCTTGAGCACCTTGAGGTGGAGCCTGGAGGCAGATGCAGTGCTGTGCCAGACCTCCCAGGTTAAAATGTCAGTGAGGTGGCTGATGAGAGCCCAGCTGAGAGATGGACGTTAGGAGAGCTTCTCAACCCCTTTCTAGGTCATGCTCCACCCCTCATCTGTTTAAGTAAACATTAGCAGAACAGTGAGGTGGCCAAGAAATGACTATAGGCAAGGTCTGAGGTGTACATCTGGTCTCTCTCCAAGTCTATGACTGAAACAGAAGTCTAAATATATCTGTAGCCGAGGATTGAGGTGTGCTGTCCAACTTAAATAAGGATATACAGCCCTGAAATGGCATGGAGAGCTACAGGTTAGATCTGTGCTGAGGAAGAACCTACCACTGTTGGCTGCACTCGAGATTGCTTTTCAGCTCTTTAAGGGCAGCATTTTGCTAATAATCTCTTCCGATCTACAAGTTTTGGTCCCTTGCTGTCCCTTCCCATCACTGTTCTTCAAACAAGCTGGGAGGGGAAAAATGTGTCCGTTAATCTCGTTGATACAAATCCAATTCTTGTCAATACATCTCTGGTGGGACAGCGCGAGGATCATCACTTACCTGCCTCTAAAATCTAGAATAACCTTATTTCTAAAATCACAGCACCAAATGGTGTTTCCTGACATTCCTGCGGGTAATCACTGAGTGCTGCAAGGACACGGGATCCTGGGTCACAGCAACCTGGTGCCCGTGCCAGCAGGGACACGCCGTCCACGCTGCCGGGCTTTTCTGCTCCTTCTCGTCCCACGGCCGCCCAGCCCCCTGGCAGTGGGGTTGCCTGCACTGCTGGCAGAGGCACCGATGGCGTCTGATATGCAAATGCCCACGTTTACAGGCTCCCCCAGCGCAGGGCTGTTTAGGTAGCTGAACCTCCTCCTGTTGTTTTAAGGGTTCTGGCAAACAGTCAAGAACAAAAGCTAAGACAGCCAGTTCCCGTTTGTGGGCACGTCCCTACATTTCAATGTGGCAAACCTTGTGATTTAGCAAGTGAGAGCCTTCTGCCCCAGGGCTGCTAAAAGCTTCTTTTTTAAAAGAAAAAAAGAAAAAAAAAAAGAAGAAAACAAACCTGTCCAGACTTCCAAGAAAATGAGAAAAACACCAGCGTGGATGGGCTGCAGGACTGGGACCAGGCTTCTCACTATGCCTCTGCATGGGGAAGCCTGTAAGGCTGAGAGCCTGGCCCTTTGAAAGCTGCTGGGGGCTTTTTGTTTGGTCGTTTGACAAGCTCATACTTAAGGAGAAAGGAAGAAAATGCCAGCGGCTTTTGCTGCCATCATGAATAATGTTTTGCTCTGATACCATTTTATACTTTTCTCCCCAAAAGTGAGTACCCCCCTGGCTGAAGCAGAACATGTTGGCTCACAGGACAGTGTTCATCAGTGGAAAAGGACAGATTTAGTCAATCTAGTCTAACACTTTCCGCTACTGCAGCCTGTGGCCGTGGCTTCATGGGAGCCTGAGCCTGACAGACTCTGTGCCCTCTCTGGGGCTGTCCCCTGGCAGGGACAGAACAGCTTCTCACACGGAGCCAGAGCTTGGTGGGCTTGCAGGTAGCTGTTGCTGGAGAATGCTTGTGCCAAGACAAATCCATTCTCAGGCTGGCTCCGGGGTCCCAGGGCTGCACTAGGGTGGCAAGGGACAGCCATCGAGACCCTGACAGTGCCTATGCCTATCCCAAGCTGCCTCAGGGGGACACAGCCATCAGCTGGTGGGCTCCAGGATAGGGCCAAACCTCTGTGGTTGCTGCAGTTGCCAGCATAGGGTCACAAGCCAAAAAACAGTGTGCACAAGTTGCCTCATGTGGCATCCTTGCACTGAAGGAGAGCAACCTGCCACTTCTCTGGGGTACTGAATGCATCAGAGATGTGGCTGGTGGCAGTTTTCAGCCCCTGACCCTCGCAATGTCGTGGTTATCTGTCCTTGGAGAGAGCCTGGTGGCACTCTCACCCACCTGGACACTCTGTCTGTCCTCTTCCTGCAGCTGCCGGGTCCTCCTGCTCCTTCCTCCAAGCCCCAGCCTCAGGCATGGCAGCTTGTCGCAGCCTGTGCCGGCACTGCTGTCGGTGGCAGAAGGACAGCAGCGAGCAAGAGGAGGGGACCGGGCTACCTACATATGGCTTCTTGGCTGTTTATTTACGTGCAGCCAGCAGCAGGGCCAGCTCTGCCGGTGGGGTAAAGAGTCTGCTCCCGAGTACCTGGCTGTGCATGTCAAACCAGGCACCTTAGATGAGAAGCCATTAAACAAAAAAAACCAAAACATCTCCCCGAATCCACACACACTGGTGTCGGTGGGAGAGATCTGTGGCAGGGCACCCGGCTGCAGAGCTGATACCCAGAAAGCCAGGGAGCAATCTTCCTCTTTGTTTTACAAATAGGTATTGCCTTTGGAAGCAGGGTAAGTTGTAACATATTTATTGTGAGAATGAAAGACAGAAATGCAGAAGTCTCTGCCAAGAGCAAGTGAAATGGGCATGCTTTTTAAAGAACCACCACAGGACCGATTACCTTTCCAAGTAATTAAACATTGTGAAAGATTATTAACGTGCCGATAATAGACAGCTTTGCAAACTGCCAGCACAGCATGATCTGACAGAGGACAGCACAATGGCAGAGAGCAGGACTCCTCCGCCTCCGGGGCTTTGTAGCCCCAAGGGCCGGATGCTCCCTCAGGGACCACCCTGCACCAAGCCAGCCCAGGACTTCGAGGGTCCCAAAACTTCCACCTGTGCCTGGATGGCTGCAGGGATGACTCTCACTGGCAGAGGGGCTGGGAGATTGCAGCTGCCCGCACTGGATCGGCCCTCCCTGGTGCACCCCGGCTGGGGGCAAGGCAGCAGGTGTCCGCCGGCAGCCCAGGGCCTGTCCCCACTTGCAGCCCGATGCAGGTTAATGTGTATTATTTCTCTTTAAACCGACTCATGTCCACAAATGGCATCTCTTATTGTGGACCCGCCGGTATTTTAATGCATGTCGTTAAACCCGCTGTGGAAGCAGGCTTACCGAGGGGTGGGATGTGTTTGCCTGCAGCCATACAAGCATGGATGTGGCCCAAACTGAGCCTGCTGAGCGCTCCCATCGCTGTCCCATGCACCTTTGCCAGCTCCTGAAGGTGCCCCTGGTGTGTTTACCTGGGATTTGCCCTCCTGCTTTGGGAGCGCTCTTCCTACGCATCGCATCCCCATCTAAACTGTTGCCTGCAGCCAGGGGCTGCCCCCAGGTCCTGGGGAGCTCCTGCACTTGCTTCGTGATCCCAGTGGTCAAATTCTCAGATCACATCCTAGCCAGAGGAACAGAAAGTGAGCAAACACTTGTCCAGAGCAACTGCCTCTCAGTCCTTCCCTGAGACCCCAGGTGGAAAAGCTCTGCTTTTTCCTCATCTTTCTACACACAGCATCAAGAGGAAGAAGGCAGAGGAAAGAAAAGCGCAGGCCATGCTGGAAAGATTCAATAACATCTTGGGCAAGAGCATCCTTCTAATCCTCCAAAAGCTTGCCCAGCACTATAAATGCTTGGTACCTTTACCTGTACTCAATGTTCATGTTGGCTTAATATCATGCGTTGATTTAAAAGAACTTAAAGTGCCTTTGCATATAGATTATGTGTAACCTGAGCTTCTGGGTCATCCTGCTGCTTTCAAAACCCCCATTCTATATTCCTAAGCAAACCAGGAGTTTATTATGAGAGGCATTTGGACTGGGGCATTTAAGAAATACTACATAATAGCAGTCTCCACCTCACGTCCCAGAGTGTTTGTCTGGTATTGCTGGTACTTAAGTGTCATCAGGATAAATACAGAATTAAAACAAATTGGGGTAGTTAATATTTTCCTGCTGTCAATCTTTTGGGCTTTCCATGGGCTTGGGCAAAGAGCATGGTGCTGCCTTATGCATGGATCAGGCTCTCTGCAAGCGCAAAAGAGCAAGATTTTCAAAATGTCCTTCCATGAAACAAACAGCCTTGGCTATAGACTCCAGGCAGCCACCCTTTGCAGCGTGAGCAATGTTTCAGGTTCACGGTGCCACCAACAAGATATCTGGGGCAGTGAGAAGCTGAGTCCCAGCCACTCCATGCTACATAATGGCTTATAACTCGGCAGCCAGCAGGAAATCACCAGGCTCACTGAGACCCATGTCTGCGGGTCTTCAGGGGACAGGGACCTCAGCCTGGTGGGAATGCCAACATGCTGCTTCCCAGAGTGAGGCCACACAGGTCTGGGTTTGGTTTCATGCGCTGACACAGTCCTATGCCACCTTTTGTATGGCTGGATCACTGGGACAGAGCCCGTCCTGGATGGTGAGAGAGGAAAAATCCACTCCCAGATGCTCAGATGAATCCCTGGACTACTTCTTTCTCCTAATTGCCCAAATTCACAGAAAGCATCAGTGCTCCTAACAGAAGTTTCTTCACCAGTGATGCCAAAGGACAAAGTGGCCCAGGAAGATGGGAAGAGGCGATCAACTACAAGGACACCCACCGGGATGGAGGCGAGCCACAGGCCATGTGGGGACAGCAGCCAGCTCCCAGAGCCGCTCCCCAGCCTGCAAAGCCTCTCCCTCCCTCCAAGGCTTTCAGCAGTGCACAGGTCGCTACGGTAGAAGACAGAAAGGACACTTTACAGGTTCAGTCAACAAATTATTTTTACCTTTGCGTCTCAGCTGTCTCTTCTGCTCACTCCCCGAGTGAGCTCTGCTGAAATCCCACCACCGCCTCGAGCCGCGTCTGCAGGCGCTGCACTAATCAATATTACTTGCTGGATAAAGTAAGTCTCACTTATTGGCCACACATTTCCCTGAGTGCTTGTGTCAAACTCTTTCATGTCAGCTGAAGGGAGGCTTACCAGCAGAAAGGTCAAACTGCCTCAACTAGAGCTGAGCTCAGCCATTAACTCGCGTGTGCTTATCTGCCTCCCGCTATCAGGAGGACTATCTGTGTGTGCCGCATGCCTCCCTCCTCCTCTTCACTGCTCTGCTGCTGGAGAGTACTTCGGAGGGGCTGAATCAGTCAGGTGGGAACAATGAGCTCTCTGATAAGCTCAGATGGGTGATCCACATCCAAAACTCTGTGGTACAAGAATATGGGCTGGGATGGTCCCCCTCCTGCAAGACCGGGCTGCAATGGCACCTCAGTGGCACGGCCATGGGCCTGATCCTGATTGTTCCTGAGCACAGGCACTTCAGGCAAGACGCTGTCCTTGGCCTCTGTTCAGCTGATGGTTTTACTGCTCCTGAGGTAGGTTTTTGGTCCTTTCCACTGCTCTGACACAAGAAAATGTGTTGGTTGATGCCCTGCTCACAAAATACAACAAGAAAATATTCAAGTCCCTTACCAGACTGGGCAATGGGGAAAGAGACGGGTCCAAGCTCTGCAGGGCAGGACTCCCATCCCTTAAAACATCTCCTGCTGCAGCATCTGATGGGGTTGCCCCGGCAGCGTTGCCCGGGATCTCACGGGGAAGCCCCGGGGCTGCAGCACAGATGAACCTCGATGGGCGCTTTGGCTGCTGGGACCGGAGGTGGTGTCTCTGCAAGAGGCAGGAGCGGGGCAAGGCAGGCTCTAGCGTTGCTGAGACAGGTTTGGAGCTGGGCAAACAAACACAGGTATCAAGATAAGACCGTTCATCTCGTGCCAAAAGGTGTCTAGATCTCAACTCGTGGGATCTCTGGTCCCATCTCTCACATCCCGCATACTCTGGGGCTAGGAGGGAGCTGGTTCATCCCTAGGCTGGTATCTCCTGAAGCTGTTTTCTGCTTCCCTACACCAGCAAAATGCCATAAAATGTGCGTCGTGGTCACTCTTAATAAGCCCTTGGTCCAGCTCCACTTCTTGCACCTGCTGCTCAGTGGGTTGGGAGGATCTTTGTTCTGGAGCATTTTAAGAGAGCTGAAGCTGTTCTTGCTTTGAAGTAGTGTTTGGTTTTGTCGGCGTCTGGGATCTCTGCAGAGCTGACCCTGTGCGGAGCCAGCAGGACTGCTGGCTGTGGCACCGCACCACGGATGTGCCGCCAGCCTGACTGAGCAGTGCAAGAGGGGTTTGGTGCCGATGCTGCATCCCAGGCCCTCAGCATCACCCACCCCTCGTTGAAAAGAGAGAAGAGCATCACAGCATTTGGCTTTACCCTGGGCTTTTATTGGCATCAGGATTGGGAAAGAGTTGAACGATGTCACCTCACCACCAGGCTGTGGTAAGAGCGGCAGGATTAGTGTCATTACTCTGGACAGGACATATGGCAGCACTCACCCCACCAGGAGCGTGGGGCCGAGCCAGCTGTGAGCTTGAACACAGGGATGGTCCCACTGCAGTTACCTGAGATCAGCTGAGAGGAGTCACTCCCTGCCCTAAAGGTACCGTGAGCTGCTGGAGTGGGGCCCTACGGCCACCGTGCCTTCTTCTGAAAACAATGGGGTTATCAGCAGGAGACGGAGCTCCATGGTCTACTCAGGTACGTGGGTAGGAAAATCACTCTGCTTGGTGAAAGGTGTTTGCCGAACCACGTCCAGAAACCCTTTGAAGCAGAAAAACCTCCGTTCTCCCTTGGATACGCTGGAGTACTTAATAAATAACTGTAATTAAGTGTGAGGTGGTAGCTTAAGAGCTCGTTCCCAGACATTAACATCAAAACACTTGCTCTTAGCACTTAGGGAGACAATATGAAAGCAGACTTCGCGCACAGATGAAAGTATAGTCAGGAAGGGCTGGAGAACCCTGCAAATGCCTACACTGCTGCTTCAGAGAGCTCGAGGAAAAGGTCTTGGGGAGCAACAGAGTTGTTGCTTCTGCAATAAAAGTCCTTTGTAATGAACGGTGACTGAGATAGCACCAATTTGGGGGGGTTGGGAATGAGATTTAAAACAGGCGATGAGGAATTGCATGGGGAGAAGAGGCATGAGCCCTTTCCTGGGCTGTCCTGCAGCTTCCCATGTCCTGCCGGTGCGGAGCCGCCACAGTCGAGCCACCTCTGGAGCTGCCCCACACCCCGGGGGCTGCCCTGCCCCACAGTGGGGACAGTCACAGCACGTCCTTCACTGGTGGCAGTGTATGTTTAAGGTGATTACTGCAGGCTTCCTTATAGGAGATGTCTAAAGGGTTGTACAAAAAAAGGGCAAGGAGAAAGAGGAACGTGGCTGCAATTTCCCCCCCGAACATGAATCAACGATTTTGCCCTGAGGCAGGTGGCACAACATAGCTGGTGAGGCTGGAGAAGGAGGTCCTAAGTGCAGGCTCTGCCACGCACTTGCCAAGGGCCAAGTCTAAGCTGCTGCCCTTATCCTCCGCTCCTGTAAAAACACAGTGAAAAGC
Organism: Limosa lapponica baueri; assembly: GCA_002844005.1. NCBI lineage: Eukaryota > Metazoa > Chordata > Aves > Charadriiformes > Scolopacidae > Limosa > Limosa lapponica. Next base: position 2,629,968 of record KZ505646.1, on the reverse strand, counting down.
ATTCCCAGGTCTGGGTTTCAGTCTCCTAATTACTCCCGAAATCCAGAAGCGTGAGGAGCCAAGGTCTCATTTGCCTTACAATGATCCTCTCCTGCCCTGGAACCTGGGCTGGTCTTAATTTGTCTACGGTTCAGGCAAGAATGGACTAGGCAGACATACATGTTATCTCTTGTTTTTTTGGAAGCAGGGAGCCTATTGCACAATGAGGCTTGGTCTGGATGCGGATTAAAAATGCGTGTGTCTGGGGCACCACGAGCCAAACTAGTCTGAGTTACTTCGATCCAAAAAAATAAGAAAGTATTATGAAGGGCTGATAGGGAATGAGGAGGCTCCATGGGGCTGATTATTTTTAACTCATGGGACATAGCCGACCACTTCTGTATCTGTGAGCCTGTCTCAGCCAGAGGGGGTTTGAGCTCCCAGGCCAAGTCAACGCAAATACATAGTAGAACTTCAGCGTTGCATCCAGGGGCCATGGGCCAGGCACTCACAGAGGGCAAGGTGGTGCCAGTCCAGCCGTGGAAGAAGTTCAGTGCCTGACAGGAGCTGAGGGTTTGGCCTTAGGTGTGCTTTCAGCTTCCTGCACTTCTTTCAGGGCTTTTAACTGGAGGATTTACAAGTGTCAACTAATTGCACCCACATTAACTGCAGCCGAATATTAAAACAGCGCTCGAATGTCATTTCAAACAAGCTGTTCCCAGGCTAGGTCTCATGCAAATTCGGCAGGAGGGGGGTATAGATGTGCCAAAATCACACTGGAATAACGTTTGAAAACAATACTCAAAATGTTTGTACTTGAGCAGAAACATGAGGAGAGCAGGTATTTTAGGTTTAATGGTCTGCTGAAGAAAAATTATAGAAAAAACTCTAGAAGGGGGTGGTGAGAAACCTCCTCTTCCTCTCAAAAAAATGCTCCGGCACCCCCCTCTCCACACCCCCCATTTCTGGCTGCCTCTTTCTCCCCGGACCAAATACTTTTGCGTTCCTCGCTGCACAGCAGCGTGGTTTCAACAAGCCCACCAGCCTGATGTGAAACGTGACCGAAGCCGGGGCCAGTGACCCCAGATGACAGCAGAGATTCCTGACGCCCGGTAAACCCTGGGGCCAGCAGCAGCCTCCCACCTGAGGAGAGCTGGAGGCAGAGCCAAGGGAGGTGACCGGCCAAAACCCAACCCCTTTCGTTGAGCTTCTTTACTACAACGCGTGTTTTTCCCCATCGCTCTTTGTCTCTTAACGACGGCAGTCCCATTCCTCTCACATCTTGAACTAATTCTCTTTCCAGCAGAAGGAAGCACGTGCAGATCATCTGCCTGACGTGCAACCCAAGGGGAAAACCACGTCACAGCCAAAGTGCCTCTCCCCCTCCCCAGCCCCTCGCTCCCGAGGCCATGCAAGTTGGAAGCACGGGGTTATTTTTACAGCCCCGACCCCACCTCTCCCAAAGTCAGAAGATGCGGATAGTTCGGATGGAGAATTTCAATTGCCTGGAAAATGAAGATGCTGAAAACCAAAACACATCAGCAGGAGTTTTAGTCCCAAATGCCTGGCTTGGTGCTAAAGAAAAAATAATCAGGTGCTGAAGGCTTATCACCAATGGGCTGCTCCTTTTCAGAGTTCCCTGGAGGCTCTGGGATGGAGCTGGGCGCTGCCTCTCCCTGCCCGAGGAGGACGGTGCCAGTGGAGGAAAGCCCATTACTCTCAGATGAGCTCCTGTGGGAAAATACTTTGGCCGTGAGACAGCTTAAATGGGATTTTATAGCTTGAACTTAGATGACTCTCCTTCCCTACCAGCAAAAAGGACACGCTCAGGGCTGGGTGAATCTTCCGGGGAGGGTGAAAACCCAAACATTTCAGGTTTGAAGAGCAACATTTTTAACGATCTGTAAACTAGCATCATTGCACTGTGTGCTGCAGGTCAGCCAGGAGCGCGGGTTCTCCCCAGGGATGCCTCTGTTCTATCTGCTTCTGCCACCTTCCAGCCTGTGCCAGTCAGTGACCTGCCAATGCCACAGCCACCCGAGGCGGGGGGCTACCGTCCTTGCCCCTCCCTGAGTTTCTGTGGCAGGGCAGCCCAGGTGCTGTTACCTGCCCTTCCCGCTGACATACTCTGCTTGGGTGGCCCGGAGTGGCTCTGCGGCCAGGTCCTAAGAGGGTGGGGGAGTGCACTGGAAAAATAAAAATAATAAGGGGAGAAAAAAAGAAAATAAAAATTATAAAAAGGATAAAAACATAATAAAAAATGTAAAAAGTAAAAGAAAATAAATAGTAAAAGGAAAGAAATAAAATTAGAATAAAATAAAAATAGCTTAAAATTATTAAAAATAAATTACATAAATAAAATTTACAAAAAATAATTACTTAAAAATGATTAATTAAATACATTTAAATAAATCAAAACAGGTTAACACTGCTATAAAAACTAGCCGAGCCTAACATCGGGTTTCCTGACGCCGGGAAGAAGGGAACCAAGCACTGGGGGGGGCTACCCCTGGTGCCACCCCCTTTCCCCCTCCCCCCCGCATCAAATCCCCACCGCGACACACGTCCCCCCAACGTTTGCATCTCCCCCCCCTAAAAAAAAAGAAAAAAAACCCCACAAAACCCCCCCTCACCCCTCCAAACGTTTGCGTGCGCCTGCCCCTTTAAATCCCGCCGCCCCACAGCCAGGGAATCCCTCTCGCACCGCGTCATCCGCGGCAAGGAAACCCGCGCTGGCGTCGTGCGACGCAAATGACCATTTTTGGCAACGTGCGACAACGGACGGCACCAAGTGGGGTGCCACCCCCCCCGCGGCGGCGGCAGGTGGGAGGCCCGCTCCGGCGAGGTGGGGCCGGTGGGGCCGCGGGTTTGACGTGTGCGAGTGCACATGGTGCGGGGCGGGCGGATAATAAGCGAGTGGCCACCGGGGCGATGCCATTGCTCTGAGTCACGGCGGAGCTGCCGGTCGCCCCCCCCCCCCCCCCCCCCCCCCTTTTTTTTTTTTTTTTTTTTTTTTTTTTTTTTTTTTTTTTTTTTTTTTTTTTGTATTCCCGGGGAGCGAGACCCGGGGTTGAGTCACGTCGCCGTCCCTTTCCCACCCGACAACCCCCCCTCCCTCCTCCGAGCTGCGGGAAAAGGGGCGGCCGGTGGAGGTGGTGGAGTTGGGGGGGCGGAGGAGGAGAACCGCTCCGCCTGCAGCCCCCGGGGCCGGGGCCGCTCCGCCGGCGGGGCGAGTCTCGCCGGGAAGCGCGGAGAGAGGACAACTGCCGGCTCCGCTCCGCTCCCGCCGCCGACACCTCCCGTCCCGTCCCGTCTGGCGCTCCGCTGCCGCCTGAGCCTCTTTCACTATTATTATTATTTTATTTTTCTTTTTTTTTTTTTTCCCCACTCATTTTATTTCCCCCCTTTTTTACCTTTTTTTCCCCCTTCTCCAAAGCTTTTTTTTTTTTTTTTTTTTTTATAACCCCTTTCCTTTCCGCGGCGAGCCTTGGGAGGCGAAAGGCAAGAGCCCGAAGGGGGCGGGGAGACGGCGAGGGAGCGGCGGGTGTCGGTGCGGGAAGGCGGGGACGCGGCTCCCCCGGCCCGACCTCGGACCATGTACCAGGACTACCCCGGGAACTTCGACACCTCCTCCAGAGGCAGCAGCGGCTCCCCGGGACATCCCGAGACCTACTCCAGCGGCGCAGCCCAGCAGGTAGGGCCGGGCGCTGCCCCCCTCTCCCCCCTTGCCGTCCCCTCCGGGGGCTGCTGCCAGCGCTCCCGGCACCGGGAGTTCACCGCCACGCCCGGGGAGCGGCTCTTCCTCGGCGGCGAGGCGCCGTCCGCGGGGGCGCAGGCGGTGCCGAGGCGCGGGGTTGCCCGCAGCCGCCGTCCCGTCGCTCCCGCCGTCGTTTCCCTTCTCTCCCTGCCCGCTCCGCAGCGAGTGCCGCGACCCTGCCTTGGCGGGACGTTCCCCTCCGGTCGGGGCTACCCGGGGGTGCTCACCCGGGGTCGGGGGTGTCGTGGGAGGCAGCGGCCGGCCCCGAGCGGTGAGGTGCGGTGAGGGAGCGCCCGGCGGGCCCCAGGTGGAGCCGGGCTCTGCCGGCTGTCGGTGGGGAGACCCCGCCTGGTGCCCGGGCACCCGCCGCCGCGGCGGGACGGGGCCGGCTTGGAAATGCCAGGGCTCCTGCGGGCAGCTCCTCTCCGAGGCCGGTAACGCAAATACGCGGGAGCATCCGACTCTTCCTCCTTCCTGCTTTTGTTCTCCTCGGGACCTTCTCCGTCCCGCCGCCCACTGCCCCTGCCCGGCCACTCGAGCGCCGTCCCGGGCTCCCTCCCTGCAGGTCGGGCGTCTTCCCTGGGACTTTGGGAGGTGCCGCCGGAGCTACTTCCAAGGCGTTGCTGCAGCCACCGTAAAACACGCAGGGGACGGGCTTGAACTGGGCTGCAGCTTGTGCAAGCGGCTGAAGTGGTCTCCC
>KZ505646.1:2606924-2625377 GCA_002844005.1 Limosa lapponica baueri | reverse complement strand
CCGGTGACGGCTTTTTTTCCCCGAGCGGGAGTTTGCAGTGGAGCCGCCGGGAGAGCGCTCCCCGCGCCGGCCGGCCCCGCTCCCCCCCGCACGCCGCCGCTGCCGGGCGGCACTCGAAGGATGGGAGATATTTCCTGTGGGAGCGGCGTGAATTCACGGACCTAAAAGTCTAGTCGGGCGGTTTGAGGTTGGGTGGTTTTCTTGGTTGGTTTTTTTTTTTTTCCTTTTCATTTTCCTAAGAAAACATCTCGGAATGGCTTATATGCCTACATCGACTAAATCCACCACTTCTGGGGAAAGCATTACACAATCGGGCCAGTTATACAAACCTGGGTTATTTCATAACTTGTTTACATCAGCTGGCCCAGCCTTACTCTTTTTTTGCCTTTTCAGAGTTGGTCTTTTCCCCCTCCCCTCCCCCCCGCCCCCTTTCTCACAATATTATTATTTCTTGTGTGGCTTGTATGAGCGAACTGGCAGCGTGAGCACATTGCTGTCTTCGCATCAAGAAGTCATAGGATCATCTTTAAAAAAAAAAGGGAAAAAAAAAAAAGGTCCAGTCTTAAACTTTGCCAACCGTACCAGCCCGTGACATTCCTCACATTAAAGAAGTTTTACCAGAAATGACTCGCCGCCGCTCCCCGCCTGCTCCAAACGCATCTCGCTGGTGCCCTCTGCGGGCTGCGCACCGAGGTTCCCAGGGTCTGCAGCTCGGCTCCAGCTTATTCCCTGTTATACAGTGAATGCCAGGGCAAGGTTGGGGAGCAGGAAGCGGGGGGTGAGGAGCTGGAAACGCCCGGCGAGCTGTAAATCCTTCGCTCTCCCTTTTCTCCTCTGATTCAGCAGCTGCGCTGGATTCAAGCGCTTGCTGTAGGAGGTCATGAAACTCCGGTGCCACTTAATATTTGAGCTACCGAGGTCTGACCCATAACTGGGTTTTCCCCTTTTTGTTTTCTGGGGCTGCACGTCTTCCCCAGGCAGCTGGCGTGCGAGGCGTGGGGGCCAGAGCCCAGTTTCTAGGGTTACTATCTGAAACGGGGCTTTGAGCAGGACGCTGGCTTAGCGAGAGCATAAATGTTTTCTTTAAGAATCTGGGAGATTTCTCAAGGCCTCGCGCTTCGTCTCTCCCTTGATCCTTACAGATGTTGTAGATTAGGATCAAATGTAAGCGTTGCCTTTACCCCAGCAGTCGGGCTGTTCTGCTGATTCTGGTCTATGGAGATCTGCAGTTTTATCGCTACAGAAAATACGCATTGTAGAAATTTTTTTCTTTAGTGTGTTATTTTTCTTTTTTCCCAAAGCAAGAAAAGATGCATCAGTCACATGTTTAAGTGGAAACTGTGTCTCTGAGCCAAAACTTTGATGCTTTTTAATTATTTTTCCCATACAACCCAGCAGTGGAACATTTTTCTTTTAAGTTGCGTGTCATGCTATTTTCCTAATCACTGACTTGCCATGTGGTAAACATAGACTTTAATGGGAAGAGTTTGTGTACTCTTTCAGACTGGTTGACTTTCCCCTCAGATACCCCAGCACTGTGTCCAGTTTTCCTTCACGGAGATGCTCAACGTGGGAGAGACAACAGGGGCCTTGTATTTATTCTAGGATAGATCCCATACGCCCTATATTTGATTACTGAGTAGTTGTTAAAGATCCTTGGGTGGTTTTTTTGGTGGTTTTGTTGCCGAGTTTGGTTTTTTTCCGTTGTACCCATTTCTAGACCGGTTTCTGGTGCTGCTCAGCACTTGCAATTTTGGATGTAAGTGAAGATCAGGAGAGGAGCTGAGATGCAATGGGGTGCAGTAAAGAAACTCCCTGTTAAGATGGAGAAGGGAACCACAGAGCCAAAGCCTGAAATGTTCCCGTGCTGCATGTGTACCTAAGTTGTGTGACCTGCTAATGTAGCCTGTTCCAGCCCGTGGAGGCTTCTCTCCAACCCTGTATTTTTAGGGCAGAGCAGAGACTGACCTCAGTTCTCGGCACTCTTAATAACAGGACTCTTTCTGTTTGCTGTTCAGTTGTTATTTTGTTTTTCTTTTTTTCTTTTTTTTTTTTTTAATGATGCCCTTATCTGCATGTTGCTTGGGTTAGAAGGAGAGCGGTGGCCTTGTGGCTGAGTGCATGCTGCACGTGCAGCCCTGCAATCTGGCCATCACCACATCTTTTCTGTAGTACTGTGAATTCCTCCTAGATAAGGAGAAACGAGGGGTGGCAGAGAGTTGCCTCCAGGAGCCTCTCCTGGGTCAGGAGAGGAGAGATGTGGGTGTCCTGGGTGAGGAAGTGGCAGGAGGGGGTCTGGAAAGAGGAAAAACGGGGAGGTGGGTGAGGGCAGGCAGAGCTGCCAGGGGGATTGAAGCTCTCTGAAGAGAGAGCAAAGTTGGGGCTACAGTTTGGGGCAAGGTCTGGAGCTCCAAAGTGAGAAGGCTGATGCCAAGAGGGACAGTGGAAGGGAAGGTGGCAGGGAACTCGGGGCTTGGTGCTGCTGAAACCAGCAGTGTCCCAGGGGTCAGAGATGATGGCCACCAGGCAAAGTTGGGGGGGGGCAGCAGCATTTTGGCATGGCAAATCCAATCCAGTGCAATGTCCTAGCAGGGAAAGCGAAGTATGTGGGGAAAGCCTGACCGGTCAGGAAGCAATGCCTGTAAAACCCAGCAGTAGCCTGAGCACCCCATTCCTGAAGACTCAGCCTGTCGCAGCAGCAGGACCCTCAATTAGTTATCTGGGAAAAATATTGCCTTTGGAAAATAAAGAATAAAGGTTGGGGGAATTTTTATAAGCTATTTCAAGGGGTTAGAAAGGAAGCTGGTGACAGAGGTGGAGCGTGACACTGAGAAGGTCTGCAGTCCCAATGGTCTCTTCCCTGGGTCTGCAAGCAAGCATGGTGGAGCTTGGGACGTGGCTGAACTGAGCAGCTCCCTGTCCAGGAGACCTCCACTAGTGTTTGAGAAGGGCCCTGGGTTGAATACAAGAGTGACTACAAGTGGAGTAGTTACTTTACCAATAACTCAGAGTTGGATCTTTGTGTGAGACGCTTCTATATTATGTGACTGATTTGGTGATGGGTCTGACTCTCCCGACCTCCGATGGGGGAAATTTTAGCAGGTTGTTGGGTGTCACAGGGTGCAGTGGCACTGCTGCAAAGGTCATTTCCTCTGGAATGCAAACGGCATCTTCACATAGCAAAGCACCAAAAGATCTCAGTATGTTTTGCAGCCCCAGCTTTCTAGGGTCCCTGCAAAGAAGACAAGAGTCTTTCTTCTCTGCTTTTTGGGTACAGGAGGGATGGTGGTACAGGTAGGTAAAAGTCATGGCAGAAGCCACTTGTGGAGCTGGAAGCAGAACTTGCGTCCCCTGAGCACCTGTGGTTTAACTAGCCTTGACCTTCCTCCCTGCTGCGAGGTTAAAATCCCTTTGTTATAGTGTTATGGTTGTGGAGGCGTCAAGGCATCCATCCTCTCCTGTGCCATGTGGCCATGACCTACACTGGGCAGAGCAAAAGGGATTTGCGCCTGTAAATTCCTCTGTAGTGTTGACAGTTTGCAGCTCCGGCCCTCAGTAGTTAATTGAGAGAGGTCACAAAGATGGCGTGCACTGAAATGTGGGCTACACTGAGGCTGTGCTGGACTCGAGCTTCAGGTGAATTTCTGAGGTTCTGGTGGGGCTTTTGCCAAGGTCTTAGTGCCAGTGTCATCCTGCCTGTGTAATTCCCCCACCCACTTAACTTGATTCACTCCTTCCCTCTCTTGTCCTTTCTTGCTAGATTTTGAGCTGTCCAAAGCTGTAAGTCGGCATTTGTCGGTATTCAAACTGGATCTTCTGGTCTCCAGGCGTTGGCAGCTGGACTTCTCATGGCTAATACTGGCCCGAAGTGCTGTAGCTATCAGAATGTGAAATACTATTTGCAGTAGCCTTGGTTTAACAAAGGACTTAAGGTGCTTGACTAGGCACACCCTGAAAAGGAAATCTGTGTTGAAGTGCTGTCCCTTATCTGGGACGCTTACCTGAGCTGAGGTCAGGCTGATGCAAGGGCTCTCTCTTCTTTGGGAAGCTAGTTTGTTGACCCAAGAATGTGCATTTTTCATGAGAACTTTTCAAGGCTTACCAATCGGTGGCAGTGAAGGCTGGTCCTGCGAGCACTGTCCCTTGCACAGCGATTGCTGGAGCAAGGCTTGTCTGTCTGTAAAACCGAGTCTAACCATTGAAAGCCTCCTGAAGGAGCTCTGCATAGACAAAAGCATTCTTTCTCCCCTGCTTTCCCCTCCGGGGACAAGCGATTGTTTTCCTTGCAGTTTAGTGCCAGCATATTATCCAGATGGATTTACCTCTGTCTGAAACAAGGTGTACATGTATTTTGGAGGAGATCATTACCTGCCTTGGTTTTACTGCTGCCTTGTTTTGTCTAGACAGTGCAGAGAGCTGCAGGGAACTTGTCCGATCTGAATCCTAAGACCTATTTTATAGGCTGCTATTAAAATACATATCCTTGCAGGTAACCATCCTGGGGCTGGGTTTCTCGCCCTGTGTGTGCGGTGGGCGCAGAACCACTGAACGAGAAGCAAGCTGCTGTTCTTGCTGTACCAAACCCTATGTGGACCAAGCCCAAATTTCAGGGGAATCCATTGGTAGAAGGCAGCTTGGTATCGGCATTACAGAACTGAAGTTTCTCTTCCTTTTCTTTGGACTGGCAGAGAAGTGTTTTTCTAGAAACTCCTTAATTCCCCTTTCGCTCCACGCCGGAAGGAGCAGTGGGCACAGGCAGGAGGCGGTGGCAGCGGGGACGCTGCCCGGGAGGGGAGGTTGGCGTAGGGGATGCTGGGGAGGTGTAGGGGAGATGAGGAAGGGGGCTGGGAGAGGGCAGGGCTGCTCTGGAGGGGAAGTGCCTGAGCCCAGCGCCTTCCTCGGGGGGCTGCGGTGGCAGCCCGGGATGCTGCAGAGGCCCCGGCAGCCGGTGCCTTTGCTTCAGGTGCTGCTTTGATCCTCACTGCTGCTGCTCCTGAGGGCCTAGCTGGTTTCTGACTAACCACTTACGTTCTGCTTTCATTGATGGTTTCTTCTCCCTCTCTCTCTCTCTTTTCTTCCCTGCCTTTCCTCCTAGAAATTTCGAGTAGATATGCCAGGATCAGGCAGTGCTTTTATCCCTACGATCAACGCCATCACAACCAGCCAAGACCTGCAGTGGATGGTCCAGCCCACCGTCATCACGTCCATGTCAAGCCCTTACTCTCGTTCGCACCCCTACAGCCACCCGCTGCCCCCGCTGTCTTCAGTGGCTGGACACACGGCCCTTCAGCGACCTGGTGTGATCAAAACCATCGGGACCACAGTGGGCCGGAGACGAAGAGACGAGCAGGTAACCATGGCAGGGGGAGATCCCCCCCTGCCCTCCCAGCCCCACGGGGGAGCGCTGAGGTCTGTCCCCTGGGCTGTGCAAGTGCTGGGGTTTCTCAGGGTGACGCAGGGTGTAAGCCAGAGGGTGATTCTATTGCTGCTTCCCCATCGTATGGTGAGACTTACCCAATCTTCATCAAATGCTTCGCACCGCTGGGCCACATTGCGGCTCGGTTTCAAAAGCAGGTGAAACTCTGAAATCGAGCCCTGGGTTTCACTTTGAGTGTCTCTGCCACTCTAGGCAGAAGAAAACCTCTGAGCAAGCAGAGGAGCTTTTACGTAGGTCCTTTACAAACCTGACACCCAAATTACATCAACTGTGTTTTATATCTGCTCTGTGGCAGCTAACGCTGCTCCAGTCTTACTTTTGGGTGATACCACCACTGCCAGCCAGTGCTGTGCAGGGAGGAACAGCTTCCCTAGAGCACCTTGACTCTAGTAGCAAGAGCTTTCTGGTTGCCTGGGTTCTAAATCCACCTTCCCACTACAAACATGCTATCACTTGATCTCTTTCCAGCGGTGAGGTGGGGATCCCATAAGCGGAGACTTTTCTACTCCCAACCCAGTGGCATTTTCATAACTGGGATGGGGTGGCTTGTACCACTGCTGCCCTGTGCTCAGCCTCCTGATGGGACTATCGAGCTAGAGCCGTGGATCCTGTGCTGGAGCAGGGCAGTGGACTAGATGCAGGCATCTCATCTTCTGGAAACCCTTTCAGCCCTGTCAGTCTCTTCTTGGAAAGAAACAGCCTTCTCCAGGGGGGGGAAAAAAAAACAAACCAAAAAATCTGAATAATCTAGATCTCCCCGAATTGCTCCCAAGCAGCAGTTGTGTGGGTCGCTGCAGAGCAGTGTAATGAGACGCACTGCGCACCCTCAGAACACGAGCACACGCTATTGCATGAGGTCTGTTTCTAATAAGACTCACCAGCCTGACTTTTACTTCCACGTCATCTGTTTTGATTCACAGTCGGATTATTTTATGTGGACTCGCTGTCTGGTTTAGACCTAAGAGGCAGGGAAGGGGTTAAAGTCACTTGTCTGGAGTGAGCTACACCTTCTGTGCTCACCCAAGGCCCCTTTTTGGGAGAAAGGATGGGGTAGCCATGGTGGTTCGGGTATGTGCCAGCCCTTTCCACCAGCCGGAGCTACCTCCCAGTTCCCTGCGTGCAGGGCTGGTGTCCAAAGCCAGGGAAGCTCTCACGAGAACTGGGGGAATAATTAGCAACAACTAATTTGTTTGACAAATGCTGCCTCTGTGTTCACAAATTGGCCGTGAAGAGATCACCATATTCTCCGCTTTATTTGTTGTTCGGAGTTATTTGCTGAAGGATGCCTGCCAAGCAATTCCTGGCCTGTGGCTTGTTTGCAAGCCGTTCATTGTGGGTCATTCAAAGCCAAGTCCTTTTGATTAGACACGTGCTAAGGCAGTACCCGGGCGCTCTACCGTGGCTCTTTGGCTCAGGTTTCCGCTGTTGGTGCTTTGAACACTGCATCGGAGTGCCTTTTTGGAACACATTGTGTAACGCTTTATGAAAAGAGCCTGTTTTGATGAACGTTTCTGCCAGCGAATGCATGTATTGGGCTTGGACAAGCTACAGATAACGCTTACAGCAGGGGCACGAAGAGTGCCAAATCCAACTGCTTTCAAACAAATCCAGCAACCGCTGACAGAATATTCCTTTTTAGACCTGGTATAACGTCAGGCACGTCCAGATTAGGGGCTTCAGCCCCATCTATGAGATTTTTCGCAAAGCATAGCCTCCGAGACAGATAATTTAAAAATAACTGAAGGCCCTGGGAGGAGAAATTTCGGTCCCAACATATTTCAGTGAGGTCTGTATTCTGAAGCATAAAAGGGCTCTTGGAAACTGTATGCAGAGGCCCCAAGTCAGCACAGAGTCTGTGGGCACACTTAACGCTTTGCCGTATCACCGATACCTGTGTGCAAATACATTTTTACCCCGCACACGTGTGGGCTGGGAACCAAGCAGGCAGAGCTGTACTGGGGAGAGTGGTGCCTGCAGGAGCTCCTTACTGGGAGGGGAATATGCCAAAGCCCCGCTAGCTGCTGCCCACAGGGTGGAGGTGCCCCCCACCCTGAGACGGAGCACTGCGATCTGCTGATGGAAAAGTTTCAGGACATAAAGCCTGTGTCCTGAAGTCCTAGAAGAGCTTGTACTGCTTGAAGTGCACCCAGGAGCAGGCACTGCATGCAGGTGAAATCGCAGGCACAGACTAGATCCCCTAAAATAAATTTAAAAAAAAAAAAGGCAGAACTGAGCGAGGGGAATGCCCAGATGCTGAAGTAAACTCCCCAAAACTGTGAAGGTCGAAACTAAGGAAAAAAAGCAAAAATAAAGCAAACCAAAACAAACCAGAATGAGGTTAGAGTAAAACTAATGCTAAAAAGAAAATATAATAAAAAGGTGAATGTCTCATTTGTGATTTTTGACAGTCCCTAAAGATATTAAAACTGAAAGCTCTTATGGAAAGGTTTTTCTTTCCATACTCCGCTGGCCCTAGGTGAGATCCCACATGTGCTTTGCAGAGTGCTCGTTTCACTTTCGTTTGCAGTCACTTGGCCAAAGCCTGGTGAGGCTGAAGCATGGGGCATGGGGTCAGTCTGCCGTGGAGGAGGGATGCACAGCCCAGCATGCGCCGTAAATCCCCACAGCTGGTGGCTTGTCCCAGCTCCGTGTGGCCGCAGCGGTGAGCTGGGCCGTGCCGTGCCAGCTCCCTTCATGCAGCGCTGTACCCACTCCCTGGCCTTGGCAGCAGTGCAGACCTATCTGCTGCTGGGATTTGTAAAACCTCATCTCAAACCCCAGAAGCTAGGCCTGACTTGACCAGATCTTGTGGGCTCCTGCTCACTTCCTCTGGTTTCGCAAGTGTCATTCGATGGGTTTCTCTGGAATTGCTCCTGATTTACATCAGCGAGGATGTCAGCTGGCCTCAGGAAGCCCTTGATATCGCTGGAGCCTTGCCTGCTGATGCAAGAAGCACAGTGTGTTATCTCGCTGAGTGCTCAAAAATCTGAGGTCAGATTTTTGGGTGGTATAAATCACTGTTGCTTCATGGACTTCATGGGAGCTCTGCTGATTTCCCTGTCTCCCCCTGCACCCCATCCCCGACCTTCAAGCTAACAACTATTTTTGTGTGGGAAGCAGCAGATATTTTCTTTCAAGAAAGAGGCACTTACAACATCGTGCTCTGCTTTTGCTTAATGTACCACCCAAGTTGTGAAACAATCAGAGCATCTTTTATCTGTTTGGCCTTGGTGCAGATTCACTGTCCTCTTACACAATCTTCCCCTTGCTCCCTGCTCCATCTTCACTGGGTCTTAGCAGAAGGGTGAGGAGCCGGCAGAGATACTATGCGCTTTCATCTTCTGCTGACATCAGTGAAGAGGGGGAGTGCTCAGCATCCTGCTGGATCAGGTCTTTTTCCTTTGCGTTGTGGTTAAATCCTCACAAACTTCAAGGAATGCCTTGCTCAGATCTGATTGTGGGTTTTCTTGGCACTTGCCCACAGCTGTCGCCCGAGGAAGAAGAGAAGCGAAGGATCCGGAGAGAGAGGAACAAGCTGGCAGCTGCTAAGTGTCGTAACAGGCGTCGAGAGCTAACAGAGAAACTCCAGGCGGTACGTGCTCTGCATACATTTCTCCTTCCTTGTCGCCCACCCTTTGGACCAGCTCGCAGGGCATTGCTTGCTCTCCCTTCACTAGCATGTTTGAGGAAGATGCAACAAAACACATGCTGTCTTCCCCTTCCGAGGCTGCCTGGTGGTGTTGCTCCTACCTTAATGGTGGTGAGGGCTCAGGCCTGGAGCTCAGGAGCTTAAATTTCCCTTGCTGATGCCCAAAACGTCCTAGGAGCTCGCCTCCCAACTAGCACCAGTCTCCCTACTGTTGCTATCCCTCTTTAAGTGGAAATAAAGATGCTGTGTGTCTCAAAGTCAGGCTTTGAGAGCAAAAGCACTGAAGATGACAAGATCATCCAAAAGCAGTAGAAAACAAGGCAGATGTTATGCATATGTATTAAAGCTACATCCTTTAGGCTAATCTTTCTTTGGTGAGGGTAATTGATTTCCTACACAAAGAAAGCACCGCAGAGACATGTGGTCTGGTGCCACAGGGGAAATAACTAGTTAAACTGGAGAAGATAGGGATGAGTGCAAGAACCATGGGGTGGGTAAGGCACTGGCTGAAGAGGAGACAAGGATGGGTTGTGTTGAAAGAAGCTGGAGGGAATGCCCCAGCACTTCTGCTCAAGAACCAGCCTGGGGCTGGTTGTATTCCATCATCTTATTAATAAGCACAGCAGCAGCAGTGAAAGCATGCCAGTGAAACATGCTGCTGACTCAAATTCAGCAGGTATTCTTAGTGTAGGGAAGGCAGGACATCCTATAGGAAGAATTTAAGGATTATCGTGACTGAAGGAATAGAATTGAAAGGAGTGCAAAGCGGGAAGTCGTATGCTGAGGGACTGAGGGTGAGTACTTCTGTAAAAGGTGAGCTCCTCACATAGGAAGGTACTAATTGCTCACAGATTGACTATAAGCCATCAGTGTGATATGACCATGGGAAAGGTAAATGTACTAATCCAAGGATGCATCAAGGGATGATCTAGCAGAGATGAAAGTGTTACTCCTTTATGCAAGAGTCAGGCAAGTGTCAGACCTTATCTGGAATATATCTGAAACAGTTTAAAGATTGCTGTCTAAGAAGTGAAAAGAACGTGACTTACCCAACACAAAAAAATATGGGAGGAGATCTGAGTCCTCTCTTAGATGGAGGACTCGTGTCTGTTAGGCGGATAATAAGGAGAGAACAGTTATTTAAGTCACAGGCCAAGAAAAAATGCTAGAAGCTGGCCATGAGAAAATTAAGGTAAACTCATGAGAAGACCATTTATAACCCTTAGATCAGTGAAGTTTGAGAATAGCTTACTGGTAGACACATGAAACACAAGATGCTCAGCTGACAATGACCTACTGCCTGCTTGACTCACTTGTCTGGGGTGTATCTGCTCATGCCAGATGGGAACTGGACTCGATGGCCATGTTCCAGGTGAGGAGCAGTGCCAGAGCTTCTGATACTTAATTTTTCCCTTTTTGTCTGCAGGAAACTGAAGTGCTGGAGGAGGAGAAGTCAGTGCTGCAAAAGGAGATTGCTGAGCTCCAGAAGGAGAAGGAGAAGCTGGAGTTTATGCTGGTGGCTCACAGCCCTGTGTGCAAAATCAGCCCTGAGGAACGTCGTAGTCCACCATCCAGCAGCCTCCAGAGCGTTCGGACTGGAGCGAGCGGAGCGGTGGTGGTGAAGCAGGAGCCTGTGGAGGAAGAGATCCCATCTTCCTCTTTGGTCCTTGACAAAGCCCAGAGGTCTGTCATTAAGCCTATCAGCATTGCTGGAGGTTTTTATGGGGAGGAGGCACTCAACACTCCCATTGTGGTGACCTCAACACCAGCCATCACTCCTGGCTCCTCCAACTTGGTGTTCACCTACCCCAATGTGTTGGATCAGGAGTCTCCTCTCTCCCCGTCTGAGTCCTGCTCCAAAGCTCACCGGAGGAGCAGCAGCAGCGGTGACCAGTCCTCGGATTCCTTGAACTCTCCCACCTTGCTGGCGTTGTAATCCCCCTGCAGCCCCCCATTTTGCCGGTGTGTTACATTCCCCCCCAGCACCATGGGGGGAGCCCCCCTCCATGGGATTAGAGACAAGCACAGGATCGTTCAAGCACAAGGGGAGCAAGAACAAGGATGGGGAAGTGCTGCAACTCCAGGAAGCAGAGTGAAGACCAACGCCAGCTCCCTGGAGGCAGGAAATGGCAAGGGTGGGACTGACATGCCAGGACTGTTTGGAGAGGGTGATGTTCCCTCTGTAGGGACTGCCTATGGAAACCTCTTCATGGCCGTAGTGGACTTGGCTAGCACTCCTGGCTGGGACTGAAGGCGAGCTGCAGACGGTTGCTAGTCATCCCTTTCCTTTGTGAATTGATCTGATTGGTTGTGCTCTGTGCTTAGATCATTCTGGTTAGTTGATCTTACAACTTCTTTTTCCCCTCTCTCTCTCTGCTTATCATTTCCAATGTTGTTGATCCCATGACATTTCATCCAGTTGCTCTGAACTCTAAAGGCTTGTTAGGATCTTTCCTCTTGGGACAGGCTGTGGGAAACATGTAGGGTTGCCCAGGCAGGAGGGGGATGGCTGGGAGGTCTGCGGGAGAGAGAACCAAGAGGAGCCCAAGGGCTCAGTGGCAAGGGCAGAGCTTGTAACTCTGGCCTGGGGCACAGACACAGCAGAGACAGCAGGAGGTTCATGCGAAAGCCTTTTTTATTCTTCTTCAAATGTAGATATATTTATCCCCTTGGGCTCCTCAAAAACAAGTTAGCATCTCAGGGCCAAAGTAGCATCAGGAAAGCTGCTGGGCTGGCACTTACCAGTTTCTTGGCAGGGTTTTACCCCAGTTCGGTGGATATCCAATCTGCTGCTTGTTGTTTACTTTTCCTGGGCTGCCCGCTGTCTAGGGAGTATTGCATCTTCCTCCCCATCAGGGCTCCTGACTCAGAGGCTGATCTCTTCCTGTTAGTAAACCCTCCCCTCCCCTTGGCCATATTTGCAGAACATGCTGCTGAAAAAGAGGTGGCACCACGTGCCTATAAATCTAGGATGGAGACTGGCAGCAGATAAGAGGGTGAAACTAGCTAGCTGTCCTCTTGCTGACTTCTTCATTGTTGGGAAACAAAGCAGTGCCCATCCACCAGTTGATAGTAGCATGTGTTGTTTGCTCAGAGATTCCCAGTTTCCAAGGTTGGGGAGAAGGCAGTGGTCCAACCTCAAGCACAGGCCACGAGGTGCTCCTGACCAGGCAGGAATGGCATGGTTGAAGTGATGACCTGTTTGAACTAGAACAGAGCTTCTGATAACCTCTGGTTATGAATGACAATTTGCTGTGGAAGAAAATCAATTACTGTTATTTGCAGCTTGGTCTTTGGCTTCTTTTTTTGTGTTGTAATTGACCTGGTTTTGTTGGGGTTGATTGGCCTGAAGACAAAAAAAAAAAATATCAGAGGGCTCTTCCCCTAGCCCTGGGTCCTGTCTTCTCCAGCCTGTGGGCTTGTCTGCTACTTCTAAGTTCTTACAGAGGGTGCAAGCTCTCCAGTGCTGATGTTCACTACTGAAAACAGTAATGTACCTAATCTATTCTCACTTGGATCCAAGCTCAATTCCTGTTGATGTCAAGGCACTGACAAACCATGACCATGTGCACGCTAGGGTTGCCCAGCTGGC
The DNA here is from genome assembly GCA_002844005.1 of Limosa lapponica baueri. Classification (NCBI taxonomy): domain Eukaryota; kingdom Metazoa; phylum Chordata; class Aves; order Charadriiformes; family Scolopacidae; genus Limosa; species Limosa lapponica. The sequence goes on along the minus strand of KZ505646.1, from coordinate 2,612,699 downwards.
CAGCGAAGCTGCTTAGTGGAGAGCTGTTTAGTCCTGCCTGTTGAAGCTGTGGTGGCAGCTATTTATTTTGGCATGAGCTTTTCTTGTCCTTTTATATTATTATTTTTTTTAATCAACTGAAACCAGGGTATTTCTTGGTCAGGCTGGACCTGGAGAAATGCAATATGCGATTATAGGGCCAGTGCTGTGAGATACTAAACTGCTGCAGTCCCCACCAACTCCACTGGGAATTAGTAGGGTTCAGTCTTGTGAAACTGGACCTTTACTCAGCAGGGCTGGCTTCCCTCAAACCCTGGCCACTGCCCATTCCTTGAATTATTTCAAAGGGACACTACTTTGGCTCTAAAGGTAGGCTTTCCTTTTTTTATTATTACTATTATTTTTAAACCCAGGTGTTTACCAAACCTGCCAGAAATAGAAAGATTTGAGTGATCTTTTTGCTTCATAAAGCTGATTGTGATTCAGGCTTTTTCTTTATTGTTTAAACACTTCCTTCATTATATTGGTGCTAGAGGTTTCAAATTGAGCTTACACATAAGTAAAATTGATAAAGGAGTTCTCTTGTCCTTACACAAACATCAGAACTTACTTTTTAACAAAGTAGACCCTAAACTTCCTGTAGTTAGCCCAGAAGATCCTGTTTTGATAGGGTTTTATGTAGATGATATCACTTTAGGTCTAACTGTCTCCATTTTGACAGATGCTTGTTTGGGCCAATCTGGATTGAGAATCTAAAACTGTTCAATATAACGTCTCTGTGTGTCATTTCCACCCATTTTTGGGCAGAATGGAACACTGCTAAATGGTGAATCCTAAAGTGATGCAGCTACTTTTGAGGCCAGCTGGCCAGGATCACCGTCTCCCAAGAGAACAGGACCATTCCTACTAAGGGTTTCAGGAAGTCAGGTGCCTCCTCAAACCCGAGTGAGCCTAACTCCTAGTGGAACAACAAAAGCCAACCTTTGCTTTTGCTCGCTGAATCATTGCCAAAAGGAGCTGCAGCTGGCACTTGCCCACTGCCTGCTGCCTTGTCATTGACCTTCTCAGAGACAGGACAGGAGGGTCCCCTTTCCTGTCCTGTGTTACTGACAGGAGCCATATGCAACTACCCGGAAAATTAATTTTCCGCTATCTGGAAAAAGCTCTGAATATCTTGTGCCTGCCTGTTTTGTCCTTCAGCCCTCTCAGAGGATGTCTGGGTTGGGATCACTGGTCTCCTGCCTTCTGTATTTTGGGGATCAGCCTTAACTTTGTTTAGTTTCTGGCAGACAGGTACAGCTTGAGCTCTGCTGCTGTTTTGATCTGGCCCTGCATTCTTCTTTTCACGTTTACTGCTGTGCTTTTTGTAAATTGACTGTCTTCCCCATACCCAAAACAGTATTTTGCATTAGTACCTTCCCTGCCAATTTGTAAATGTACAGTGTCTCCATGCTCTGCATGTAATGGGGATGCGGGAGCTGTTATGATTGGTGTCTGACCAAGGGTCGTTGAAGTCAATAGAAAAAGGCCCAGGGAATTTCAGCTGGTACTGGGTCAACCCCCTAGTGACTGGCCCAATGAAGCCTCTAATAACATCTTAAATTAATCAATGCCAAACTGGGAGGAGCAGTAGCAGCTGCACTGAAGGAAACATTCAGCTTCCAGGTGATATTTGCCATTCCAGTTTTGCCCTTGTTCCCCCTTCCTAGTTGTGGCATTGCCTTCATCCATTCCTTTCTCGTAGGTGTGGAGACTGGGTAAGTCTCAAACTGCTGGTGGTGTGATGGGATTTGGGACCAACATACCGGGGACAGTAGCTCTCTGTTGTGTTTTTATAATTATTATTTAAATGATCTATTTAGTTCATCTGAACCTTTAACTTTGCTGCTTACTGTATGTAGGATCCACCTGGCCTTCATCCTAAATGAAAAGAAAAAACAAAATGAAAACAAACCGAAGACGCCCCCCTCCTCCCTGGTATCTTATTATTTATTGGCAGGCAGCCGTCTTGTGCCTGCTCCAGCAGATCTGCCCGCCATTAATTTAACATCCTCCCAACTCACATTCCTGGTGTTTGGTTGTTGCTTCTTTTTTTTTATTTTCCCTTTTGTTGTTGGTTTGTTGTGGTTTTTTTTCCATTCTAAAACAGACTTCTGAAATGTAAGAAATCTTATTCTTATGACACTTACAAGTTCATTTTCATTAGGAAGGCCAAGTCAAACATTTTAAGAGGTGGGGGGAACAATCTACATTTTATTTCTTATTTATTTATCATGTTTACATCTTTTTTTTTTCTGTTCAAGACTTGGATATAATAAATAAAGCATTAAAAATACTCCAGTCTTCTTTTTTTAGGCTATTATTTTTTTTCCAATTCTTAAAATAAAAGATTCTGGGTTTTGTTGTTGTCTGTATAAAATGTAAAAAGAGATATGTTTCTAAAGATGCATTATCATTCCTCTGTGAACAGTAGGTGGAGTTGAGGACAAATCTCAGAATACAAGATAATAATAAAATCCCATCCTGTTTTACTTAATTGTTCCCCTCCTATCCTGTATGATTAAAGGGTTATTCCACTTTCTTGTTTGTGGCTACTTGATATTAAAACCATATTAAAATGTGTAGAAAATAGGTATCCAATTGTTTTTGCTCAGTGAGAGGATAAAATGTTGTATATATCTTGATATACTGTGTAGTTCAAAGTAACATCGATAAGGGATAGTGCATCTTTATTAGAGCGATAAGTTACTAGTGTCACTAAAGTCTACTTTAAGATCCTCAGATACAGAAAGGGCCTAATTCTGATTCCACCCTCCTGGGAGCAAACTGAAAGCATCAGTAGCGTTTTGCTGCTGCAAAGCGGGTGTTGGAGGTGGAATCAAGCCTCAGTGATTAACAGGTGACCATGAGGATTACTGAAGGTTTGGGGGCACCATTTTCTTTCTTTTTTTCCTCGAAAGTTTTAGATCATGGTTTTTCTTCTTTTGTCTGTGGTGAAATAGTTTCTGCCAAGGAGGTTCTTAAAGGTGACTGCTGAATTGGGACCCTTCTTTGCTCATTGTGATCTTGGTATCATTCCCAGAGAATCTCAGCTCTGAGGCAGTCTCTCTGGTGTTGTCTCTCTTCTGTTCTTGTTATTTTACTGTAATACAGGCCTACAGTATTTGCACTAAAACAAAAAGCTTGTTAGAGAAAGCTTGCTGCTATGAAAGAAAGAACATATTAAAATGGTTTTGCTTTTACAATTTTAACTGAGTAGCATTTTGTAGAATAAAATCAATTTAGACCGAAAACAAAAAAAATGACTTTTCTTTTTTCCTCTGCACCTTCCCCCCTGCCCCTACTTCTTTCTTTTCCTCCCATTACTCAGTGGTGTGATGTTCCTCCCCTTCTCCTTTGGTGCTCAGTTGTAATGATTGGCTGTATTGTTGACTATGCTGCTGAGAGTTATGACACTTGTAAATCTTGTTTTAATGACATTGTGGACACTCTTTTGTATAGCAAGAGCTAACTGGAGTTCTTCTCTCTCTGTTAATTGAAGTCATTAAAAAGCTCCCTTTGCCATGAACAATTAAAAGCTTGCATGTTCCTTCACTATGAACAAATGGGTAGAGCATTGCCAGGTGCCCGGCTGTAGCACATTTCAGGGCGTCTTTCATTAGAGCAGCTGCAATCCAGACAGCTGTTGGCTGCAACAATGGTAAATGGGGCAGAGGCTAGTGGGGCAGACCACCTGGGCTAAAAGGCAAATAGCGCATTAATCCTTTCATCTTGGCTTCAAAAGGAAAGGGATAGAGCTAGAAAATGCATGCTGAGGTGACTTTATTATTTTTTTTTTTTTTCCAGTCCACCTTCTCAGCCAGAAGGGGTGAAAGCTTCTGCTCTGAAAACGTGGGGTGGGGTGGAGCATGGTTGCTTCACTGGCAGTAAGGAGGAGGTTAACATGGGATTCCCTTGCTCACCTGGGAAAAGCTGCAGTCTCTGAAGTGGAAGGAACCCAGATATACCAGGTTAGGAGTGGAGGATGTCATATTTGAGTTTAAAAAAAAAAAAAAACCCAACACAAAAAACCAAACAGTGGTGGGTAGGAGATGTTAGGTGAGTCATGGCTAGCCAAGCTGGCGCCAGGCCAAGCTGCTCCTTACTCATGGGTCTCCTTAAGAGTAATGTCTGTGTTGGCTTCCTGCTGGTCCCTGTCCCTGTCCCTCTCTCTTCTCCCCACCCTCCACCTTAATATATTTTTCTTTTTAACCCCTGTGTTCTCACAGTGCCATGGGGAAGGAGATGAGAGATGTTGGAATAAGTTATGCGGCTTGGTGTATGAAAATATTTGTGAAGTCATGGGGAATGCTGTCACCAGAATATCAGTCACCAGAGCAGGGAATACATGCACATGCCTGTGTGAAGTGAGCTCAGCTGTCAGGAATCCATATTGTAGGAAAGTTGACGCAAAGTCGACATAGGATGTTTGGGGCTGTAGAGCCGGAGCCAGCCTTAGGGGTCAAGTACCCTATGGGGTCAAGGGTGACACAGTGGGTGAGGGAGAGCCTTTGAGAGGCTTTTTCCAAATGTGCTTGTCCTGGTGGGGCTAAAGGAAAAAGTAGTTATTCTGGTGGCATGGCAATTATAAGCAAATATGCCAAAGGACACAAGAGCATCATCTCTTAATATTTATCTCCACAGGCCTCAGGCATGGGGGAGTCCCCATTTGATCTCCTACTGCACATAAGCTTTCTCTAAGGGGAGTGCCTCCAGGATTTCCTGCCTCACGAAGGGCTTTCCCATTACACTGGAGCACGGAGGCATTCAGCCTCGATTTTGTCAAACCGGCTCCTTTGGCAGCATATCCCCCCTCCGCCCCCTCCCAAAAAAAAAGTTAGCAGGAGGATATGTTCTTGCTTGCCTCCTTCCAACCTGAAGTGCTCCCTGAGCTCCTGTCTGCTGACAGCGCCCTTCGAAATGGCTTGATGTTGCTCGTCTGCAAATGCTGGTTGTGAGGCCTGGCCTCCCACCTGATTTCCTCCCAGCACTGGCTGGTCGTGACTGCCTTTTATCATCATTAGCTTGCAGAGGCTGGAATGTCCGCACCAGTTACTATAATTTGGTTTTGAAGGATAAAATTACACAGCAGAGCAAACTGTTTTCTACCAGTCTTCTAGCTGTGGGAGGCCAAATTCTACCACATTCACATGGAAATTGCGTTTTTCCCGACATCTTCATCTCGGTTTAGATCTCCACTTCACGTAGGGAATTTCCCCTCCTTCTGAAACAGGCTCACCCTCCCTCCACCCTGTGATGCCCAGACCTTGGTGTGCAAGTGAGGGATCTGTGTGTTACTATGGGGTGGGCAGAGTCGTGCTGTAAGAGAGAGCACCCGTTCCTTTTGCAAAGAAAAGATGTGAGGGGCATCCGCACCAAGAACTCTTCCATCAAGATTGGTACACCTCCCAGTGATGTCTTTAGTGTGCACAAGAATTAAGAGAGGGAAGACAAAATTAAGCGAATGGCAAATTCTCTTTTGCCCGTCCACTTCCCATGATGTGAGATTCATCTCTGGGCTTTCCTCATGGTCACATTTCTTACTGAAGTACTAAGAACTGGCTCATCTCTCTAGGCAGCATGTGTGGGAAGCCTGGTCTTCTTATGTATTCAGTGGAGGGGAGACCCTACCTGGGGCACAGCTTTTATGGCAAGAAAAAGCCCAGAGGAGTGACCTGAACATATCATGACAGAGACGGCAGGTTGTCAGATGAAGGCTTTTGGTGATAATTTTTTTTTTTTTCAACTTTTAAAATT
>KZ505646.1:2469398-2606870 GCA_002844005.1 Limosa lapponica baueri | reverse complement strand
AAATTTTGTCTAGAATCTGCAGGGGCATCTACAGGAACACTGTAGAAATTCTGCAGCCAATGGAAAGAGTAAGCATGTGCTAAACCTGAAGAAAGCTTAATGGCAAGCAGAGCTGGAGTGGGAGTGTGGGGGAAAGGAGAACATCCAGAATGCTGGTTTGAAGTGATGTTTCCACTGTCATGTGGGAAGGATGTGACAGAGGAAAACTGTGACACGGTTATTGCATCAGATACCCCGAAGTGGAACAAATGATGCATTTTTAAAAAAAACCCACCACCTCATGGTCCTACTCCTACTGATGTCTATGACCTGATCCCCCTGAAGTTTCATGTCATCATAACAAGCTTTTGAATTCAGTTGCAAGAATCCAGTGTTTTCTGCTCTGTCTCACGTTGCAGATGTGAGGCACGTGGCAGAGCATGGCCACTGTCAGCAGAAGGAGCCACACAGACAGATTATTAACATGGGTGGAAGTGGCACAGCCTCATAAGACTGAGGTTTAAAAGAAGGTTTTTTATGTGTGTTCCAGTGTAGTGAGATCCAAGACACCTTGAGAGGATTTTCCTTGATGAAGACAGGGCGAGGCTGGAAGGAGAGGCTGAGAGAGCTGGGATTGTTTGGCCTTGAGAAAAGGCTCAGGGATCTTACCAAAGGGTGTAAATACCTGATGGGAGTAGGGAGCAAAGGACATGTGGTCAGACTCTTCCCAGTAGTAGCAAGTGACAGGATGAGAGGAAATGACCACAATTTGCAATAGAGGACATGAAAATAACTTTTTCACTGTGAAGGTGATCAAACACTGCCCAGAGAGGCTTGTGGAGTCTCCATCCTTAGAGACATTCAAAACCTGACTGGACATGGCTCTGAGCAATCTGCTGTAACTGACCCTGCTTGAGCAAAGGAGTGGACTAGACACTCTCCAGTGGTGCCCATCAGCCTCAACCATTCTGCGTTTCTGCTTTTGATTCCATGTAGTCCAGAAGGAGTATATTGGGAGCATATTTCTTTACCTCTTGCAGTGCTATCCTCTCATTTGAACTCCAGAATTCCTCTGTACTAAATATCAGCTTTTTTGACGCTGGTTATGCGAGGTCAAACAGATAAGAACTAAGCTGGGAGGAGGATATCATGGCAGAGAAGAATGTAAACTGTTCAGCCTGCTGCAGTGTGAGTCTCAGATTTCCCTTTTTATTTTGCATGCTCCATTCCACAGACTAGTGGGGGGGAGAGAGGGAGACAGGCCTTACATGGCCGTAATCGAGTGCCTGCATCCCACAAATGACTGTACAATTCTGCAAGTTCACAGGCAGTGCCAGGAACTGTTGCCTACTTGCCTTTCATAGGCTCTCCTACCATTTTTCCTCTCTCAGGCAGAAGTTGTTTTTCAAGTTCCCTGGAAAGGTAAATATGGATCTGCAGCTGGTGATCCTAGGTGAGCTCATGGGTCAGGCACAATCCATCAACTGAGCACAGACGCTCCCCCTGGTCCCCCACCCCCTTTCTGTAACTCTAATTGAGCTCCCAGACTCGGGCAAATTCATCAGTGGCTCCCAATGGCGACATACACTCATGCTGGTGATTACTGATGTGAATGGCCACAGCAGGAGATGATGCTGGTTTTGGGCAAAGGGAAGAAATAGGTCAGTTCTTTTCCTTTGGGTAGTTTGAGTTATTCAAGCACTGGATGCTCTAATTCGCCTAATTCCATTTTCAGTTGCTTACATCATATTACTACTCTGAAATGCACTTAACTTAGTTTTGAAACTGTTTATCTCATGTTAATGAGGGTAGAGCGGCAGACGCCAGCCTGTGGGCTTAAAAGAAAAGTTAGATGCCAGAGGCCCGTGAATGTCTCCAGTAATCTAGGGGGAAAGGTGAGCTCATGATCCCTCCACATCTAAGATCGCCCTGTGGTCTAAGCCAGGCACTGCCCTGCTTCGACCCCTCAAAGCCAGGGCTTAGGGCAGGGTGTCAGCACCGGCAGTGAGCGGCACCAAAGCCTCACCCAGCAGAAGCCTTTGTTCTAGGCTGATTCTGACTTAGAGGGCTGTGACCCTCTGCTCCTCCCTGGCTGCTACAGGTCATGGGGGTGATGGGAGACGTTACTGTCTTTTGCAGCCTCCAGTTGAATGTTGTGATTATGAGCCCCGAGGACTGTGATTAAATCTCTACTCTGAGCAATGTTCTGAGGCCATACAGGTATCTAATTACCTTCTTCACTTTTGGTAGCTGAGGAAATGAAGATCTGCCTGTAACACTTTCTGTGGTGAAAGGGAGAGAATAGGAAAGGAAGGAGAGTGACACCTTCAAAACATCAGCTTCAGGTGCTTCCCTTGACCTTTTGTGCGTTCTTCTGCCAGCACCTGCAGCTGGGATGGGTCCTCATCCTGGAGTGATGCCCTTCTTCCCCCTGCTCCTGTTGCCCTGGTGGAGGTGGGGTTTTGCTAGAACCACAGACGCTCCTGGCCAGGCCTTCCCCAGGCAGGTGTGAGGAACAATGTTGTGTTGTGGTGGCACAGATCAGAAGGAGCTGTACAGTGAAGGTCTTGGCAACTCACAGCCACCCAAAAAGACACCTTGAATGTAGGAGGTCCTTGATTGCATGGACATGCCTGTCCTAGGGAGCTGGAAGGAAGGACCCTCCCAGGGAATTGGTCTTAAGAGTTTACGGTTGGCTGCCTTGGCAGAGTATGTCTGTTCTCCACCCGTGGTAATTGTCTGGTTCCTACTTTATTTATCTTTTCTCACTTGGCTCCAACTCTTAATTTCCCTGTGCAGTTGCTGCCATTGCTCTGTTCCCCAGGATGCTCCACAGGCACGTTTCTGGTGGCAGGGAGAGAGGAAGACTGTTTCCACCACGGGACTGTATGAAGGGTTGAATCCTGTGACCCGGTGCCATGGGGAAGAAAGCCATTACTAATCCCTACCGTGCAGCGGCTCCGCCTGCCCAGCAGGATCAATGGCGCCATCTCGGCCCCATTATGTTGACTCTGAATCAGCAAGGAACGCCAAGGAGTTGGGTGGAGAGGGCTCCTCCCTGTGTGGGGTACTGCTGCCTGCCTGGGACAGTCAGGTCTTCCTTTTCTCCTCCCTGATGTTGGAAGAGGTGGTGAAGCACTCAGCGGCACTTAAGCCTGCAGGCTAGCCCAGACCCTAGCGGAGGACAGGCAGAGACCCTGCTGGGGTGCCTGCCAGCCTCGCCAGCCCCAAGAGCGCAGTTGCGAGCACGGCTGCCACACACCCTCACCGCTGAGGCCAACCAGTTCTTCTGGCAGGTGGAGGCAGGGGTGGATCCTGGAGCCATTTCCAAGGAGCAGGCTGGCACCGGGGAAAGCACGGAGGCTGCAGCTGCCTCCTTGCCCCCACGTTCACACAAGGTTGGGAGTCCAGCATTTAGAAAAGGGTTCCATTGAAAACGTGCCCATCCATCCCTGCACTGCTTGCAAAGACCAAAGGAGACGGCTTTTCAGACTATACCATTTAAGGAGTTCCTCAGCTTAGTGAACCTCGGCTGACCTCAGGGTATGCTGAGTTTCCAGCTCAGCAGAGCAGCATTTCAGTTGAAAGCACGCCACCCAAAACTTCCCTCCTTGCATCTGGGGGAAGGGGGAGCTGCGGGAGGGTGAGCAGCAAACGGCGACCCACAGAAGGCAAGGTGACGTTGGGTTAGTGACTCTCAGATGTATCCAGGTCCCTTCCTAGGAAGGATGTTGCAGACCAACAGGACCAGCTTGAATGCGAAGCAGCTGAAGCAGCTTTTGGCAAGCGGTGGAGCAAGGGGGATGGGAGGGCACCAGGCCTGCAGCACCACTGGGTGCTGCAAGTCGGGAGGCAGGAGCATCGCCCCAGCGATACAGTGTTTACAAAGGAGAAAAACATTAATAACACGCACTATGCTCCTCCTGTTGTTTCAACAAGATCAAGGTGTGTACAGGAGAGCCTGTGTGTATATACATGCACACACACACGCACTCTCTTGTGGCTGGCGCGGGACGCCGCTCGGCACAGGATTTTTCCAGCCGGGCTGCAGTCAATACTGACAAATACAGTATACGTCCCGTCTTGCCCACAGCAGCAAGGGAGCTGCGGCAGGCTCGATGCTTTCCTCCCTCTTGTGAAAGACCCGGGGTGTTTTCAGCAGCGCGGGGAGCTTGGGTCCCAGCCGCCTCGGGTCCCAACGGTGCATGGTCTTTGCTGCCACACCGAGCGAGCCCAGGGGGAGCGACACCCAGCCGGGCGCCTTCCTCGCCGCCGGTTCACCCCTGCGTGCTCTGCCCGCTTGGCGTGCTGCGCAAGACAGGGGTTCAGTGTAAGGAAAGAAAAAATAAAAGAAGAAGGAAAAAAAAAAATAGTATGTGAGATCATATAATTAAAGATGGTATCAGAATGTCTAATTAGGATGACTGAGAGAACTTGGCTGGGAGACGCAGCCAAGAGCTGAGTTAGTGTGTTTGCCAGTCCAAAGCTCCTTAACAGTAATTAATCCTTAAATGTCCAATTGTTCAGAGTTCAAGGAAACACCTCCTACTACTGTACTTTGTGTTCCTGTTAAGCAAGGAGACACAGCAGGGCGTGTGCCCTTATTCTGTAAGAGCGACACGCCTAGGGGTGTTGTTAGGAACTAGACCGAAGGTTGAGTATAATTATTAACTACCTAAGAGTTCCCAGCATTGCACAATTACCCAGGCCGCCTTGCAGCTGTGCGCTCGCCCTGTTGTGTTTTTTGGTGGTTTTTTTTTTTTTTTTTGGGAAATAGAAATACCGAGCTTTAGTGGTGCATACGTACAAATTATATCGGAGTGTCATCTGCTCCCAGTGTCCTTTGTGCCACTGAGCTGGGATGCATTAGTGGGGCTGAGAGTAGCATATATATGTATATACGTACCGTATGAAAGTCAGAGCTCTTCACTGAAACTCAGTAGGCTTATTTACATCAGTTGCAAATTTGACCCAGAGATTTTTCCTTTGTTTTGATGCTGTCAGCGACTCTTGCATTAACATAAAAGCCTTGACTATTTACTCTTGTGGGGTTTTTCGTTCTGTTTGCATTTTTGAGGTGGGTTGTGTTGGTTGTTGTTGTTTTTTTTTTCTTTGTTGATATTAACAGAGGGGGAAAACCTGAAGGAAAGAAACACTGGTTTGACACAGTAGGTGAATTGAACTGCTTGTCCTCCTACAGGCCTTCTGCTGTCGTTGGACCCTTGTCCGGGCTGTCACTGGGGCGGTGGGAAGGGGTGCTCAGGTGTGGACAGATTGTGATGCCCACTGTGGGCAGGAGAGTTTGAGGAGCAGAGCTCTTCGGTGCCTTCAGGAGAGCCCAGCTCAGCGGCGGCACCACATCCCACTGGCAGACAGGAGGGAGTTATGTGTCATTTCCTCGGATGAAGCATCATCTTTTAAGTCGCATTTCTGCATTTTTATCCTCTCCTGTCTTTTTTTAATTGACCCTTTCTGGCGGGTGTGGCGAGGGCCCGGCTGGGAGACGGCTGGCCAAAGTCGCTTCTGCAGGGGATCATTAACTCAGGCGTCAGCCAAGGCCGTTTAGTGTTTATAAAACTCAGACAATTAAACACGGTCGCAGCCCTGAAATGCTATAATTGGAAAGCAGCCTGTGACGATGTCCACCAAGAGGGACCGGCTGCCCGGCACCGAGGTGGGATGGGCGGGCAGGGCCACGCCAGCCTGGCCGGGCCGGGCCTGGCCTGGCCTGGCCTGGCCAGGCCAGCTGGGCTTACCTTGGCCTGGCCTTGCCTGGCCTGGCCTGGCCGGCTGGCCTTATCGAGGGCTGGCCGGGCCTGGCCTGGCCAGGGCTGCACCACGCAAATGCCCAGCCAGGAGGGTCCCTGCTCTGCTGACCCTACACGCTACGGACATGAAAACAAAGGCTGGGGGGGGAAACGGAGGAGAAAAGGGACTTGCCCCGGGGCCACCCAACAGTGGAGAGATGGCTCAGGTGCATGGGCAGGCCCCTGAGTGCAGGCCGCACCGTGCCTCTGCAGGTCCATGGCCGGCCCCTACACCAGCCTGAAGCTGGCTCTGGCATTGCTTCTACAGGCATTTATCAGGGCTTGAAGGCCCTCTCCTGCCAGGATGCTGTTTTGGCAGGGCAAGGGGCTGGTCTTGTCCCATGGCTGCTGCCTGGGGATTTGGAAATGGCCATTAACAGGGCCCTTGGCCCCAGGCAGGCTTTGGAGTGGCAGCCATTTGGAAGCAGGGTGGTTAAGGCTCTTCCCAGTTTATACAGTACTCCTGCAACCTGGCTGCCACTCGTAGCCAGTTCTGGGTACCACAGTACCAAACGCCATTGATGCTTGTTCCCTGCTGGTTCCCGGCTGTTGAACTTGCTCTCCAAGCAGATCTATGTCTTCCGTAAAGTCTGGCGAAGTCTGGGGAAGATGCTGAGTACCGGACTGGGATCACCAGAGCGCTTCAAGCTCTGCAACTGACTCACTGTTTCACCATGAGCACATCACTTCACCTTTTTGTGACTCAGAATTTTCATCTATCAATTAGGGATTTATGAGGCTTAATTAAGGTCTGTGAAGCCCTTTGAGATCCTTGCTTGAAAGATGCTGTGCAGGCATAAAGTGGTGTACACAACGAAGAAAACAAGAGAAATTAAATGCTCCAGACAAGAGAGAAGAGAGGGCAGGTTTCCCAGGTTGGTCTCCCAATTACAAGCTCCTTGTTTGGATGGCAACCTCACTTTAACCTGTGGACAAACGAACTTGTTCACCCCTTCTTGCAGCAGACAGGCGATGACGTGCAGCAGCGTCTTACTCATTAGTTAGCCTTCAGTCATCTTTCCAGAAGTATGAGCAAACGGGGAAGGGGGCAGGGAGCGAGGGCGGGTGAGGAGTATGAATTCCAGAGAAAAGGGAAGTATCAGAAAGCAAGCTAGGATGTGCAAGGGCCTTTATCGCTGCTGCTGTGATCTAGCTCTGCATAGTAACAAACAGGAATAGATCTCATCTGTCCCTAAAGGTACGTGCCCTGGAGCAGGGAAGAGCTGATGAGTTACAGCAGAGAGGAAGGAAGAGAGTATTCTTATGCAAGGCATCTATTTCAGTGTCAGAGAGGTGGTAGTGAACCTAGCTAGTGAACAGTTGTCTTATCTATGTGTGTTTTTTAAGGTTAAGGCCTTGTTTGCAGAGGTCATTCAACACACATGCTGTTGGAAGATCATGCTAATATTTAGGCATGTGCTTAAAGGCCTTTGCTGAATGAGCATGTGCCCAAATTTGTTTAGGCGCTTGGTGGAAACCGGGTCTAAGAGGATGGAGTCTAACAGCAGCTGTGAGACTAGTGAGACCATGAAGGTCCCCAGGAGCTGCAGAAAGCAGTAATATGTGAACAGCCTTGCCATACTACTCGTAAGGTCAGGTTGACCTGCGGGAGAAATGGGCAAAAAGGAAGCTACATCTCCAATCTTTATTTTCTCTTTTGCTTGGTGTCCCAACAACCCTGTGGAAGCTGGCTCCAGCAGGTGTGGTCTCTGTATGCAGTCCTGGGCGTGCCACTTTGTTGTGTTAAAAGGACCATTCCTTACCTGAAAGCAAGTTTCCAGGTTGTCACTGACAGTCACATCAAAACTCGTGACCCCTCCCATCCCCCACCTGCATGCCTTTCCTCTTACATAAGAAAAACAGAGATACCTGTTGAGATGAAACCCAAACCAGCCCTGGGTTTGGAGTCTTTGTTCCACACTGATCTGGGACCCCCCTCTGCATATCTTTCTTCTGAGCCGCCAGGGAAAACAGATGCGTGATAATTGATGCTGGCTAGAACAGCCCACTGCATTCAGGATGGCCGTTCTAACTCTCCTCCTCTCTCCTGGAAAAAACTCCCCCCGTCAATCCAGCTTTCCTCATTTAAGCTTCCTGTTGGGCTGGCTGGTCTGCTCTAAACTCCATCTCTCTGAAAGTGCTTGTGCCCCAAATTTGGCACAACGTTTAGCATCGGTAAGCACTCTTTTGGGGTAAAGCATAATAATGACCTCTGTGACATACTTATGACACTCCATTAACATATCCCAAAAGAAATGTTTTTGTTGCAACAGCAGCATACCGTTGACTCATTATATGATCCTCTGTAATTCCTCCAGATCCTTTTGTGTAGTATTGCTGCTTAACCAATTATTCCAAGTCGTTCATTTGTGCACTTAATTTCTCCTTCCCAATCATAGTACTTTGCTGTGTTTTTATTGAATTTTATCCAGTTGATTCTGAGCAGCTTTTGCAACTTATTGAGATCACTTGAAATAATAATGTGCAGATTAATTGTTCAGAAAATCCTATGCACAGGCCCATGCCTGCACCCATAGCTGGTTCCAGAGCCCAGCCTTTCCTTCTTAAAAACAAAGGCTTCTCGCACTTGATGGCATTCTTGCAATATTCAGCTGAAATGTCAGGCTGAAGCCTGGCAAAGCTGTGAATTTTGGAAGGCTCTTTCAATGGAAATATGGAATAAGAGCATCTGTTCAGCTGGCAGTGGCGTTTGGTCTCCGATCATGTAGTGTTGGTTTGAATCACTGATATTTTCTGTATTATTACTGGTCTTCAAAGCGTGAAAATATGCAAGCCTGAATTTGGCTTCTGACTGTAAGGGAGAATACGGAGCTTCTGTTGTGTGGCTGTACAACTGTACAACCACAGGTCTTACCAAGAATCGCCCGGCTTGGGCTTCCCCTCCGAAGGACTGGAGCTACGGCCCCACAGCCATTACGTTTTTTCCCCATTCCCAGCCAAAGGGTCCAGATACACGTCGTGTTCAGGAGTGAAAATGTAGGAATTTGGTGTCCTCTGGTGGCAACGAGGGGAGCTACAGCTGGGAAAAGGAAGCGTGACCTTCCAAACGTGTCATTCTGGCCAACTGGCCATACCTGGGCCATGTGCTGCAGGCAGAGCAGTGATATTCCTTTCCGCCCTGCACTGTAAATATTTCTAGTCCAGTCTGGTTTCTATTGTTTCTGTATGCTTACCCCTCCTATTTATTTTATGCTCGGGTCGCCGCTCCCCTTTCTGGAGTGCTGAGGTGTGTGTGACTTTGGGTTTAAGATTGACTTGATGGTGTTTGCTGCTTGTTTGCCGGTGATTTCTTTGCCTCACGAAAGGAAATTTAGCTTCTGTAAGCACCTCTGCACAGTTAGTGCAGGCTTTAGCTGCTTGCCCTTGCAGGGTCCCTAAGTAAAATAAGCACGCCTTTGTCCGAAGGCTTTTTAACCCACTTCTCTAAGCAGTGCATCTATTACCTCCAGGCTTGTGGCAGTGTGGTTCCACTCTCTGAGTGAAAAGACTGGTGAGCAAAAAGACACAGAGCACCTGGATGGCCTGTGTTTGGCCCTTTTAGCCACAAAACAGGTGAGAGCAGCTCAGAGCATTGCATAGATGGTGAACACTATGGTGAGAGGACATGTTCGCCACAATTTGCGGTGTGTAAAATATGTAAAGGGAGCATGCTGAGCCATAAACTCTTGGCTCCAGGTGCTTCTGCTGGATATGGATGAAAACTTATTGACCTCAAGGACTGTTCAAAGGTCTGTGTTTGGTGCAACTGCAGCCAGAAGGGTCAAACAGCCTCATCCCTCACGAGGAAAAGCAGCCTTACCTCCTCTCCCCATCTTATGCACTGTATTACCACTCGGTAGTCTCTTTTTGAAGGGTGAAAGGCAGCACAAGTACTAATGATGCAAAAGGAATATAGCACAGCTGGGACTGGCTCATTGAGGTCAAAGGGATATGTTTTCTGACATGTACATGCAGGCTGAGAAACAAACTTCTGCGGGGGAGTCGGGTAAACAGAGGGCTTTTGGGATGTGGGTAGATGTTCTAGCAAGTCTGGGACACCATGGCACCTAGACAGGTTGACCCCGCGGAGTCTTTGTGTGTTGTACCTTCATGTGGGAAGAGCTTCAGAGAGCACAGGAGAGTCAGGAGCTTCCCACAAGGTTGCTGCAATTACAGCACTGGCTGAAGACAGAGCCCCTTTGTGGCGTGAACACAAACAGCAAAAGCTGGCACTGCTCTGGGAATTTTATAACTTAATGGAAAAGAATAGGAGAAAGGGAATACTAGCGTTTCTATTTTATAGAGAACCACACCGCTTTGACACCTGGGCTTCAATTCACAGAGGTATTTATTTATGAACTTTGGATATGAGAATCAACCAACTCACCCAGAGACTCACAGGAAGAGAGCCTACGTTTTCTGGTCCCTACTCTAAAACACTATGGCTGTCTATCAGAAGCAGACAGACTGCTTCCCTTTGCTATCTGCCTTCCTGCCAGCGCCGCTCTCTCAAGGCTGTGGTAGCACTGACAGACTCTCCCAGGACTGTGGCTGTAAACAGGGCTCTCCAGAAATGAGCATTATCTCCCGATCTGATAACTGAGGGGCCAGCTGAAGACGAGGCCATGGGAAGTATCTGGTCCCCAGCTTCTTGCTGCCTACAGACTCAAACAAATCCTCACGCTACAGCAAGGTCCGTAGAGAGTCTTTAGCAGAGGATCTTTAGATCTTGACTTCTGCTGTTCTTTGGGTGTTCAAAGCCTTCAGCTGGCTTGCAGCCACCATCAGGCCTCAGCTGGCCTACAGAAGGGCAGCGACTAGCAGGAGCCTACAGCCCTGGGGCTCCTGCCCCGGTGGAACAGAGGGGATTTCAGCCTATGGCATGACCTGCAGCTTGCCTGTATCAAAGGCCCAGAGCTGCTAGAAGAGGCAGGGAGGAGCAGCTCCAGCTTTTGCTGTGAGGGTACACCAGGCTTTTGTGACAGGTGATAGGGCATGAGAGACCTGTGCCAGCCGTACAAGCTGCAAAAGGAGGCTGGGGTACCACCAGCCTCCCAGCAGCGCTGGGCGCTGCCTGTGGAAAGGGACTTTGTGCTTTACTTTGTTGCCAGCCTCAGGTCAGTCGATAAAGCGCTTGTGCCTTTGCCAAGCAAGCAATCTGTGTGGGAGGTTGGGCCCTCCTGCAGGATCAAGGAAGAAAATTTGAGTGTCAGTCACTTATTTACGTTGGATCTGAGGTTTCATTGTAATATTGCTGCCTTCAGCTACTGCTGGGTGTTTGCAAGAGGCTGCTGTTTCACAGCTCATCCGAAACATAGGTATAACTCCATCAGTGACATTACTTATTTTTCATCACAGCTGTAGCAGCTCTGCCGATCCCAAATGTCCAGGTGGAGTCCAGTGCTCCAGTCATGTGCTGAGTTTAAAAAACTTACTTTAGTGTTTTGTGGCTTTGTGTTTGCTTTTTTTTTTTTTAACAGGTATTTCTTTTTGAAAGCCATTTTAGAAACAATCTAGATCCTCCTCGTTTGCAACTCCAGAAGCTTGGGGTTTTTTTAAGGAGGGCACCAAGTAGTCCAAGGCCTTTTGCCCACTTTCAGTAACCTGACCGCATGCAGAGGGGTGCTTTCCAACTCCTGCCCCAAACAGCTAAATAAACGTTTGGTTTCTTCTTTTCCTTTGAGTATTTGCATTCTCTCCAGCAGGTGGTAGCAGCCTCCTGTACGCTGTGCAGCCCTCCTGCCCGCTGCTGCGGAATTGCCGCCCGGTGATTCATGTCCCTGGCTGCCCTTGGCCTCGCTTCATCTCCTCACCCTCGGCTGCACGCCTGAACTCTCCTGGGGAGGACGAGCTGCTGTTCCCGCCCAGAGTGTGCACTAAATTTACCTGCAACATGAAGCGCAGCAACAGGAGGTGAGGGCACAACATCACGAGGAAACGTGAAATGTCTCACTCTTGTATATGATTCCCTCCTCACGGTTTCACAGTGCTGTATGTACTAACCATTATGGATGGGAGGAATCTTATAGATGGAACAATTCAGGGATATGCTTCCTAAATAAAAAATTCAGATCTAAGGCCTTGTCTAGACAGTAGGATTAGCTAAAGCACTCACAAGTCATAGACAGGCTGTATCTTCAAATGAAACAGAGAATCAGTCTGCTTTGTATTTCCACAACAGGCCCTCTGCTGTGCTGGTGTAATATGATAGTTTTGTGGATGCAATTACATTACCCTCTGATGTATGGCCTCTGCTTGTTAGCAGTTGAGAGAGCCATTTCCCTAACTTACTCCAAAAACAGTTGTGGTTGTGGTGACAAACATCTTGGCTTTAACTATGCGTGGTTGAATGCTATGGGGGTTTGTTTCTGTTTGGGTTTCTTTGTTGTTTTTTGCTTTTTTTTTCTTTCTTTTTCTTTTAATGTGCAGCCATCGGTTCGTTAGTTTCTATTTTAGAACACTGATCCTATAGGTGAGAACATAACTAAGTTATCAGTTATTTCTGGTTTTCAATACTCTGTATAAGGAATGCAGAAAAAAACCCTCTTATTTAAGTGAGCAAGTAAGGAAAAACTTAAATACAAGGTAGAAAAATCCCTTGGCTTTCCCAGCTATAGCTCCTATACCAGGTATGAGAGGTGAAGCTCTAGGTATATTAGAAGTCACCTAAAAATGTAGCAATGGGCCAAGAAGTTTGGCTAATATGTTTTAGTGCATATGTTTGAGTATCTTTTGGATGATGCTTACTTTAAAGCTGTAACTGGGACCTGACTTAGGTTTTGTGGTTTTATGCACTGTTGGGCCTAGACACATGGAACAGGTGCTTTGCTTGAGAACATACCAAGGCACAAAACTTCTGCTCTTCACCACCATCTTCCACACAAAGCTGTTCTGTGTGAGTAGTGCTGTCAGCCTCCTCCATCCAGGGCAGGTGACAAGAAGATTGACACAATTCAGGCAGGATTAGCTACAAAGTCCAGCTACTTCCCTGTGCCACCTGAGCAGCAGCAGGCACTTCAGGGAAGGCACAGGATGCTCTGTGTTGATCATTAGGTAATTAGCTACATGGCTGCAGTTCCTTGGAATATTCCTAAATGCTGTCAGCTAAAGGTTGACTCGTGGTCTGGAGCTTTTCATACCTTCTGTGAGAAGCAGCTTTGCCCTTGCAGTAATGCAAAACCTTAATTTGTTTCTGACACCTTCTACATCTAAGAGAAATTTCTCTCTTCTCCCTTTTGCAAACTTCTTTGATCTTTACTGCCACCTGCTATTTGCTATTCAATCTAGGAGCTATTTTGATGCTTGGGTGGTGGGAAGGAGTGTTTGTAGAAGATTTACAAGCCTTGCAATTAATGCTGTTTCCCTTCTGAAGCATGTCGCGGTGTCTAAAGGCTAAACTCTTACTCTTGGAGCAGTGGTTTATGGCAACTGTATGAATTAATGCTATCTTCCATGTTTTGTTTGGTGTACAGTGAGGAAGAGACTTGCTGGGATTTTAAACACTTCCAGCTCATTAAGAAGACTGTTTCTCAGACTGGTTGATAATGAGACGTTCTACTGAGGAGTGAAGCAGCCTCTACCCCTTGCATGTAACAACAAAACCCCCCAAAGGTGACTCTCACCCACACTGAGACTGTGCAATGCCACCTTGACTGACAGGTGATAATTACCCTGATCAGCCTATGTTGCCTGGGAGATCCACCTGAGCTCAGGCCAGTCAGGGGATCTGTTAGGTAGTATGGTGTCTTTACAGAGTGTAAGCTTCTAATTTTTCATTACCTTACTGGTTAAAGGAGCCTGGGTGCCAAACTGTGCTTCAGGATGTGAGATCCCTAAGTGGAAGGAGCTCGTCCCTCTCAGAGTTGAACATGCTGCCATGTCTGAGGTAAGTAGCTGCTTGTGCTGGTACAGTCTGTGGTGTTTTTGTGCTGGGATGAGGTTGGAGACTCAGGGGGTGGAAGAATGTTTTCCCCTATCTGTGCAGATTCCTCCTTGCATGTCACCCTGAATGATAGCTGTTCATGTTCAGAATTAATATTACATTCCTGGTTTTGAAAAGTGAAGTGGGCATGAGATCTACCTCCAACATATTTCTTGAAAGAATGTAAAATTTCAGTCATGAAACAACAGAAAGCCAAAATAAACAGCCCTTTAAAGGATGGGTTAGACTACTGGAGATGGGTGTGTCAGTGGCTTATTTAAGCATTTTAAGCTATTTACTTAAGCATTCTCCCATTGTTCATGTAGGAACTCTATCTGGGCGTCAATGGTCGTGGAAGAGACCAGAGGGCACTCTGGTGCTTTGTGTGAGGACAGCAGGCTTCAGAGGTTTGATGCTGACATGGTAATCAAGGGATAGCAGAGTGTCGCTGGGGAGTGTGGTATCACAGTCTAACTGGCATTTCTGCGTGCTCTTTGAGTCTGCAGAAATGACCAAGCTACTGTGATAGTGTTGTAGCCAGGGTTTTGGAAACCTGGGCAAAATGAGGACAGAGTTACTGTTCCTGCTTCTCTGCTAGTGCTCTGTCTTGGCAAATACCAGTGAGGCATATCCCAGAGAAGGAAAGTTTGCCAGAAGAGCTGCCTGCATCCTCTGGACTGAAGCTGTAGAGGCGGTCTTTAATGTGCCTGCTACCAGGACTTAAAGGTTTGTGTAACTTCCCTTGTTGCGTCTCTGCTTCTTCTCCCACTGTCAGGACACTTATGGTCTCAGGTGACACATCCCTTACATTGTCACACTTCAGGACAGGGTTTCACAGAACAAGGCAGAGGTGTGCTGCCCTACACTACAGCTCCCTGCTGCTCTGAATGGAGGCTCGCTCTCCTTGCTCGAATCATGACCCTCCCACACCCTTCTGTGCTGTCTCTCCTGTTCTTCACATCCCTCTGGCAGCCAGGTAAACTTAGGAGTTTTGGAGTTTCGGCTAGCCAGATCAGCCTGGGGAAAGGACCTGGTGGTTCTGGAGCTAGTGGAAAAGAGACAGGCACAGCATGAGGCTGGCAGTAGGCAAGGAAGGAGCAGAGGCAGGAAAGGAGATGTGGAAGAGCACAACATTCCTTTGGGTGGCTGTAGGCTATTATCTAGGGCTCAGTTGCCCTTGTTGCCTCATGAACAGAGGCTCTTTCTCTACTTGCTAGAGACAGGCTGATGCCAAATTAATGTGTTATGTATTGCCTGGAAGACCCTTGACCCTGCTGGAAGCTGACTCACATGATCTAGGTCATAGTATTTGCTCAGAGTCCCCCTCAAAAGTGGCCAGCAGTCTCTGAACAAGTGAGAGAAGCCATGCCACTTCTGTACTCCTTTGACCCTTGGATGGGGCAATTTATAAACTGGGATCACACGTGTTTTTGAAATTTGATGCCATTGTCACTTTGCTTTCCAAAGATAAAGAGGCTAATAAATTTTATGGCTGCTGAGTTATCCATTTGTTAAAATATAAGGGAGGAAAAAGAAGATAATCTCTTTCTTCAGAGCCTTAACGTCTAACAGACAGCACTCCAAGATTATAATTTCATAGAGGCACTTATCATGAAGCTATCGTTAGGCCTGTTGTTCCTTTGGTTGCTCTCCTCAGAAGGTAAGTTTTGAAAGGCCCTTTGAAAATTCAAGTTACACAGTACTTAGGAACCTATATTTTTAGTTGATGCAAGGTGGGTGTGTAGCAGGAGTCTTAGAAGCAGCGTGAAGAAAATCTGTGAGTAAAACTGTGATCTTGCATGTAATTTGGGATATGTTTGATCATTTTCGATAAGGATACATGCATTGGTTTGCACTGTTCTGGGGATGGACTGCGTCTTAGGCAGGCACTAAGGCTTTCTGATGAGAAAAACATCATCAAATAATTAGACTAACAGTGAGATCTGTCCCAAAATGGTGCAGAAATTCAAGCAAGGGACAAAGGTTTTCTCTGATTTCATGTCTATGATCATCTTCTTTTCAGTGATAGAAGATTGTGTGAATGGATTAGGCAATATCCCGGCACTCGGGACATTGTTGTTCAGATTTCTGCAAATTTCAGGGTAGGGAGGAGCCTTTGTTCCCTATACTGGGTCTGTGAACTCCCCATTTGGTGCCATATGCTGGTTTTGTAGGTGCTCTAGGACTAAAAATGCTATGTTTTGTCCTTATTGGCTCTGTGCTTCAACTCTCTGTCTGCAAGAAATGATAAATAATAGTAGTGCTTTACCTTACCCGTAGGCTGTGAGAATAATTATTGTCAGAGGACTGTAACATGCTCTGATAAACAACTAACTGTTAGGAGGTTTTGGTTCCTAAAATGAACAGAAGAAATGATCACATTTTGAGCTCTTTATTTTAGGGGAAAAGATGTATGGTGACTAGAGTTCCTGTGAAAACTTGATTCAGGAAAAAATGTTGATTGATAGCAGCCTGCAAAAATTATTAGCCGAAACAGGTTAACTATAGGAGCAAGGGAGGAAGGAGTAGTATCTCCCAAATTTTGGGAAAATTGCCAGTTGTTTTTTTTTTTGGTGCTGTTGAGAAAACTAAAAATACAAGCTAGAACTATGAAATGCTAGAGTAAGGGAGTAACTATAATACTGGGAGCAGGTGGAGTTAAAAATAATCATCCTATGGAAAGCATAAATCCAAAGCAAACTAAGAAAACTAAATAAAATATCCTCTGGTAGGTTAAAATTTAATCAGTCAAGCAAAACATGAATCATTGTTGAAGGAATAAAATCAAATAATCCTTTTTCAAATGCATCTGAAACAGGGAGTCTGTAGAGCTGACTGATGTATAAAAGAAAGTTGAAGCCCAACAGAAAAGCTAAATTATATTTTTTTTCTTTGTTGATCTCTGCACAAGAGCTTAAAAAAGTCCTTGCGCTCAGAGCCTTTCAGTGCAGGGGACAAGTTGGAACAGTCAAATCCTTTTAATAAATTGACAACAAATAGTAAAAAGACTGCCAGGATTAGATGTTATCCATCCAAGGGAGTGAGCCAAGCAGAAATATGAACATGTCTATGTATTAACTGTGGTGCAGACTATTTCTTGAGTCAGAATTGGGGTCGGGAATGGAAGACAACAAATATGAAACCAGTTTTTATAATGGGTTCCTTTTTAGGACGATCTGGGGGACTTCAGTGGTAGTTGTACAAACACAGTAACATTGACTTCTGTACTAGGCAAATTGGTGATAGCAGCATAAAGAACAGAGTGAACTGACTGGGAGTAAATATGATATAAAAGGGGAGCTTCCCTGTGGAATTGATGAATAAAATCCATGACAATGGGCACATGCCCATGGATTGATTATTCAGCTAGGGTGTATTTGGGTTTCCACAAATCTTTTGGACAAGAACTCCTAAGGAAGCTAACTGTCACAATATAAGGGTGAGGGCACCTTTGTGGGCTGGTTAAAAGCTGGGGACTGAAGAATCAAATTGCAAAATTTCAAACTGTGAGAAGAGAGGAGATTGGACGGGCAGAAGCTTGTATTGATCTGCATTGGGATGTGTGATTCTGTGTGGTCTTCACATATTCAGAAGTGATTTGGATAAGGCAGCACGCAAGCTTGCTGGTGCAAAACTATTCAAGATGCTCAGAATGAAAACTTAAAAGTAATATATATGGGTAAAACTTACTCTAGCTATGTGTACGCTATGGTGAACTCTAAATTAAATACTGCTTGGTCACAGAACATAGCTGTCTGAAGACATCAGCTCAGTGTTAGAAACAGTCAGAGAGAAGAACAATTTCAGGAATCAGGGAGAGAACAGCATAAAAACTACATTGCTGCTGCTGTGTATAAGTCCATAATTCACAAGCATATTGAGAGCTGTCTATACTTTTCATGTCAAAAAAGATGTGAAAAAACGTAGGAGGTGGATAAAGGGGGAAAGTGCTCAGACTTAGGAAACAACTTCCACGTGAAATCAAATAGACTGATTCTTCAGCCTGGAAGAAAGAAGGACAGGTATATGATAAAGACTTACTGACACATGCAAAATGATAAATTTTGTGGAAACAGAGGAATGACTACTCTTTACAAGAATAACAAGGAAACGGATAAGTTATTAACAAATGAAAGTACTTTTTTTTTCAACACATACTTAAATGATGAAGCACCTTTCCCACAGGACTTGGGGGGAAGCCAAAACTGTGAGTTAGAAAAACAAATAGGC
This sequence comes from Limosa lapponica baueri, assembly GCA_002844005.1. Lineage (NCBI taxonomy): Eukaryota > Metazoa > Chordata > Aves > Charadriiformes > Scolopacidae > Limosa > Limosa lapponica. The sequence goes on along the minus strand of KZ505646.1, from coordinate 2,588,933 downwards.
AAATTCATAGAAGAAAGGTCTCAGAGTTCTTCAGCGTTAAGTAGTTGCTTGCTCAGGAAGACTAACAGCACAGATAGTTTGAGGATAGAGCATGGAAGCATGCCTGTATTTTCCTTATTCTTTCCCTGAGCATCTGCATTTGGATGTTGTCAGAGGCAGAATCCCAGATTAGATGGACCTTCAGACTGACACAAGAACGGCCGTTCTTAAATCTTTGAAATATCTGGAGACCATTCCCTACCCACCTACTCCTTGCCAGCCCCCTTCAATCCTGGGGACTGGGACTGGGCACTCTTTTTCCCCTCAATGTAATCTGTGGATCTGTTCTCAAATACAGTTGAAATTAGTGTTAAAAATCTCAAAGATACTGAGTTTCTACAAAAAATCTGTGTGATGCAGACAAGTCCCTCGTTGCACATGCCTCCAGTATCTCAAACAACAGAGCTGGGCTTCTGGTTATCATTCTGAGCAAAGCGTCATCTAAAACATGGATGGAAGAAGCATGAATTTGAAATAAAATGTCATGCAACACCCAGGCAGCAATTTTTCTCAACTTTCTACAAAGTACAGTAAAAATAAAATAAATTTGCAAATAGCTCATGGCTGAAGCCCAAGTGGGGAAAAACACCCCCACCAAATGCATGTAAGTTGTTGATGGTTATTGAAGATGATCATGTAGTGTGGCTCATGAGACAGGCTGAGGCGGTCATGGGGAGCAGTAGTGGCTCTCTGCCACTATGCTGACCCTTGTGTGTGCTGGTACTCATGTCCACAGGGGCTGCCCAGACCCCCCTGGTCATGGCAGGTACATCACCTCCATGCAGCGTGAGCACTGCTGGCTGTCCTATGCCCAAGTGTATCTTGCCTGCTGGGCTGAGCTGGCTCTGTATCTCTTCTGTCTTTGACGTGGAAAGAGTGATTTTCAAGCAGAACTACGCAGCAGGACTAATTATTCCAGAAGTAGCTCCTGGATGTTAAATGACAATTATTCTAAGCACAGAAAGACTCATTGTGAGACTTGCTGGATGCTGATGGCTTCAGCGTGGCAGGCAGGGACAGCTGTGAGCATGGTTTGAGATTCAAGCTGCGGATCAGCTGCAGACTTCATGGCTGCCTTTGTGGAGATTTTAGGATAACCCAAAATCTATGCGTATAGATCCAAGGAAAGAGAATAATGTTTTCTGTTATAGCAACAGGCCTGACTTCTGACTGTTTCACCTGTCAACCCTCTCTACTAAGAGAAGAAATTGCAGCTGTTTCTGTATCACTATGGCAAACTCACAACAGTGTGATGTTGCTTTCTGACTGTGGAAGATGTAGATTGATGTGAATTGCTCCTTTGTAAGGAGTTCCACTTAATCTAAATTTGGATAGAATAAGACTACAGAGATACATGAACTGTGCTGAAAAGGAAAACAGGTAGAAAGGGCCTATGGAGGATGAGGTTGGTTAAGGAGATCCACGAGCAGTCTGTCACCTGTGTGTATGACTTCATTGTATTCCACTAATTTCAACAGATCTCACCTGCTTATAATAACTAAAAGCTTATTCTATTATTGCAAAAACCACAAAAATACATTTGGTTGTTGGGATGAGCCTTACTTTTGGAAAGTAGGGCAGAGGAAAAAGGTTGTTTCTCTCATGATTCTGTGTTTTTAGGTATATCAAGTCTTCTGAAGTGTTTTTCTAAGGTTAAAGAATGAATTGTGCTTTTTTTTCTAATGTTTTTAAGGTAATGCAAATCATCTGGAAGAACAGGGGAAACTAAAGGTAAAGTATGAGTACAGCTTTATCTTTTTTTTTCTTTTTTCAATACCTATCATCACCTCTCTGACTGTTGCTTCCTCTGAGGCAGACAGAAGGGAAAAAAATACGGCCTGGTGTGCTAAATTGTTTGATTCTGCAAAGAATAAACGCAAAGCAAATGACTCAGCAATGTGACATTGCAGCTGCAAGATTACAGTACCTAACCAGGAAAAAAAGGTTTCTCCGAGCAACATTTGTTATTAGGTAGCATATCCTGTACATAGATCGATTGTGGTTAGCACTTGTTCCTAGATGCTCTGTTGCTCTTTTAGAAACACAAGATTAAAGTCTCCTTTGTGCTATAATGGTGCAAGGCATGTGTAGCATTAAAGTTCTCCAGCTGGGGATTAAGGGGTGCATGGGGACTGTGGTGGCCCTTGACGCAATTTGGATGTCACCTTTACGTAGTAGTGGTGGTCAGCTAGCCAAACGTGTCATAACGATGAGAGAAACCCTAGCAAAGTCACCCTGGTGGGGTTGTCTTTCATCTCTCTTTAAAGTACTAGATGTTAGACCATACCTGCAGTCAGGATGAGGGAGGACATTAAACAATGTTCCTATTGGTACCAAGCTGTCTCTTATACTAAGTGAATAACATCACTCACATCCTTGCCCCAAATGCAACTCTTTTTCCCCCTCTTTAGTGGTTTCTATGATCACGTGGGGATTTTTCCAGGTGCCAAGGACCCAGAATTGGTTCATTCTGCTTTTGTTGTTGCATATTAAAGATGTAGCTTTTTGTTGTGTATGTTGGGTGCCCCTTAGCATCTGAAGATGTGTGCAGTAGCTGTCCTTATGACCTCCTCCAGATTAAGCATCCACTGTTTGCAGCAGTGGATGTAACAGGCTGTTCAGCACGTTTAATTGTTTGCTCAGGCTCATTTCTGTGGCAATGAATAAGAAAACTGAGCAAAAAAGAGTGAATTTAAAAATGTAGCTGCCCAGATCTGTGTTCCCATGTATTTCTAGCAGAGGTGTAATTGTTCTTTAAAATTGTTGTTACATGAATAACAGCCTGATACTGTGTGAGAATGGAGCCCATGTGACCTGTCCTTCCACAAGTTTCCTTATTAATCTAAGTGATCAACCATATTTATTTGTTTATGTCAAAGGTTCTAAGAAGCTTCCAGTTTTCATGTGAGCAGGCGATGTTACCTGAGACCCCTTCATCTTCAGGTTTGTGTTTGACATCGCTCCTGTAAAAGCTTTCCCTCCCAAAGTTATTTGAGAGTGGGCCGAGGGAGAAACCAGTTGTTTGACAGGATGTATGTGTGGGATGTGACTGAAGTGAGGGTGGGCTCTATGAACTCCTTAGGTTTTTTTGTTCTATTCATAATTACTTTTTGACCTTCGTTTCTTCAGCTGCAGTTGTGACTATCCTCTCAGTGCCTATAGGATGCCACTGTCACTTAAATCGTTCACAGCAGTGTTTTGTGATCTCTTCTTGCTTGATGGTTGAGCATGTCAGTGCGTCTGAGCACCCAAAATATTTACTGAACACCCGAGTAAAGCTTCTCATACTTTCTGACTGATTTAAAACTGCCAGTCGAGAAGATCGGTATAGACTTCTTGCATATTAATCAGTTTTGCTATGTTTTAGTATACTGGTGAATGTAATTTTCTTTCAAGGTTTCTGCTTTTTTTTAACCTAAAGTCTTTCACCTTTCTGCAGTTCATGCTCTGAGGCCAGCTGACATTAAAACAGTCATGGCAATAGGAAGTCTGCAAAGAGTAAGTTCAAGCGGGAAGTGTGCTGAACATGACCCATTTCCTCCATTCTGACTCTGTGATGAGGCGACGATGAAGTGAGCTGATAATGTAGTTTGGGGTCCCAGTTACTGCATTTAAGACTTGAATCTTTCCACAAGCATCAAAGGCTTCTGGTGAAAAATGACTGGAAATACCTGCTGTTCGGTGTTCCAGTATACCCTGAGTCTAAAAATAGCCAGCTGACTTCGTGCAGGAGGAAATGTGATCACAATGCTCTTGCAAAGAACCGTGATATTTGATTAGTGCTTGGATTTTCCTAACAATGAGCATGACATCGAATAACTGGAATGAGCAGCTGGGAAAATTCAAACTGAAAAAAAGTACAATTTTGTTGATCACCATTAGAAAAAATTATTGAGAAATGCAGTGGATTTTCCATCCTGTTGAGGTGTTTTCTGTAGAGGCTGGTTTCCTATCTAGAGGGCAGAAGCTCTAGAGTAATTACGAAGATATACTTCTGATGTATAAATCACTGGGTAAAGTTCTCCAGCCTGTTCTAAATCAGTCAGATTTGGATGATCTTTGCTTATCTTAATAGTTGGAAGAAAATATCTGAAATAGATTTGGGGCCCAACTAAAAGCATTTAACCACAATTCTTAAGTTTTGAGGAAGTGTAGAAGAGCATGTTGGGCAAAAATTGGTAGCCATTGCAGGGCTACAACTGCAGAGAAATTAAGGAGATTCTCCCTTATCACAAAATAACTTTCAAATTTGAGGTGGTATTCATCAAGACATAATACTTTTCCTTGAGATTAAATCTTTCCATGAGAAAATCATCACTCCTGGACTCCTTGTGAGTACCTCTATCTTTGGAAGAAAATTATTGTCTTAAATGCTGAGGTGTTTCACCCGTGTCAGGTGGATGGCCCTTTAGAGCAAGTCTTTTTTGTGCTAATGTCTTTGTTGCTTGTGGATGGTGCCATACAAAAACATATAAATGATCTTCTTTTAAGGAATGTCTACTTTCCTAGAGCAAACATCTCTATCACTGTCTCCTCCTCAGACTTTTGACATTAATGTCCTTCCTCTGTTTATGTTAAGGGTTTTTTTAACAGACATCATATACATCATATAGGCTGAGTGCCATTCATGTAAATTATCTAAATGACTTCAGGTCATGTCCCCTGTTGAAAAAGAGTAGATCCAGAGAAGTCTGGTTTAGAACATGTCTTTTGTCTGAATTTGTGTTCAACTAGTCACATTTTATTTTAAGCCATATGTAATAAATTCATTAATGAAAGTAGTAACTAAGAAAGGATTACCCAACTATGCAAATCCACTGTAATAAGGAAGCTCTGGAAAATAATTTAAATCTGTGAGTTACTGCAACACAATGGAGAATAGTATGTAGAAAGCAATACAACCTACAACAGGAGTTGGGATATGGTAGGGGAACAGCATACGTAGAGCAGCTAGTGTACCCTGTGCTTAATGCTATTCTTATTGCTTGCTTGTTCACAGACACCAGGATCTGGCATACATCATGAGGATTTACTCCAAAGGTAACAATGAATTGTTAGCATTGATAAGCATCACGATACTCATTTATCACAGTGCAGGAATTAGACCCAAACAATTCTTATTACTGTTTTCTAGAAAGGAGGAGAAAACCTATGTAAACTCTAAAGGATTTTGAGACGCTGGATCCTTCCCAATCCTTAGTTAATAGAAATTATTTGTGCTTGTGCAAGATATGGAACTACCTTAGGGTTGCAATAACCTTGATTAAGAATCATTGCTACACGATGAATCCTAGGTAGTAAATATTGTTATCCCCTAGTTAGAAACCAGAAGGTGGAGATTTATCAAAGCAAAGAAAGAACCCAGGAGTCCTGATACCCTGTCCTCTGCTTGAATGATTCCCAGTGCTTCATGGACAAGGCTTACTCCATTTTCTTCTTTCATTCCCCCTTGGCAGATCAAAATCAGTGAGTGAACATATGGCTAAACCTCGTAGATACAATTCTGTGTAGCTTTTTTGAGTCATAGCATTCCAGATGAAGATTTGGCCCTGCACAAACAAACCTTAAAAGGCTAATTTTTTTTAAATGGTTGCACAAACATCTGTGTCCACTTGTATGCGAGTGCACACAGAGAGGTCCCTGCATTGCTTGTACATATGCATAAGCACAGTTACTGCAACATAGAGAGTGTACAGAGACACAAAAAATTGAGATCCAAGACTGTGTTCTTACTCAGCAGTAGTTGATGGCATGATGGTTTTGGGGAGAGAAAGGCTCCATTTTTAATTTCAGCAGCTGTTGTGAATAGGCACTCTGAGCTGTAGCATATCTAGTGAGAAATTGAGGATGTGCTGTAATATAATTTTTCTTTGAGAAACAGAATAACAGCAACTTCCTGTTTTCTCTTCCTTTCTATAGCACAGGAAAGAGCCTCCTTGAAGTAAGCGTGGAAACTTTAGCAGGTGCGTCTTGCTGTCACATTGAAACTTGAGGAAATTGAATGAATGGCAGGCTGGCAGGAGCTGCAGTGTTTTGCTGGGCTGCAGAGATGGTGCAGCAGAAGCACCCTGTAGGGAGGTGTAAGGGAACTCTGAGGGATGGTGCACTCAGGGGACATGAGCACAGCCAGGCTGGGTTATCTGTGCTGGTTTTAGAGAGGCTGGCTGGGTAGACAAATAGTGGTGAAGTGCTGTAGACTGCTGTAAGAGTCCTACATGCCCAACAGGGATTTTTGGGCTGCTACTACTAACCATGCCAGGGTCTCTGATGGTGTTTGCTTGCTTCCCATGTTAGCCCAGTGAAATCTTGTGTGGGTTTACCTGTCTGGGTTTTTTTCCACTGCTATGTTTTCAGAATTTACACTGGGGCTACTGCAGATGCACCACATAGGCGAGTTCATCTCTCAGCTGTTTCCAGCAGGGTCTGAAGGAAGCCTTGACTCACTTGAAGGGTGTTGCAAGTAAAACCTTCAGGTCCACTGAAATGCTGAGTTCCCAGTAGCTTCGTTTCTGTAGCTGCCTGTATTTAAATCTGCCTATACTACTTGTGGCTGATATGAGAGATGGGGACGGAGGTTTCTGGCCTGAGTCTGGAGGAAAACTCAGATGTCAAACCTCCACTTCAGAAGCTGAGGAGGAAAATCAGCAAGAACAGCTGCAGAGGGGCTTGGTGTACTTGTCATGCCTGCCAAGAGATCGTCAGACTTTACGTTTTCTGGCTGTTTTAGTTCTGTTGTGTTTATAGTGAAACTGCAGAGTAGCAGTTCCTCGTTTGCCAAAACTGCCTAACCTGTGTGTGTCATTCAGCTCTCATTAGCAGTTTTAATCCCTCGGTCCTACACCAGTCTCCTCCGTCTGGCACAAAGAGAGTGGCATCAGACAGTCAAGCCGTGTAAGTCTGAGGGGTTTTTTGGCTGGGCAGTTACAGCTGGAAAGGTGGAAGATGGAAGCCGTTGATGCTGAAGCACTTCACTGAACACAGAATATGTTCAGTACTGGCAGAGGCTGCACGGACGCCCTGGGGACAGACCCTACTTCTGTGGCTCATTTGTCACCTCTCAGAAGCAGACCAAGAAAGTCCACTGTGGACTTTGGGATCTGGAACACTTAACATCCAGCCTCCCTCTTTATAGCTGCAAAACAAATTTTGCAGCTCAAATAGGATTAGAGGTGTGCCTACCAGCATGCATCTGCTCTTTTCATCTAAGTGCACGTCTGAAAGTGAGATACTTGAATATGAGCTAATCACCCCAGGCTCTCTGTGTAGCACAGACAAATGTCTAATCTTAGCACATTCAGGATAGACAAGATTAATCCCACCTGAAGACTCAAATGTTGTTTGATTTAGTGGTAAAAATCAGCCAAAGCTTTACCCTTACTGATGCTTTCATAGTTTCTCTTTTCCTTTCTGCTTTTCAGAGACCTCCTGCATCAAGCTGAAGAAATAGTGAAGCTCATGAAAGAGAATCAGGTTTGTTCAAAGCATATGATGATTCAGAGTGTGGTGTTGAAGCAGAAAAAGGGAGACGTGATGAAATACTTTAAACAGCACTCAAAAATCTCTTCAAAATAGAAAATACCTTTTCTTGAGATTAATGGACTTTCTGTTGTAAATAAGAATCAATTCTGTACCTTTCAAGTACAGAGATTTGTTCTTGAAAGTATCCCGCTTGGTTTATGTTTGTCAGAGTGGCTGAAGAGCTTGGTAGGGAAGCCAATATGTTTGTCTTCTATTGGTTAAGAATGTGAGACCGCTGTTAGCTACGCTTTGTAACTGTGCCAGTGTTTCTGAGAAGTCAGCCCGAAATAATAATTCTCAGTATTTGTCTCTTCAGTTTCCTCCTGGTCTTTAAGGATTATATTTTCAAAAAGGGCAGTAGAGACCTAGATACTCTTTGGCTGATGTCAGTGCTTGATGCTGGTGAGAGCTTGAATTATCACTCATGGCTGAGTGCTTTGTAAATCCCATTCTGGAGTTTTACGCATTCATTTTTCTTCTATTCTTAACCCTGAGGCATGTTATTTTGTAAAATGGTCTTGACATAACGGGAAAACATAATTGCCAAGATGATTCTGCTATTGCCTCTTTGCTCTACAGGGAGCCCCTCGGACTGTTTGTACATGGATTTTAGCATACATTTTTGTGGAAGTGAGTGGTTCTTACCAACGCTCTTTAGGATTGGCAAGAACTGCCTAATAAATATAGCACAGCTGAGTGGGGCTTTAGCTCTCAGATTTTTGCTTCAGTCTTCATCCCACTAGTGTGACCCAGTGTCAGCAGTTCAGGAACATTAACCCTGTCAGCAGGCTGCAACAGTGATGGAAAGAAGCAGCATCAAGCTCTGTGCTAAGCTGTGCCTGCCCATCTTCTCCAATAGACTCCAATGGCAGCAGCAATTTCTGGCTCTCACCTGGGCTTTTTATAGGTGTGTGTTCAGCTTTAATTGCAGCATTTTCTGCCTAACCATCCATTAGCTGTCTCCTGTTGGGAAAAGCTGGATGGTTTATCAAATGGAAGTGATCGGAGTGGCCAGGGTTGGGTCATGGCCTACTGCTTGGTATTCCTGATTTAAAGCCATAGCAAATCTTGTGTGAGAAAGGTAAATAGCAAATGGATCTCTTATCATCCTGTTCCTTTCAATTTTTTTTCTCCCAGATGATGGACTTCCAAAATGACTGGAAACTTATCACAGTTTTTTTTAGTGCTGAAAACCCATGCTCTTCCTGTGCCTCCACAGAACTGGTAAGCTTTTCATGGGGTGGGTTAACAGTCAAGGCAGGTGGTTAAGACACTTTCCCAAGCTCTGCTCTCTGCTATAGTGAACCAAAGCAGTAGGTGGTTCTAGGATGTTGGAATGATTCTGTCTAGTGATGTAAACACGTGGCAAACTTTTTTTTTTGTATTTATAAATGTGTACTTAATTTGTGACCCCAAGTTTGAGATGCCTTAGTAGAACAGCTCTTTTTCACCTTCAAGTCTAAAGATACTTTTCTTCCTTATCCCGGTCTTTTTCTTCTTTTTTTTTTTTTATATGTTAAATTGTCTAATTATAGGCAGTTAAATTACAAGACTAGTTCCATGGGTTTTTTTTCCTTGGTGCTGGCTAGGGCTGAATCCAGAATATAGTGGCTGTTGGTAACACTTCGGTACACAGCTCAACACACAGGGTTTGTGACTGTTGGCAAATTGATAACTTTGGGTTTTCTACTAGTTTTGATGCCATTTCTTATCTCATTTGCAGAAGAACTGCTTGTTGGACAACCTGGAAAAACTTAAAGCTGTCTTGGATTTTTTGTATAAAACGGTAAGATTTATTCATCAACCTTGAATACCTGAATCCTTTGCTCATTTTTCTAGTAGATTTTTCCCGTTCTGGACTAGGACTTGTACCTCTGTTCAGATGACTTAGAACAGCAATTTCATTGACTTCAATCCACTGGCTTCATTCATTGTCAGTAAGCGTTTTAATCATGCTTTTAAGCTGATGCATGCCAAGAGAAAGGATGGATGGGTAACTGCTTTGTTTTGCAACACAAGCTGATGTACCAGTCAATCTTCATTTTTAATAGAAATCACTTTCAAAAAAAACCACCAGAGTACATCTGTCTAGGTCATTCACGTTTAGTAGAGCTGCTTGTGAAAATAACTGATATCTAATTACTGGATGTATGGAGCTACCTAGGCTGTGTACAGGCTGCTAACTACCTGGTGACAACTTTTACAGACCAGGGAAAACACTCATTACAAATGTGTAATGGATCCTTTTTCCTATCATGTGTACATTTTAAGATCTCAGCATTTCTAAAGGCTTCCTAGCTGGCTGAGCTAAGAATTATCTACTTCTCTAGGGTACTTTCTGGGAAATGCTCTGCACTGAGTCAGTCTACTAATGAATAGTAGACTAGATGTGGATATATTGCTACCAAAGCAGACTGTTAACTGTTTATCAGAAGTATTTATTAGCATCTTCTAAGAATTTTGTTGTGCTGGATTGAAGGCCTAAAGGGTATTCTAAACGTGCTACAGTTCAGTTGCATCGGGCCACAACCACTCGTTTTTGTCAGACTGATTTCAACAAATGTTGTGTACAGGTGAAGTTCTGCCTACACATTCTCTTCAGATTCTCCCCACTATTATTTCCAGAATCTGTTTATGTGCACTTGTAAAAGTGGAAATATCATTATGTAAGTGGGAAGTTGCTTTCTGCTTGGGGTAGAGGTGAGGCAGCATCCATGAGTGCTTATGCTGTTATACAGGACGTTTCATCGCCAGTTTTGCATTGGTATGTTGCTACTAAAATGGTAGTTCCTAGTTCATTTGAGGTCAGTTTAGTTGGCTGATGGCCACTTTGGTTATGTAAAATGAATTGCTGAGTCTCAGCAAGAAGTCACAGTCACAAGTACTTGGTGAATGATGATCAACATTATTCTAGATGGCAGGCATAGGAGTAAGGTTCAGGACAGAACTGGGAAAGGCTTAGATCATTGATTTTATGCAGGCAGAATCCCAGGCCACAGGTAACACATGTGGAGCTGTAGACGCAATTTACCAGTATCATTACTTGCTTATCTGTAATTGCAAATACAACGTGATTAATTTTTATTCTATGACTGCAGGTTCCCAAGGCCTTCGTAAATCTGGTGGATTCCACTGACCTGACAACTTCCTCTCTTGCATGCCAAGATTACAATAATGCCAGGTAACATTCCTTCAAATCCTTGACACTGCCTCCCACTAGACTTTTAGATAGATATACATTTTTAGGTATACATATTGACTTTATAACTGAGGTAGAGTCTTCTGAACGGTTTTTCTGTCCTTAATACAAAAGTATGTCAAAGATTTTAGATCTCCACTTTGTTTCTGATAAACTCTCACTACAAAGCATATTTTTAACAGGAAGAGTAGGTGTTTTTAATCCTGCCAACTTGAATGGCTATGTTTAAATATTACACACCATGGTCGTGGTGGATTGACCCTGGCCAGCAGCCACAGCCTCTCACTCACTTCCCCCTTTACTACCCCCCAGGCAGGACAGGGGAGAGACTAGGAAGAACTAAAGTGAGAAGCCTCATGAGTTGACATAAAGGCAGTTTAATAGATGAAACAAAAAGGAGCAGAGGGGGAGAAATAAGTTACACAAAAGCATAACTTGCCATCTCCCGTAAGTGGAGTGAAGTCCAGCCAATCTCCAAGCAACAGTGACCTTGGATGCCAAAATACCCCTCTTCTCCTTCCTCCACCTCAGTTTTTGTTGCTCAGCATAACGCTACGTGGTATGGAATATCCCCTTGGCCAGTTCAGGTCAGCTGTCCCAGCTGTGTGCCCTCACAAACTCTTGCCCACCCCCAGCTTATTCTCTGGGTGGGTCAGAGTTGGGGAAAAAGAGAAAGCTTCAATGCTGTACAAATGCTGTTCAGCAACAGCCAAAGCATTGGTGTATTATCAACAGTTTTAGCCACAAATCCAAAACACAACACCATATGGGCTGCCATGAAGAAAGTTAACTCTATCCCAGCCAGACCCAGTACTGTGATTATGGTCACAAGATTGCACAGTCTACCTACCCCCAGCTCTTTAGTCAGTGCTACTTCTGCCCTGCAACTCTCAAATAAAAAACTCTGAAGGCTCTTTCAAAGCTTAAGTTTTTAGGTACCCATGTTCACAAAAGGAATAATTGGTCTTAAAGCACATTGTTCGGCTATGTGAAAGCTACTACTCGGGCGTAGGATATGGTAGGATGGAGAACATCTAACTTGTCAATTCCTTATGGTGACGGCGTGCCTCGATGCTTTCATCCATCTCCCTTTCTCAGTATCTTTAACAAAAGTGTGAGTAGCTATGTCCCAATTTAGTACGGAGTAGGAGTGCACACATGGACAGTTATGATGGAGTAGTTTACAGCTGATGAGATTACACTCCATCTTACTCCACAGTAATTTTTTTCGTGTGCCTGTGGCATAAGACACCATATGTACTAATATAGTCATCCTGAAGTGTTTCACAAGCTTTGCATGTATACAACTAGGGAGACGTTCCATCAATCAAGTAAGGGGTCTGGCCGCTGCATAACCATGTGCTTAACAACAAGTATAAATAGAGGAGAAGTTTTCCTCTTCAAAAACAATTGCGTGGAGCATTCTAGCTTATTTCTCCTGCACGGGAACTGAGGGGAAAAATGTGAAATAGGTGGATGAGAGGTGGAAAAGATGGCTTTAGGAATATGTGCTTTGCCCTATATTGAAAATTCATATTAAAAACCAAAATGAAATAAATCTAATTTTTCTTTCCTCTGAGGAATTTTTATATTTCCTTCTCAACTTAAGGCAATTTACTTTCTTGTTGTCAGCATGCTTTTATGTAGCTGTGCTCATCTGGTTGAACAGTTCCACCAGTTTGCAAGCCTTGTACTTCAATCTTTGGTAAACTCCTGGGTTCACTTCAGCCTCAGGCCTGGATTGTCTTCCAGATAACGGCTTCGTGATTTGGCTACCAAGTCCTGATTTTTGAACTGTGCTTTGAGAGAAAATCATAAGCCTATGTCTAAGAGGAGAATAGTGGCTGACATTCCCAGTCACGTGTCAGTATCTAACTTTAGGAATTGAAGTCCAGGACACAGAAGGGATTTAAAATTCTGTCATTTATTAGTTTCTTACTAACTAGAAGTGTTTTATGCACTAAAGGTGGTGTGTGAACCACAATTTCAGGCATATTACTCTCTCAATGCATTGTATAAAGTTCTTCTGTTAGGCTTGGGTAAGATTCTGGTCCTGAGTTCATATTCATTTCACTTACCACCAGTGATAAAAGCACTTTAACAGAAAACTCCCATTTTATAGGTCTAGCTAGAGTTCTGTGAAAAGGAGAGAGAGTCTGATCCTGACAGGTACTTACTGCTTATTTCTGCAAACCCCACAAAAAAGTTTCTTAGATTCCAGTCCATCCAGGCATTTTCAACAGTATATCTTTGCTGCAACCAGACTAATCTTAAATGTACCTTATATTGTTCCTGTTCCTGAAGCCTTGAGTTCTTCAGCTAGCTGAAGAAATGCACAGTATGCATACCCCACCTTGCAGATCAGAAATTTGGCTGAGATTGGTTAGCTGCTTGGCTGTCCTTTGGCATGTATAAGCTTTTGCAGCATTGAGCTTCCATCTACATTTCTAGATGGAGGTCTTGTTGCCAAATCCTAAGGCCAATACTTAAGACAGAAGTTCCTGTGGAAGTATTCTGAGGGTGTTCAATTTTTCTATGTGACTACAGAAAGGGAAATATTTGAAAACTAGTGCAGCTGCTATTTTAAGCCTGATCATGCTGCTAGCTTGTGAGATCCTGTGGTAATCAAAGACTGGCATATTTGTCATCTGAATACACTTTCAAATCAAGTAGCAATACAAGGCTCTGGACATAGAAATATATATAATTTATATAAAAATTTAGGTTGTTCCATGTAGCTTTCTCAATATATGCAACAATTTAGTCTTCAATATGTGCTTGTCAGTGGCTTAGGAGAGTTCATGCTACCTGTCTCGTTTACTGAAAGTTCATGTTTTTCATGGTTTTCATTCTTTTCTGCAGCAATCCAGGCAGGAATGGGTGCAATTGTGTTGGTGAACACTTCACATTAGATGATAACATATTGAGGTGGTCCTATCAGGTATGGCATCTCCTAGGTGCTTGGCTCTCATATTGCTAGACATGTCTATTAATTTTTCAGATTGGACTGAAGTGAGGAGGTAAGGGAGGAATAGCAGTGAGGAAGTTGAGTAACAGCCTTTTTACCATGTCTACAGCAGTCCTGACCCCATTTCTTACATCAGGAATGTTGGAGATAAGTTCTGTGTATACCTGAGTGATCTTAGTATCTCTTGAAGTTTCTAATGACTATATAGCTTTTGACAACCTAGGAATTGTCATATCCCATCAGAGAAATGATCTGTCTTGTTCAGTAACCTGACACATGATTTAGAAGATGGAAACGTTCTGTTAAGACAAAGACAGTTGTGCTGGAATTCCTTTTAAAAATGATAGGGAGGCAATAAGCATGGTATTTCATTGCCTTGCTAGGCTTGCTGCTCTTTCAAAGAAAAATACGGTAAATCAGTGTGGCTTTCTCACAGCTACAAGGAGTTTCCAATTATTGTGTAAGACGATTTCATTAAATTACTGTCTTTGTTCTGGATTACAGAATTCGATTATTGTGGTTTATTAGGCATGGAGATAATCTTAGTTCACTTTAAGACCTGATGAACTGCACATGCATTACACTTTCTACCTGATAATACTCATCTGATTAAATGGTTGTCTGTTCAGGATGCTTGGGAAAAACTGTTGGAGTCTGAGAGGTATGATCAAAAGGATGACTTCACTGTTGTTCTTCAGCCTGCTTTCCAAGAAAGAAATCTACTGCTCAGACCAGTGAGTAAACTCGAGTTGCTCCATTCTTTCTGAACTGTATTTGCTGAGATTGAGTGCAATATTCAGCTGGCTCTTTCCTGTGCAGGCTTGTGTGTAGTGCCAGGAAACAAGGGTAGTCAGGCGCGTGCAGAACATACCTCAGGATCAGACACAGAGGTCCTGAGAGTGGGGCTTGCTCCAGACAGTGTCAGTCAGAGATCCTGTGTTTTTTGAATGCTGTGTTCCTTGGAGAAATCAAGTCATGGCATCTCAGTAGATTAGGTCATGAGCATCTGGAAACTGTCAGTGCTGCTAATTTTTCCATATCTTTGCAGTCATCAGGTCATTCATCCCTGATTATGCTCATGTGTGTTTGGAAACAAATTTTAAAATGGTTGGGGGGTGGGGGGGAAGATAAAGGTTTTGTAAACTCTGTTGGAAAGTAGAGTTACTGCCCTGCAATGATGTTAATGCAGTTTGGGAACCTGGGAATTAATTTTGTCCAGATTTTGTATTTGGTATAGCCAGTAGGGAATGAATATACATAGGGTTGCCTGGGATGTCAGACATAATTTTGCCAGAGGTGATCTATAGAGGGAAGTTCAAAGCTCAAGGTTGTCTGAGACCTTGCAATGAAGACAGGAAATATTACTTAATAGATAATTGTTCACTCAGAGCAAGGTGTCAAAATTCAACACATGACATCCAGTGGCTACTTGTAAAATATCAAATCATGGTATGGTTCCTGGGCATCATAACAGCTCTTCAAATTTGTGGTAATTCCATTGCTCTCCTCGGCTCAGTATCAAAATAAAATGGACTGGGAGAAGAAATTTGTCTTCCAGGAAGGTTGAGCTCTTGTGTGTTGTGAAATCCTTCTTTTCTGCTTTGTCTTCTTATGCCAGGCTTGCTTTGTCAATGGTTGGCCCGTATGCAATCTCATGGCATTACTTTTTCTCTTAGTAAATTGCTCTGATACTGCCTTAAATGCCATCTTATGTCATAGGTGGATTCTTTATTTCCTCTGATTTGTGGTAGCCCTGCAGACCACCACATGCAATCTTCTTCCAACAGTCACTTTCTTTTAAAAATAAGCATGCTCCCACTTTTTAAATACATGTAAGTGTTTGCTAGAAGAAGTGTTGTTTGTTCCATATCATTCATGTGCTCACATCTGCACGTTACCCTGATCTCCTGTATGTCACTATTGTGATTGTGCTCTGCTATTGCTCTGGTCTTGTCCTGTTGATGTGCAGCCCCTTCACTGCTACCTTACAGTGGTAGGTACAGCAGTCACTTTAGAGGAACAGCATCTTTTCTGTCTTCGACACACCATCAGTAACTGAGATCAGCAGCAAGTGGCCTAATGAGAGTATCAGAGATTGATATTCTTGTGGATATGAATATTATTATATAGAATGAGACCTTTCGTGGCCGAATGTCTCATCTCTTCATATTTTTGTTTTCTCATGCTTGAAATGCTTTCTCTTTCAGGGCAGAGATGGTTTCATTACTGCATCACAGACACAAGCAGAAAATCAGGAAGAAGATTATATTTTCATGGCTGTGGGTCTCTGGAACAACATGGTGAGCAGTACCACAAACACTGTTGCTTACTGGACTTAGTACGGATGCTTAGCAGCAACTCCACACTAGCTAGACTTTGAGTAGCAAGGAGGGAGGGGAAGGAAGAATATAGGAAAGAACCATCCCATGACTGCTATCCTCAGCTGTGCAGAGAGACTGCTCTCAAATAATGCTAAATGCCCTACACTCCCAAGACAAATCTCTTGCTGTTCTGTGGCTGCTACTTACTATCAAGAGCTTTTTAGAAAGGTTTCCAAGTAACCCTTTGGGAAAGCTCAGGGAGTAAATGACCTGTGACAGACCCTTCTCTTGCTAGTTTCACCTTCGTGACACAACAGCACAGTGACAACTGAGGCTCGTCCTAGTCTGAGGTTATAGCAATTATGCTTTTCTGTCTCCACTGTTCTGTATCCATTTCCTTCTTTACTAATGAGTCTTATAAGGTTGTCTCCTCCTTAACCATCATCCTTCTGCTGCTGTTGCTCATACTGAAAAAGTAATAGACAGCCTGAGGAGCTCCTATTACTTCCTTAAGAGCTGGATGTCCTACCCAGCTGAGGAAAGCCAACAAATGATGCCTTCTAACGCAAGGGAGAAGGTGTCTGAGAGAAACCTGGACTTTCTGACCCACTCAAGCTTGAACACAGTGACCACTTCTGTAGGAAGCTGTTTCCTTCTGCAGGCTTGAGCTTCTGACACACAGCATTTGTGTGTGTGACTGAGTGGATGCACATACAGCTGGAAGGGTTTACTTTTTAAAATTGATGATGGGGACAAGTGAAGGAACAGGAGTTGCTTTTCAATATGAATGAGACAAAAAAGCAGGTACATGGGTTTGGGCTCACCAGAGCAAAGTAGGATGTTTCTGCTTAGTTCCTATTATGTTTGGATATGCCCTGGTATCAGTGGCTTTGGTTAAGATGTTGATTTTACTGTTCCTTCTGACTTAAAAATGTCCTGCTTTTTTTCTCTAATAACCTTCTTATAACACATATAATATTTTTTAATTAATTAGACTTATTTTTTTCTTGTTTTGCAGTCCACATTTTAGTAAGATTTTCATTTGAGAGCACCTACTACTTCTGTGTCTGTCCAAATTATCCTAAGCATTAAGGGAAAAAGTTTATACTGCGACTGTGTTTTAGTAAACTGCATTTAAAATAAATCCATGTAGGTTGGCATGTTCTTGTTTCCTTTTATGCCTAATTATACCTAATTCTGGTAGTAGCCCTGCAGTTGTAGCCCTGATCGCATAAAGATGCAGGAGGTAGAGGAAGAGGCTTTTATTAAACCAGATGATAAAGCGAGAAAAATCCTACAGTCATTCTAGTCAAAGATGTTATCTTTTAGTTAAAGTTAGTAGGTCTTTAGTTAGTTAGTAGAAGCCAAAGAGTTAAAAATTGATCAGCTGTTGAATTTCTAACCTTGGAACCAATGTGCTGCATTCAGTTATCTCCTTTGCTGTTATCTATGACATTCCTCATGCTGATGTTGAAGTTCCTACCTCAGTTCTTCTATCATAAAATAGATGCCAGGAAAAGGTGCACATTGGCTTCTTTATTATTCTTTTGCCTTGGCCTCACTAGATGATTAGTTTCATTAGTCAAATGAGCAAACCAGGTACTGAAAGTCAGGTTCCTGAAGCGTGACTTAAACATTCTCTCTGTTTGTGGCAGTTCTCTGTTAAGAAGAATGAGTTACTTTAACTGCCCATGTCTCGGTGCCCCATCAGTGTTGGAGATACTTACCTCAGTCACACAATTACTATCACTTAAGCATTATCTGTAAGGTGCTAGAAAGTGGTGGCGTATCCTCCTCAGATACTAACCATTATAATTATTGAAGCTAGTTGGGAGCAAGCCACACAAAGTACGAACATGCAATTTGCTGGGAAAAGTGGCCCTTTAAATCCAGTTAGCACAATTTTTCAATCAGCAAATTTTTAAAAGGAAATGCTGAATATTCTTTCACCTAGTGAAGAAAATGAATGTTTTGGACTGGAGATGGACCACAGTGCCGCCAGCGTGCCAGCCCATTTTGTGCCTCTCTAGCAGGAATGTTTTGGGTCCTACTGAACCAGACTTGTCAGAATCTGAGATCCATCTAACTGTGGCAATAGATCAGCCTGAAGTTTTCTAGGCTTATCAGTTGGAAACTGACCTCCAGCTTTGAGTAATGACCACCTTTTTTATCAGATTCTGCAATTAGCAGAGTCCATGTGCTTTTAATGGGCTTCACTTTCATTTTTTTCCCCAAGTCTAGACTATAGTTCTTTTCTCTTTCTTTTTTTCTGTGGCTTCTTACTGTTCAGCTTTTTAGATTTCAATTTATGCAGAATGCCAATACTAGGCATCTTGAATTTTTTTACAAGGATTTGTGATGGTATCATTGCCATTCTGAAACAAGTGTATTGCCTCCTTCAAATCCAGGTTCTGTAGAAGGGGATTTCTTTCTCAAAGTTTAATAAGTCATGAAAACATACTCAGTTAACCCAGCACTAATTTCTCTTTCCTGCCCTCAAATTCTTACTTAGTTTGCAACAAATTCCTTCTGTCCCTTCAGAGATTTTTTTTTTTCTTTACAGCTTCTGCCAGCAGAAGAGCCTTCCTCTGCTTGATTTTTCTGTCCATGTTTCCCCCTTCTCTGCACAGACTTAATTTTGCCTCCTGCTCACTGTCCCTGAGCAACCCATTCTTTGGTGTGTTCCTCTATTCTTGTGGCTTCCACAAACTAGGAGCGTTTTGTGGAAACAGCAGAGGTGAAAAAATACGTAACTGTGTTAGAGCCAGTTACCCAGTCTCAGGCAGTGAGCATGCTGGGCAGCCACCAGAACCAGAGGGTTGTCATAAAGGAGAAAAATACCAACTTTATTTCAGTGTTTTTCCTGAGTGTGAGGTGGTCTCTCTAGTGAGGGGACAGCCTAGGTGATCTGGAGGAAAAGCAAAATGTGTCAATACCACATCTTTCTACTGGTTTGAAGGGAGGCTACAGGAATGGTAGTATTCCCTTCACAACTCCTTTTTCCCTCTGTTTTCCTGCCTCTTCTTTGTCTTAGTAGAATTTTCTTAGTACAGCTGGCAGTCATCAGAAATGCACCTCTCTGGGCAGGTTCCTTGCCTGCCTGCCACGGTATTCTGGCATGATGTAAAAGCAGATGATGTGAAAGACGCTTTCAGCGTAAAAAGCACCGGCAGGTCAAGGTAAAGGTCATTCTAATTCTACTGGGAAGTTCAGCTAATGGTTTATGCTGACTGCTTTAAAAACAGCACGCACCAACCCACAAAGCAGTATTGGGAACTGATAGGAAATCAAGGTCATGACTTGCCAAGCAGCAAACACAGCAGAATGAGGAGGTGCCAGAGAACTGCATTCAGAGACTTTCCCTCCTCCTGCTGGCTGCCCTTACCTTGTTTGGAGGCTTGGTACCCGCCTCTTTCTTGGAATGATTACCTGCTTATTAGCCAAAGGGCAAAACCTTGAAAATCTGGTGGCAATTGGCAGTTGGACTGCCCTTCAGTCTGGCTGAGAAGCAGCTGAGCTAGCAGGTGCTAAGGAATTGTCCTAGGGATGGCTAGATATTTCACCAAAGCATTTCTAGCTATCTAAGAACTATGCAGTTCATATACTAAGCACATCAGAGAACAGTCAGCAAAATTACATTGGGTACCTGGGACAAGCTGAGAGAGGTTGGTTGTTTACTTGGACAGCTTTTATGTTTACTACAGAGAGCCTAATTCATTAATTTTGTCAAATGCCTACAATTTCACCTCCGGAAATATATCCAGGGGCAAAGCTCCTTTCATGTGTATAAATGACTTCGACAAGAAGCTCTTGCTCTTTTGTCTGGCATTCTTTTGTGTAACAGAAAAGACCACCAAAAAAACCCTATCTGCCAACCAAGAGAGAAGCTCAAACCAGGCAACAACCCGAATGGAAACAGCACTGCGGGAGGCTGCCACTGCCTCTCTTCTGTGTTCAGGGGTTTACTTAGGGACTTGGAAACTGCTGCAGTACCAGAGCAGACCCGCATGCTCACCAGCCTGCATGAGAGATGTGCTAGAATTCAGGGGAGCCTTTGACAATGCAGGCTTGGTGCCCGTTTTCCTGACCAGGACCTTACAGCTCTACTGCATGGGAGCTGTTGGTCTCTGCTGGGAGAACAGTGTCTCTGAGCCGCCTGGGATGAATTGCCTCCTGGAGAAATTTGTTCTCATCTTTCAACTCCCAAAAACATACAAGTGCCTAATACTTGTTTGAAATTCATTCCTAGTCCAGAAATACCACGGTTGTCCCATGTTCTGTGGGATCATTCTGTGCTGGAAGAAGAATATTTTCTGTTAAGAATGTCATTAAATAGCTACTTTGTTTTGTCTGAGGAGGACAAGAAAGTACCAGCTCCCAGTGTATCTTTTCTCTGAGCTTCACTATTTGGCATGTTTCAGGGACGTTCCTTTTATTCCTCTCTCTCTCTCAAACAAGCACCAGCTCTGTTTCTTCAAAGGCTTCTTGTAAAGAAAATCTAGCTCTGTAAACCTTTTCTCTGTTTCTCTGAATTTTCCCATTATTTTCATTGATGGAATAAATAAAACAGATTATAACATCCTTGCCCAGAATGTACCAGTGACGTCAAGCCTGTTATTGCTGTATTTTTCAGTGCCTTCAATCCTGTCTCTTCTATAATCTGCTGCTTCTGGCAGCTGCTGCTGCTGGTGCAAACTGAGCAGACATTCACTGAGGAATCTAAAACAGTGGCCAACTCCTTTGGGTGTGATTGCAATTTAATTAGCACCTTGCAAGGTGCCTGAACAGGTGAAATGATTCTTTGTGGTAGTTACCATTTTGTGCTGTCAGTATTGAGTTTTGAATAATTCCATAATTTTTCATTAACAACAATTCCTTCTCCATCTTGTTAGAAGGTGGCCAACAAATATAAGTATTTTCAAGCCTCTGTGCACAGTTGGAGTACACCTTTTCATGTTGTCTACTGCGTGAAAATGTAGATAAGGAAATAGTTCTGGAAGGTGGGATAAATTAACAAACTTTTAGTTGCATGCTGTACAGCCACCAGAGGATTGATCTTAATGATCTTAAGTGATCTTAATATGCTACACTCCATGTTTCTGACTTCTCAGCACAATGAATTGCAGCAAAGGGACTACATAAAGATAGTACTCATAAACAGAAGGAAAAAGGTTAATGCAATGTGAATATACCACCAAACAGAAGATTTTTAGTTTTCTGTTTATATTAGGGAGTTTATGCTTTCTGCCTCTGAGGTAAAGTGATGTGGACTTTCTCAAGCCTTCAATGTATAATCTCAGTAAAAGCTGCATTTTCCGAGGAGTTTCAGTAATACCATTTTTACTTCACAGTTTCATTCTACTGAGAGTTGCTTTTCCTCCCACACAGAAGTCTTTACTTTCTTTATTCCTTTGTATGAAAACTACAAACTGTAGAAAACTGAAGAAAGATCTCCCAATGGTGCCTTTCTCAAATGTTCATGAGCGTGGTTTCACAGCCTGGGAGAAGACAAAAGACATGTAGCAGATGAGGCCTGGGAGGATGGACAGACTGCTGCAAAGAGTTGTTACCTGGCAGCGGAGCTGTGGCAATCCATCTTTTGCTTTCTCATACTCAGCCCAGCTGGGAAGTACAACTGGCTTGCATATCTTAGCAAAGTTTAAAGTGCATACCATAAGCGGGGGAAACTAATCATGAGGATGGTTTAAGCTATGCTGTTCTAGAGCATCTCCACAGTTAATGTGCTTAAGCTGATAAATAGTGACTTGACTGCAAGCAGTTGAATGCTGTAGTATGAGATCAATGCCTTGTGGGAAAAACGCTTACAGGTTCGGCATTCCCTACAGCAGAGTTAATGTGTGGATGCTTAATGATGATGGGATGATAGTCTAATCATGTGAGAGGCCTTGTTTTCATTTCCTTGCTTTTGTAGGTGTACATGTGGTACATTATACACAGATAAATATTTATCATAAGCAAAACAAATTTTTAAATATATATACGGACCTGATGGAAAAACTCCAGACACTAGAGCCTTTACATTGCTGATGTTCTCCCTTCCCTACCCCACAGAGCATGTGTACAAGTCTTCTCTCCCTTTACAGATGGAGCCAGTTGGACAGAAGCACCCTTACGATTTCACAAAAATGCTTCAGGTCCAGTGTCCATCTCAGGTAAAAGGGTTTCCTTATTACTGTGAGTTTTTATTTACTCTCTGCAGAATTTCCAAGTCTTCAAATACTCTTGTCATCATCATCTGAAATTCTTGGGAACGTGCACTTACTCGAGATACTGAACTGTTAATAATTTATTGTCTTGAAGTTCATTGACACAGACTCTTTATTTTCTAAAGATGAAACTCTGAAAACAAGAAGTTTTGACAAAATCTAGTTAAATCAGCTTACTGTGTCAGATATTTTTTTTTATTCAAAATATAACCAGCTAATCTGAATTTATTAATTGCGGATATCAGGGGTCTATTATCAGTTTTAAAATCTGTGAGCAATGAAATTCAATCCATGTATTTTATATAATTTAGTTTTTCTGTGATTTGACTCCGTCTGCTACCAGGTTTAACTATTTTAGTCCCTGGAGCTGTCAATAGCCCAGTACTATCTTCAGGGTCTCTGGTTCAAAGAATAAGTTCTTGAATGTTCTTGCATTTAAGTTCTAACTTGAATAACTTAATAGTGATAAAATATTACTGTCATCCAAAAGCTTCACTGAACAGCAATTAAAGCATCAAAGAAACTGAGTTATGCATTTTGTTTGATGTCAGGTTTAAGGCAAGAGATGGTGCTGTGCCTAGAGCATACCAGGGCTTAATTTTCAGGTCTAACCTGATTTACTTCACTAGTGCAATGTTCATTCAGAAATATAATACTGTCAAGATTTTCTTCTCTTCGAAAACCTAGCCAGAAGACTTTAACATCAGCTGACTGTGTTTCCACTAACGTTGGTAAACGTACTCTCTTCAATCTGCAGGAAAATCCGTATTTGTTCACATACAGAAATAGTAACTACTCATCTTCCTCAGAGACCTTGAACACCAAAGAAACATCTCAGGTATAGTAGGACTGTTGGCATCATATGGACTGATGTATTCCAGGCAGTGGAGTGAGAGTGTGTTGTAGCTTAATTAAACAATGCTACCTGGGAAAACTAAGTACAAAGCTCCATCTCTTTATTTCTATACTTGACTAAATAGTCAGATGCTTAATAACGCATTTTCTCCCTGATGGATTTTGTAGAATGTGATTTAAGATAGATGTGTTCAGCCAGCCTAAAGTTTGCCTTCACTGTTAAAAATGTTTTTTTAAACATCTGGGTAACAGTGTTAATTTCTCTGGGATAAGAAGATAGTGAAAATAGAGCCATTTAGTCCTGGGGGAAACTAGATCAGATCAGCGTGGCACCACTGTGTGGGTCTGATTTCATCTTGTTTATGCCATAGTAAAACCAAAGAACAATGGATTTTTCTTTTTCTTTTTTTTTTCTTTTTTTTTGTGTGAGGTAGTTGCAGATTAGATGTGCAGAGATAAATAGCTGTGCTTTTTTTTTTAGTCATGGTACTCTGATTCTGAGCAGAACTTGGTGCTCCCAAGCAGCTACAGAGGGAGATGATAATGCTCGTTTTCATGCCCCGGAACACAGTGTCTAGACCATGTCTGCACTCAAAATGAATGCATATTCCAATATGTCATTGGAATACACATTTCTCCTCACATTTTAGTATAATGCCAATGGTTTTGTTAGTTACTCAGGGTCTATAGACCTCTGCACAGGCCAATGGTACCTACCACTCTGATATTTGGTAGTAGTTAAGGTGTAGGAGACAAGAAGCAGCACTGTGTTATGTTTGTGGGCTGTTGTTTTGTTGTTTGGTTTGTTGTGGTTTTTTTTAAATTAAAAAAAAAACAAAATGAAGCAATGGGACAAGACACACAAATTTCTTTTCCTTAGGCAAGTTAGCCTCCTTAAGGAGTTCTGTAGAGAAATTTGTTGCAAACACATGTCCTTGGGTCTTGTGCAATGGTCTGCTTTGGTATACTGACAGTTTTCACTGACAGTGGACCTTGGGGGCGCTTCCATCAGTAGGTGGCAACCTGAAAGAGCCAGGAGGGCAAATCCCTGGCAGCACGTAGAGGGCTGCACACGGAGAAGGCAGGCTCGTGGCCTGCTGGCAAAGGTATGGTTTTGTGCTGAGGTATTCCAGGGGTATTCAAACAGTTTCTCGCAAAAAAGATGCAAGCTGACCTAGCACGGAGTATGGCCACGCAAAATGTTGCGTAGCTGAACACAGCATAGCACAGAGTCTGAAATAACTGGCCCCACTGGTAGGCAAGAGCCGTGCTGCACTAATATGGCCATGTGACTTCTGAGTAGACTGAGCTTTTGTCTGCCTTCAAAGGGCAATTGTAGGCACAGCCTGAGGACAGGCTGAGCTGGGTAGATGTATGCGAAGTTCATAAGTGGGAAATTTGTTAATGTAATGCTCTGAAACCTAAATGGCTTATCGTGACCGGAGTATAGTGAGTCTGATGTGAAGTCTTGCCCTGTGTGTCTTTTCAGGGGAGGAGTTATGGAACAAATGTTCCCTGTTTTGACCGGGATCCATCTGATACAGTTCCGGTTTCAGGTACAGTCCTATGCAATTTTGTTGTAGAGCTACTTCATTTGGTGATAGAAATGGAACAGGAACTGGGTGTTATTAGGAAAGGTACACTTTTCTTTGAAGCAGTGCACTCTGCTCGCTGTGGCTTTTAAGATCCTTTTGGAACAATGTAGTAGTTATATGCAAGATGCAAGTTCTCCCTCAAGGATGGTGAAAGCTTATGCAACTGCACCTTCCATGTACAAACGAAGAAGTGACAGAGGAGAAGATAGGAGGTAGCTGGGTACTTCAGTTGCAGAGATGTGAAAACTGGGCATGTGTGAAGTAGGGGCTTTTGTCAATGCAGTCTGGGCTGCAAAAAGCCATGTGGAATTCTGTCCCTGGGTGGGTTTTGTCTTCCCTCAGTGTGGCAGTGTGCTTGTGCTTGTGGCGGTGTGCTTGTGCTTGTGGCGGTGTGCTTGACAATCACAAGCTGTGATTGTCCCCAAATTTCCACCCTATGCTGGCATCAGAGCTGTGCCTGCTTTTCACTCATTTCCACTGGTTAAAAGGAATTTGAGTAAGCACAGATGCAAGATAAAAATCTTACTGCCTCTGTTGTCACTGTAGCTAATGCCCAGCTATGGTACCAAGAACCATTTCTCATTTGTTGCCTGTCAGTGTCTGTCATTCTGAGCCAATGCTGTTACGAATATTAAAATACTGTCTTTGCAATGCTTTGTGCTTATTCTAAGGAAAAATTCTGATAACCATCACAATTTGAAGTTTTCTTTCTTCCCTCTTTCCCTTACACTACCTTTATCTTTTATTTATTAGTTCATAATTTGAAACCGGCAGATATTCGGGTGATTGCTGCCCTGGGAGATTCACTCACAGTAAGTAAAGATCACTGGATAACCATCAGTAAAGCAAGTAATGAAAAAACATTTCTGAATTTTTACCCAAGAAATAGAATACATATAGTTATGCCCTATTGAGCCAAACATTTTTTTTTTCACATATTCCTTTCCATACTCCACCTTGACTGACTGGTAATCAGATCATGAGTCTAATCTGAGTGCACAGTTCCCATTTAAAGTTCACAAGAGTGCCACACAAGGAAGAGCCACAAGATTAGATTTTACAGCAGCAAAACCAGCCTCCTAGAGTGGACTTGCAGCAATTGCCTTTCTTTATTGATTCTAGGCAACTCCCAAGGTTTTTGCCTTCAAAGCTATTAGTAAACAGCATAAATAGAAATAAAAAATATCTGCAGCTAATTTTGTCTATGTATGTGTATATGATATGATTAATATATATATGACAATACCAAAGCCTATAAGCTATATCGATTTATACTAACGAAATATTTGAGTAAAATTGCAATAAATCATCAGGTGTGTGAAGTGTAGCTTACCTTGAGATAATTTTTTTTCAATACTGTTTCTGGAACTATGTAAATTCATTACCCCTAGACTGGCTGCGATTCTCCAATCAGTGACAATTGCTTTGTGGTGCATATCATAATTCATGTTTCTTATGTGTTCTATGCTAATTACCACATTAAATCCTAGTAATCTCCTTTCTTGGGGAAACTGGGGGAGGGAAGATGTAAAATCACTGCACCACTTTTTAATGTGAGGAACATTATAATAAATTATTCATTCAGGAACATCTTATTTATTCCTTATGTAAATTTAGAATTATATGAGTATTTTGAACATTCTGAACCTATTTTTCTCCACTTGGTTTAATCAAGAAATTGATAGAAGAGGATAATTCACTGGAGCAGAGTTAAAATACCTTCAGCCCTTGATCCTCTTGAGAACAAGGATCTGTTATATTTTGGGAAAATGACGTAGCTTGCTTCATTAATATACTCTTTAATTATTTTCATTAGGATCAGTCAGAGAACTAGTTACTGTAGCAATTCTTATTTTCTGAAGGTGAGCTACTTTTTTTCTTCTGCTTCCAGGCAGCTAATGGGGCAGCATCCAAACCTTATAATATTTTGGATGTCATTACTCAATACCGAGGTGTTTCTTGGAGGTGAGTCCCAGAAATTTCCCCCTTAGTGGGAGGGGATCCATTTTCTTGTGTTTTGGTATGTGTAGTTGGTTTTGTAGCAAGTGGAGGCTTATGGAGAGAGAATGTGACTTTATATTTTGTGTGGAGGCACATGGTTGTGCTATTATACATGATAAATAAACTATTCAGACTAGTGGCTATCTAGACTATGATGTAGCGTGGCAGGAATAGGCCTGGAGGCACAAATGAGAAGGGGTCCTTGTTAAGACAGGGTCTTCTCAGAAAGTTGTAGCTATTGCAAAGGGGACTTCTAGATCCCAGTGGCATTGCACCACTTCCCCATTCTGCATTTCTGTCCCTGTTCTTCTTGGATCCTGTCTGCTCTTCCCTGTTGTGGCCCATGTCACCCATTCATCTTCTTTAAAATGAGCAGTCTACAAAAAGTCAAAATGGGATCTTCTTTTGCTGCTGCTGTTTCATACGCTGTACCTATTTTCTTAACCCTTTCCCAGTATTGCTTGCATCACGCAGAACAGTTTATCAGTTATGACTCACTACAGACTCTTATATATGCAGCATTTTATTAGATAGGTCAAAAAGCGACTCTGAAGTTGTTCTGCAACTGCATGGTTTAACACCAACCCCATCAGGCCGATTTTCTGTTCATCACTTCTTAGCCATGTGAGCCACTGCAGGTCTGTAAGAAGTTTAAACAGGTACTAAAGCACTTTAAAATATTCTGTTCCAAATTAAAGGGATACTATGGAGGTGTCCTAAGTCAAACTTTTTGTATTATGATCTTTAATAATAATCTACTGGCATTTTGGAGGAAGAAGTATACTAAAATTTTCTACAGCATGAAGGAGAGTAAAGGGCACATAGGCATATTTTGAATTTTACTAGTCTAGCAGTAGTCTTCCAGCAGAGTGAAATGGGGGGCAAAAAGGTACTGAGTATACTTATCACTGATATATATGCTTTTAGAACTTGTTGTTATGGATACAAAGGATTTGTTGACTAAAAATGGAAGTAATAAATATTTTAATAGGGACAATAGCAAAGATGGCAGCTTTTTAAAAAATCTCATTTCTTTCAGCTGGGTTTGAGCACATGCCAAGACATGTCAGAGAATTGAAAGGGCAGCTCTAGTGTACAAGGCTTTTACTATGATTATTATGATTATGACAGAGCCTCTGATTTTGTGACCCCGTTGGTATGCACAGAAAGAGCTTGCTTTGACTTCCTACAACCACCAGAGAACGTGCTGTGTACATGTGTAGAAACCCCATGAGGGGGAGCTGTCTTACTTAGTCCATTGCCTTACCAAGTCCATCATTTATTGGAACACTTTTTCCTTGTTCTCTTGTTTTAACAGTGTTGGAGGAGATGGAAACATAAGCACAGTCACGACACTAGCAAGTAAGTGCCTATTCCTGTAAACTTGATAAATATATAGAGCTGTTTATTAAAACAACTGTTATTATAAAAGAAGACATGAAGAAAGATTTACAATTTGTAGCCTGACAGAACCAATCCCTTTGTATTCAATGTCCAGTGTTGAGTAAAAGTTGCATAACGACCCAGCTGTAATTTGCTGTGCATGACTTAACTATGTATTTTGTAATTCCTAGGAGTTTGGTTGTTTCAGTGTTCTTCTGTAGGTTATAGTTCTGCCCAAAATGTCCTGGGGAGAGATGAATCAAAGATCTTAGATCATAGCCTACAGAAGCTGTTTTGACTGTATGGGAAAATTGTTCTAGGCAAGAGCAGAATCACGTTACAAGATCAGATTTTACATGCTTTTTAGAGGTCAAGGCATTTTTAGATCTGGGGTGTTTGTAAGGCTGGTTTGTAACCTAAGATCTAGAAGGGAATCTTAGGTCTTTGGGGTTAATACAACTGGGGAGATCACGCTAAAGGATTTGATTCCAACCCATCTGCAGTTAGAGTATGACGGCATGAGAGTCTCCTGCCTAAGCGTAGGGTTACTCAGCCTCGCTTACCAGGCAAAATGGCATTGCTAGCCAAGATGATCGTGTTAGGTCATGAGATACCTGAATTAATGAAATTCAGAAATCTTGAAGGTAGCAAAATAGTTGTATGGTGATGAAGCTCCACGTTTATTATACTTAAAGGGGTTTTTTTTATAAGTATCTCTTAAAGCTTTTTAATTGTCTTTTACTAAAGTCTAATCTTTATAACCTCATTTGCTACCTGCTGCAGTAAGCAACATTTCAGGGTGCTGTCTTTTTCTGCAGACATTCTTCGTGAGTTCAACCCATCCCTGATAGGGTATTCCATTGGCACTGGAAAGGAGACTACAGTTAATGCTTCACTCAACCAAGCTGTGGCAGGGAATCGTGCAGAGTAAGAGGAAAACTTTTAATTTTAATAGAAAGTTGATTTTTCTTTAAAACTCCGTTCTAACTAAAAAAAAGCCCAAACCCTGGACTTTGGTGGGAGTGCAATAATGCTGATAGACAAACCCAAATGTATTTCTTTAGCCCATCTCTAGCATGAAGGCCAAGAGATGTGATGGCGACTTTGCAATGTTTCTAATCTATGTCAAATAAATTAGCAGCAAAAGCAATGCTTTCTCTAGTATTCTCAACCAAGAAGCCCAAAGCACTTTACAAGCACTGCTCGGAAAGCTTCACATCCCTATTGTGAGGCAGAGAAAAATTTTCCTTGTTTTATAGGAGGTATATTCAAACCCTCTTATAAGCAGGACCAAGAGTTCTTAGAGAAACTAAGAGAAAATTATGGATTGCTTATGGTCAGTCTGTGGCAGAGCTGGGAATTAACTAGAGACCATTATGTTCTGTCTTCAGTGAAATTCATATCATATCTTTTTCTCTTGGGAACACTTCTTATAAGACATGCCTCAGTGTCTTGAGGCCATGTAATAACATCGATACATGCACAGATGCTTCAGTGATGTGTGTATCAATAGCATCTGTATGATGCTGGGAAGGAGCAAAATGCGTTTATTTTGTGGTAGCACAGTGCATTTTCTATATAGCTTGTAAAAAGTGTAACTATGCAGCACTTGCAAAGTGGTCAAGTGCCTGTTGGATACTAATCATTTTCTCATTTTTTTCTATCACTGTCTCAAAATATAGCCTTTTTTGGGTATCATACCTTTCATTCCATGAAGATTGGACTGTCCCAGGTTTTTTAGCCATTATGTGAGGGATGTCTGTTCATCAGCTTTCCTCTTTGCCTTGCTGGCTATGCAGGATTCCTTTTTTATTTTTATTGTTTTAATTTTATGATTTTATTTTCCTCTTATTTTTAGGCATGTTCCTGCACAGGTTAGAAGACTGGTGGACCTCATGAAGAATGATACTGTGAGTTTAACACATCATTAATATCTTTAGAATGAAGTTGTATGGCATCATTAGTTTCTAACAGACCAACAGCAGATGCCAAACATTAAAGCTATGGGTACAGCTGTGTACAGTGTAATATTCCCTAGTGCAGAATGTGAGTCAGTACAAAATAACCTATGGCTTCATCTTAAATGAATTTGTACCAGCATGTAATAGTTACTATCAAACCCTATCAAATTGTAATCTTATCATTTTTACCACAAGTGGTTGGTAATTCAGTGCTGTTGCTTCCCCTCCCAACCTATGTCACCCTGTAAGATGACAGAACTTTTTCTCTGATAGGATTTTACTGTGGTACCATTAATTATCTTGTGAGCACATGGTTCTTCCAGCAGCAATGATACATGCTAGTATGTTGAGGGCAAGCTTTTCAAGTGGCAAATCGTGTGGAGTGAACATGGGATGTAAGGAAAGGACTCGTTATCTTTAAAAACAATTTAGTCCCTTCTTTTAGTCCCTTCTTCCACTTAGTCATCAACTGATTTTTGACTTACACATTTGTTGTTAGGAATTATTTGATTAATGGTCTGTAAAACACGCGTTAGGCTGAGGATCACTTGCATGTTTTTCACCTCAACTAGTGCTTTGAATATTTGCTATTTGTATTTTGACGAACGTGCTATGCAATCAGTGACTGAAGTTACCTGATGTTATTTTGGCTTTCCAATTGTGCATTTGGAAAGCAGCCAAAAAGCCTTCAAAATAACTGTGTGTGCATGTCTAGTATAAATACTCCGGTGAATGCATATTGGCAAAAATATTTGCAGTGCCTTTCTTTTCGATTCACTTTCTTGTAAACAAGATTTCACTCTGGCTGTATCTGAAATGAGATTAAAAGGGATAGCAAGTAACAATGAAGCAGTTGGATGGTTTTCATTCAAACCATTCAAGGCTTCTAGGTATTATTCTGCCGTATTTATCGGCTTGGAAACGTCACACAACAGAAATGAATACAAATACCTTTTATTTACTAAACTTCCTTTTAACTAGAAAGAATGTTCATATTGGTTGTCATATATCTTTGATTTAAGAGCTCCTTTTTTTTCCTCTTCTTTAAAACACTTGGTTAGTGCAGGACGAAAATTTTCCCCTATTTTAATTTGGATAAGTACGTTTTGAGACCGAACTACTGAAAAGTGCATTTACTAGTTGGGATATGTTGCCTTTAGATGTTTTTAAGCCACTTGAGGCTGCTGTACTGTTGCTACTTTTCTTAATGGTGTTTTGCACTGGAATTGAAGTGTTAAGATATTGAGTACAACATCCGCTACATGGTACTAATCGTATCTGAACCTTTCCTCAAAGCGAAGAAGGTGTGTGTTTACTGCAGCGTAATTACCTTGCATTACCTAGCCCTTTGTAAAATGCCTCCAGAGGAAAAAGTGCTATAATTTTTTACCAGTATTGTTAGATAGAGTTAATATTGCCCCTCTATTCTTTGCAGTTTGTCTCACAGCAAGACCAAAATATAATGCCCTCCAGGGTTTTCCAGCAGGATAGCTGCATTATTTATGATACAGTAGGACATATATCATCATTTTTGCAATGAAGATATATTCCTAGAACTGCAGGAGGAGTCTCTCAGTATATACACAAGATATTGCTAAGAAAAGTATACACATGGATTTTGAGCAATAGTTTTCTAAAGAATATAATTTTGCATGGTGCTACTGATACTGTAAACCTTATTTAGATCATAGTAGTTTCTGCACCTTCAGTCATGAATACAAAATCATTTTTGTTGTGGATGTGTAGAGAACTGTAGCCAGGTAACAGAAATGTTAAATTTGTATTTAGTGTGTTGCCTGCCCCTTTTCCCTTTCTTTTTTTTTTTCTTTTTTTTTTTAATTTAATAACTTTCTCTTCCAATTCCTTCTGTGTGCAGAGAATAAATTTGCAGACTGACTGGAAGGTCATAACACTTTTCATAGGAGGAAATGACCTATGCGATTTCTGCAAGGATCCAGTAAGTCCCCTGCTGCCTCCAGGGCCAGCCTGGGCATAGGTCTCTATGCAGTGGGGGAGAGGGCAAAACTCAGGGGGTGACACTAAAATAAGGTAGGTCTTACTTGTGCAGCTCTGGAATGTAACTGTACTGAGACCTTCAGGTTGTTCAACTTGATGTTATGATGAATGAAGTGATACCTTTAGAACGCCTGTAAATTACATAGGTGTGGCTACTTTGTTATGCTGTTAACTAAGATAACTTGGCATTATCTTGTCACTTTACCACCTGTAGATAAAAGGTCAAAGGTTTTTGCTCTTCTGTGCCTTGTGCACAGTCACACTCCTAAGTCTGACTTGGTGCTGTCTTACCAGTTTCAGTGCTATGGGAATGGTTCTACCCACAGCTCATGCTGATGCAATTATATATAATATAGTATATATCTTATTTGTATATAATATATATACATACCATATATAGCGTTTGGTACCTGTGAGTACAGAGAAGGTGAAAGGCTGTGGCAGACTCCTCACTTAGTGATGAGTCTTACCTACTTAAAAGCAGCAGAACACATGCTTTTCATTCTGTGTGATTAATTTCAGACCAGGAAAAACAGCAAAGCAGCACAGTAAGACTGTTATAAAACAAGGAAGGAGGAAATTAACTCTTCCTACCTTCTGCTCCTTACCCAGATGCAAAATGGCAGTCACACATGAGTGTGGGTGGCAAGGAGATAGCATATCTGCATTCAGAGATCACAGTGGTACTTCCTTTATGTTGCACAGCTACAAGTAGTGCCAACCACAATGCTCTTGGTGAGCTGTGATTTAGGAAATGAATAAGGGAACTGAGTTGTCTAGTTCTGTGGAGTAGGCCAGTGGGGGTCTCAATGGACTTCTGCTTGAAATTAAATCAAAGAGAATTAAGGCTGAAAATAAGATAGGCGTTTCTCATAAGGAAGTTTATTTGACTGTCGAATAGTTCCACAAGTGAGGAAATAAAAGTTGGATTACTTGAGTCGATTAAATTAGAGGGTTTAAACCACTCAAATAGAACATGAAAATTTCACCGCTGAGAGGCAAGTATATATTCCCAGATAAATGCCTAAGCTTTGCCAGTTATTATTTGTGGCAGGTAAGGAGCATATGGGAGGCATGTTGCTAATTTACCATATAGCAGAAACAAACTTACTTTTACATAAGCTGGTCTCTCCCAAAGCCAGTCCCTGTTAGTGTGTTGTTAGCTATGCTTTTAAGACTTGGCCCAAGCAAGCCTGGGGGTAGAGGATGTGGTGGTGCCTGATAATGCCCCCTGAATCTGCTCCCTCACTGGTATCCAGTGGCCACTAGATCTTTTATTGCACGTGAGACAGCTGTGATGGGGAAAGAAGAAAAGCAGAGACAGGACAGTTTTGCCTAAGACTCTCTTACTCTTGACCTGAGAGTTAGAAACACAAATGGTGCTGTGAGAGCATTCTGTGAGAGCTAGCTGACTAGCCAGTCACTGTTGTGCCTGCTTGAGTAAACTGATAGCAAAATTCAATCCTCTTGCTTCAACAGGTACGCTATTCTCCTGAAAACTACACCAACAATCTGCAAGAAGCTTTGGACATGCTTCACAGAGAGGTAAAACAAACTTTTCTAGTATGTGGGAATGGAGAATTGCGTTCTGTTTGTAAAGCGGTCACTGGTTATTGATTGAGAATTTTGTTCATTGCTTTCATCTGTGGAGCACTGCTGTACGCTAGCTCTCTTTGTGAGAGGCAGAAAGGCGTGGAGAAATATTTTACTGAAGGAATAAGGATGTGCTCAGTTATAGTTGATGTGCTGTAGACAAATAATGTAAAAAATATTGTAACAAATTTGAACAAACATATGGTATTCAATGGCTACAAAATGCTTTGCTTGTTCATTATGCTGCTAATAAGTATATTTTTTGTGGTCATTGAGAGAGAATCTTATGTTCCAGATATGGGTGAGGACAATGGGAGTACTCAAAGAGTTAGCAGGTGTCTGAGCTGTGCTGAGACTTTTAACAACTTATTTGGATCTTTTTGAAGTCATAATTTTCAAGTGACCGCCATCAGCATTTAAAATAGAACTAGGCACCACAGACAGGAGCTGTAATTTAGTATTGTATGTGTAGGGGATTAATTGTTTAGAAAGTACTTTAAATGCCTCTGTTATAAATAATGCAAGCTGCCCAAGTCAGCAGGCTGCTGCCTGAGGTCTGCTGTGGCTGTGTAGGGGCAAAGATGGCAATCTGTGCTCCGGGCATTAGCTATGGGTTTGCTTATTCTCTTGGCAGGTTCCACGGGCATTTGTGAACCTGGTGACAATACTTTCCATAACAAGCCTCCGGGAGCTGTACACGTCAACAAACAATGGGTGCCCAAAGTGGCTTATGAGGTTTGAAGATGATTTTTGTTACAGCTCTCACTGTTGCTCACAGGAGGCTGTAAGGTCTTCTCGGGAAACATTTTTTCTTAAAGGGAAAAGCTTCTAGTATTTCAGACCACCAAGCACCTTCCTCTGTGTATGAACATGTACCTACATAGCATTTAGAAATACCTGTCTGTCACTGTCTCTGTATCTGAACCCTGCTGTTACCACTTATTGTGGACATGCCAGATTAATGACTTATTACTTATGCTGCAAGGGAGTTCAAGCCA
Source organism: Limosa lapponica baueri (assembly GCA_002844005.1). NCBI lineage: Eukaryota > Metazoa > Chordata > Aves > Charadriiformes > Scolopacidae > Limosa > Limosa lapponica. Next base: position 2,554,259 of record KZ505646.1, on the reverse strand, counting down.
AAGCAGAAAGAGCTCAGCTGAGCAGAGACGAGATTAAGACACAGGGTTTTCTTAGTTGATCACTTTAAACTTTATTTACAGATTTACCTTTCTGCAGTCTTAAATCTCTCCCTCTTGCTCATGTAGTTTCTGATCTCTGTAATCTCATTGCTGATTCTTAGTTTTATTGTTAATTAGTCTCTCAAGTAGATGTCTGGGGTGCTTAATCACACTACCTGTTTCCTTGTGGCTCAACAATCCTCCCAGATCAGTGTGATTCCACCACTGAGGTGGCAGGTCTGCATGTCGGTGACCTTCTCGTGACTCAGGTAGGGTCCAGTGTGTCACCCCGGACTTGCTTTTTTCAGAACAGCAAATCTCTGTTTTCTTGATGGAGAGGCAGAATAACCTTGTCCTGTGAATGTAGGCAGCCATTGCTCCTCCTGCTGCTTGAGCCATGGAGCTGGTACTGGATACCATGAGAATAGAGTTAGCTCGGAGGCCAGAGTCATCTTGCTGAAACATCTGCTTTGAATCCATCCTGCTGGATCCCTTCAGCCATGAGGGACTCTGCAGCTGCTGACAGGGGAAGTGCAGACACCTGAAGGGCCCAATGGAAGAAGGTGGCTGTACAGGAGGAACATAGATGCAATCCAGTTGCTCTGCTTTAAGGGCTCTCTGGTGATTGTGAATGGAAAAATTGGCTTTTAAACTCAAGAGTGCTGGTACTTCTGATAACCAGTTTTAGTTTTTCTTTTTAACAAAGATCGCTGGCTAGAGTGCACATGTATCTCAAAACCCTAATCATCAGGCAAGGATAGTTAGTGAAGCCTTTAAGATTAGATTATCTCAAGATACCTGTACCCTTTCCCATATTTTCAGGTGCCAGGCTGAATTTAACATTTGCCTGTCTGGCACCAAGCCAAATTTACATTGTACTAAGCAGACCCTGTGTGGGATAATAAATGCCTTGCTACTGAACTGAAGAAGGACCTGAAGGAGGCTTTTGATCTTGAAACCTTGTTTCTTTTCTTCAGAGAGTAGCAACTAACCTAAAAAGAGATTAGGTTTCTACTAATTTTGCCTTCCTTACGTTACTGAAACACTTCTGAAAACACAGTTTAGGTTTGTATTGCCTTTCACACAGATGTACTATAGAAGTAAAATCTTGTTTTGTTAGTTGCTCTCCATTAAGACAACTTTGGAAGTGGTAGGGATCCATGCGTACTTTATACGTATCAACTGCATCTCTATAGGTGGTATTTCTCCAAGAGCTCTCTCGGGGATGCTTTACTGTGAATATATGACAGGATTTTTAAAAGAAGTCCTTTTTCTCATTTGGATTTGTCAAGTAGTAATAAGGCATGCCTGGAAAGAGGGAACATCATAATAATATGTTAATATGCTAGAAGGATCAAATTTTCAGGGAGGGATAAAGATGGCCAACATGAGTTCACAGAAACTTAAAATGGCTTGGGTTGGAATGGCTCTCTAAGGATGAAGATTCCAGCATCAGTCTTGGCATCTCTTTTGGTGTTCTGCCATCCTCCGTGTGAAGCATCCTGAAACTCATGACTCTCAGTTGATTAGAAAGAATTTGTGGGAACTCTGTCTTGAAGGATGCTTGCATAGTTCTGCTAAAGCAAACCATGTCGCACAGGCGTACATATGAATGGTTTTTGTGGCAGGCTGGCCCCAGGTGGCAGCCAAGCACGCACACAGCTGTGCATTCACCTCCACCCCAGCATCACGGAGGAGAAAACAAGAGGAACGTGAGTAAGAAAACTCTTGGGTCAAAATAAAGACAAGGAAATCACTTACCACATACCATCGCAGGCAAAACAGACTTGACGAATTTAACTGAATTTATTGTCCATTAGCTTGAATATTTAATTACTGATTTAGGTATTGGGAAATGAACAAAGTCAGTTAAACAGTTAATGCTCCTATCCTCCCTCATTCCAGGGGTCTGGATGTAGTGATATCTCTGTGCCACTCCTTCCTTCTCACTCTTGTCCTGTGCTCTGGCAGGAATCCTTCAGATGTTTGCCTGCTCTGGCATGGGCTCATGCATGGGCTGTGGTCCCTTCAGGGGAGTGCTTGCTCTGCCGTGGAGCATCTCCTCCTCATTCCCGCTGTTGTTCTCTCCTCCTCTCCCTCCGTGGTGTTTTCTGGACTTTCCTAAACAGGTTTTTACAGAGGCACCACCATCTTGGCTGACCAGCTCAGCTGTGCCCTGTGGTGGGTTCATTGAAGCTGGCTGGAACTGGCTGTGTTCAGCACGGGCAGCCCTGGCCTCTCCTCACAGAGGTCACTTCTGCTGCTGAAACCTTGCCATCCCACCTCTCATCCCACAGTGACCTGTGCCCTTGTGTCGTAAAACCTAAGGATAATTCCGATGATTTCAAGAAGTTGGTCTACTTTAACAGAAAGTATCAGGTAAGGCATGTGGCATTTGTTACAGGTTTAATGTCATCCTCCTGTTGATAAAGGGACCACAGAGAGGCTAATATTTGGAGGTGGAGGGACAGTTTCCACTCATTTTAATGACATATTTGTAGCTGTGATTTAAAAAAAAAATAAAATGGTGAGGGGGAGATGGGAATAGGCTCAAGATCTTTACAACTCTGATTCACTAAAACAACAAAATAAGTGAGAAACAAAGAATTGTTAAAGAGCCATCGAAAGTTGAGTATGTCAGAGAGCCAGCAGGTTTTTTTGATTACTTATCTTGTTAGAGATCAGATTAAGTCAAAGAACATGATAACTCAAGAACAAACATCGGGCATGGGATGCTGGCCAAACCAAAAATGCTTCGGTGGTTCTGGAAGAATATCTTTATGACAGAAAATCTAATTACTGAGCAGACTGCCTGCCCATGTCAGTCAGGCAGCCATCCCCAGGCTGCCTCTCTGCAAAGAAGCCCGGGATGCGTGTCTCAAAAGGACTGCTTCCTTGGCTGCTTGGCGTGAGCTGGAAACCACGTCTGTGTCTGGGTTTCTGCATGAGGGAGGGGGAACCCCTGGGTGAGATGTAAATGGATGGACAGACTCGATGAGCTAAACATAAAAGAAGGAATGGTGACAACTTTTCTTTGACTCTGTAGGAGAGAACTCGCCAGTTAGTGGAGAGTGGAAGGTATGACACTACAGATGACTTCACAGTGGTTATGCAGCCATTTCTGACGAATGTGAACATGCCGAAAACACAGGTAAAACCAAGCAAAATAAATGTCCCTACACTAAATCCTAGTGTGATTCTACCAACTTCTCAAAATTGTCTTGGTTGTAAATGTGACCAGCAGTTTTCTGGCCTAATAATTATTATATTCAGTTGAGTTAACATCCAAAAGTGCAGAAAATGCTTATGGAATAACTTGGAGATAATGAGAAAAAGGAATACAGACTTTGAAGGCATGATCTGGGGCACTGAGTGCACTGCACTGCAGTCAGACAACCATGCAGCAGATATTTAGTTCAAAGTCTTCACCAGGGAGCACTCGCCCTACATCCCCCATAAGTCACAAAGTCCCTTGCAGTACTTTGGTAAATGACTTTTCCGTATGAAAACCCATGTTCTTCAAAAGACTGTAATGTGTGAATCTCAGGGGTAATAAAGAATACAAACAATATCTGTGCCCAGGTATTCTGTATCCAGAGTCACAGTGGTCTGTATTCCTTATTACTTTGGAAATCCTATATTAAAAAGGTTTAAAAGGCTTCTTAGTTACTAGTGTTCTATGGCCCAGTTTAATTCTCTTGGCCTCAGAGGCCTTTGCAGCTACTTTTGGTTTGAAGTCAGCTGGGATATCTCGCTGGGAGAGAGAGGGAATAATGCACAGCTTGTTGCATATTTACTGCCTCTGTGACAGCACCCCTCTTGTTCTCTAGGAGGGGTTTCCAGACCGTTCATATTTTGCCCCAGACTGTTTTCACTTCAGCCAGAAGTCCCATTCCCAGGCTGCACGTGCTTTGTGGAACAACATGGTAAGATTTTTAAAGGTTGTATTGATCACTCCTTGTTCACTCCATCCTGCCCTTGGCAGCTAAAAACCCCAGGGAGCTACTAGGTAGCTAGCGCTATCTCTTCTGAACACTTAATTGTGTTTACAAAGGAAAAGAGTGATCATGTGAAGAAAGATCACCTGAACTCTTAAACCAATCATTTCAAACCAGTAAATCTCAGGATATGTTTAGGCTGGGGGTGTTGGGACTTATCCTGGGGAGATGACGCCTGCCTGGGATGTTGATCATCAGGACATGTTCATGGTGTATGGGAATTAGCCTCCTCAGCACACAAAGAAGCAGTGCATGGTGGCAGCCGCCAGCGTGGGTGCAGTGCACTGCAGTTGTCCTGCTGTGCTGCAGAGGTGGTTTCCAGTGGGTGGTAGCACAGCATTACCCATTGTTCTCTGATACTCATTTACTTTTCTTCTGTGCACCCCCCTTTTCCCTCAGCTGGAACCCTTAGGGGAGAAGACAGATAATCAGCAAATAGAAGATGAGATTCTTCTCAGTTGTCCAAGTGCGGTAAGCTACAACAGTGTCTGTGTTTATGTGGAGATGCTAGGGGTGGCTGGGAGTCCATGTGAGGCTTTACCCAACTGCCTGGAGTGCAGTCTCCATGAGGGGGGTCTCTGACTCTTCCCCACGTACTTTGTGCAACTACCACTGGTAGCAGTAGGAGCACTACCCCATGCGATGGAGAGGAAGCTCGTCCTAGGGGTAAGCTTCCTCACAGTCACACATCACAGCTGGCTAAAACAAACCAACTAGGTTTGGCCTACCTAGTCAAGATCATCAAGTATCCACACTGAGTAACAGCTTCAGTGGGGGAAACAGAGCAAGGATGGCACCAGTGAGCACAGCTCTGCAGAGGTCACTGGGACTACCTTGCAGTGGGACCACAAGCTTCTTGTTAATCATACATGGCAGGGTACTTAGCATATTCTATAAGTTCTGGCTGTGTAAAAATATCACCCCAGGTTTTCACTGTTATTGTATGAATTTTTAAAATGCCTTTTCTCTCTTTTCTCTCTTTTCTCTCTTCTTTTCTCTTTGCTTTCCTTTCTGCTTTCCTTCCTTCTTTCCGTCTTTCTTTCTTTCCGTCTTTCTTTCTTTCCGTCTTTCTTTCTTTCCGTCTTTCTTTCTTTCCGTCTTTCCTTTTTTAATCCCTGGGATTCATTTGCATCAAGCTGCTAATCGTCTCCAGACATCTGAGAACTGGTGATTGGGGAATGGAAATTTCCACGTATTCTTTTGATGCTTTGTATTGACTCAGATTGCCTTGTTTTGTAGGCTGAGCCATTCCTGAGAACATATAAGAACAGTAATTACACGTACCCTAAGCAAACTCCAGTAAGTGTCAACATCCATCTCCCTGTTACGCTGTTGCATCTGCTCCTGTATGGTAACGGGATGAGTCACGCCCTGCACCATAGGTGAAATCAGTCTTTGGCCAAAGGGGTTTGGGAGGCTGAGTGCACGGCACAGAACAGGAAAGCACTCCCTTAGTTAAGCAAAATGCATCCAGAAACACCTGTAAGAACACATGCTCAGACAGCACAGTTATCAGTACAGGATGCTACTCTAATCTGAGCAATACTGAATATGACTATTGAATTGAGCAACCAAGGCCTGTCTGGTTACATACTAAACAGCCTTTGGTTTATCCACCTGGCCTCTACTAAGAAGATCCTAGTTACTACTGACTGTATTTCCTAGTCAAATGGTATTCAGCTTGCTGCTTCTCTTTAGAATTACGGAAGCCAGCTGCTATGTGAGGACAAGTCTCCATCCTCCCCTCCTGCAACTTCAGGTAGTTTTGTCTGTTTTGTGTTATAAAGCTGAATTACTTTCAACTGTCCTTCAAGATGAGTTTTTATTTTGCTGAAATGACTGATGAACTGTGAAAAATACTGATTGGAAAAGATGTAATGTTTTTCAGCAGCTGCTTAATAGATACGATGCCGTGCTGTCACATAAGGTAACATTCTGACTAAGTAGCTTCACTTAACTCACTGCCAGTGGAGAACTTCAAAATATCTCATGAGAAAATCCAAATTTGTGTGCTGACATAGCATATGAGTGATACCACCTAAATCTTGGGGAAGAAAACTGGAAATCCAGCTTCATGCATGTTAGTCTAGGACATAGCAGTATTCAGTTTTAAATAACAACTTCGTATTTTTGTTTTCTTAGTCCTTCTCTGCCTTTTTATAGCTTTAATATGCTTTGTCTAGTACTGCATTGTTTTATCTTCATCTTGGTGCTGGACATCGTTTGCAACTTAATGTTATTTGCTCCTTGCTCTTCTGTCTTTTGGTAGCAAAATTAACCATTGAGATGCTGAATAATATGCATCTGCTGCTGCTACAACCACATGAGATGAGCTGGAGTGAGGTCCTGTTTTATCACCTGGGTTGCAAAAACAACATGTCTGAGCATTAGAATGTGCAATGGCATGTTTTACATTATACAGTGGTGAAAAAGAATAGCTATTTCCTACCCAGGTTCAGCTACATCTCTTTCCTTTGCAGTGCATTCCCTAAAGCCAGCTGATGTGAAAATTATAGCAGCTCTTGGGGATTCTTTGACGGTAAGAAGATAAGTGTTTTTACTGTTCTCTTGGTAAAACTACAAACAAGTGCCTGCTCTGGTGGAGGGGAAATAGCTGTTGTACCTAGAAGCAAAGATCCATTCATACATGGATGATAATAGACCTAGCAGCTAGAACAAGGAGGAAGGTGTCAGTTCTTCAGCACTGTTCCTCCCACGCACATATTCACATGCTTTTGAACTTGGGCGAAAACACAGGCAAATCCTTTGAAGAGGTGCTTAAATCATTTTCTGATTTGGAGACAGATGAGATCAGATGCTGTTGAAACTAATAGCACAGAGCCCAAGCCTTAAGTTACTGTGTTTTTGAAATTTTTCTGAATAGGAATGGACTGGTGAACCTGTTCTTTTGCCTCAGTTCTTTCAGGAACTAAGGGATGTCAGATAATAGCCTTTTATTCATTTTTGCATTACTGAGATGAGGATGTACAGGGGTGAGAGCCCTCTGACTTTATCCATTTCAGAAGATACTCAGTCGTTTTATTGTGCCTGTTTAGCTCATGGCTAATTTCTTTATCAAGATGTAGTTCTTGCTGAGGATGATTATCTTTGGTAGCCTAAAAGGAATATGTCTCAGCATTCAGACATCCTATATTCCAGTTATGTCTTTCTGCCTAATGTTTTCATACTGGTCAAAGGATGAAACTCTGCAGCCAGCTCGAAGGAAACAACTGGGCAGAAAGATGTAATTGGAATGTAGATTTCTCTGAATCTGAGCCTTAACAACAAAGACATTGTGTGTACAAACCATGAAGCTTTTACAACTATATGAAAGGCATGTTGCTAGAACTCCTACACACAGGAGGCTACTGAAATAAATAGAAGCATTTGAGTGCAAACCTGCAATGTTGACAAATGCAAGATATTCTTTATATAGCTGTGGTTGCCATATTATAATATCCAGGACCTACAGGTGTTTCTGCTTCTAAGTATAGACTGTAGGAACAGAGAGTAAAATCTGCTTTCATAGAAAGTGCAGTGCTGTGTTGCTGTCTTAGAGATGTGCTTGGCCCACACATAGTTATTCTGAACATCAGTCTTCCATTAATTCAATGAAGCTTATACATAGAAGAAAATGTAGTATTGTGGTTTAGTCAGAGGTAGCAGCAAATAGTCTACCTGGTCTTGTGCTGTACTGAAGTACTACCCTGTACCCAAAATTTAGCATGAAACTATAATATCACAGCTGGCAGGCACTCTGCTTCTGAATTACGGTGTTGTTTTAGGAGGGATGTAGTTGTTAGCTTGCCTCTTTCTTCAGGGTAAGTGTAGAGAGTGCTTTGATCCTTGCTGCACTACTACTATAAGGCTCTTCATTTAGCAAAATACTTTCCAAATTGGTGTAAAGGTATTATGGTGCTTCTTTCTGAGATATGTTTGTTTTCTCTGTTGAGTTCATATAGTGATTCTTATCATTAGCCAAAAAGTTTTATGTGTTTATCTGAGACGTTTTTATCATTCTTGAGTAATGCAAATGTAAATGAGGTATTCAGCTCATCTAGACCCGTGAGAAGAAAGCCATTGTTTCATGGCTCCATCATGGATTTTGTGTGTCTTATACAATATGATGCTTGTAAGTAATTATGAAAGGCTTTGATGCTGTCTTCAGGAGGAAGGTTGGGAAAAAGCCAGATGCTTTATAAAGCTTTTGAAGAGATGCATTCAAAAGAAAATAAAATGACTATGTATGAGTGATTATTATATTAGTAATTGTGCTTTAATTTCATTTGGTTAATGTAAAATAATGCCCAGGCTGGTACAGGAATTGCCTCAGATAATCTCCTGGATTTGGACACGGAATACCGTGGACTTTCTTGGAGGTAAGCCTTCAGCCAAGGTGAGGGGTGTATATTCTCTCCTGTAAGGAATATTATTCTTTTCCACATGTTTTGGGGCTTTCAGCTGCCAGAGAGTAGAAAAAAAAAAATTGCTTCTCAGGCTAGTATTTCTTGTGAAGATGTATCAAGATCCAGGATTTGTCATAAGGGTGGCTTCACAGAAAATGTTTTCAGCAATGGATTTTAAGATGGCCTTTTGACTTCTCTCATGCTTTCATCTTTGGGTCCTTGTGAAAGTTTTTATTTTTATGGTGGGATGGCAAGTTGGAAATCTACAAAACTGGAGAAAAATCACTGGAATGAACAAGTCAGAACTGCTTGCTTTTGGGACTTCTCAAAGTTTGCTATTTCTGAACTTTATGTAGCACCATGGAAAACAGTTTGCTTAACTGGAGAACTTTTACCACATGCAGCACACAGTTGTAAAAGACTGAATGTTTTTGGTGTGATGATGTAGCTCAGTTGACGTTGACTGAAGCAGTTCTGTGCTGTCCTAACCCCTTTCCATAAGATGCAGTGTGGCCTCAGTGTCCCACAAACTGAAAAGCTGGCGGGAACGTACCCCTGTGGAGGAAGCAAGAGAAGAGAATGAGGAGCCGCTGCTCTAGCTCTCGTCACCCAGGGAGCTGGCTGCTTGATGCTGCCTTAGAGTGGCTGGAACTAGCCTCAAAGTTGACCTTCTAATCTGCAGTACTTTTGATCATTTGAGTATGTAGCTGTCTCAGGCATTTTTCTGCCATTTCATAATGATTGACTGTACCTGCATACAGCTGCAAGATCATTAAATCCTTCTGACAAGCATATTTACCACTGAAACCTCAGCCGTTCTCCCCAGTAGCGCTTCCACTTCTGTCCTCTCCATGTCCCCTGATAGATTGATAGTTACCAAATTAATCACCCTTTGCCTTTTCTCATGGTAGGTTTTCACTTTGCTTATTGTCTGTGTCCACCTAAGAGATGAGTGACTGGGATTTCTCTTTCTCATTTTAGTATTGGAGGAGATGCATCATTAGAGAACGTGACGACTCTACCTAGTAAGTAAATGCTTTGCTGGATCTAATTGGCAAGACTGAAAAGAGGGAATAGGCCGATTGCTGCTGTGTTTACCGAGAGCTCTAAGCATCTCAAAGCTGTTTTAGAATAATTAACAAGAACTACCTTTCAGAGAAACAATATCCTAGGACTAATGAATAAAAAGTTGGCTTCATCAATGAAGCTGAGAAGCAGCTAAAAATTCCCTTCCTTTCTTTTCCTTCTCCCTTCACAACTGCTTGGTGAGTGTTATTTGAATTTCTAAATAAGTTTGCTATTTCCATGCTTGTGATGCAATTAACAATTGCTTTTAATAAATATTTCACCACAGTTTTTTTCCAAAATAGATGTTTGTATAGAGTAGACCTCTTTAATAAATGACGCTGACTACTCATGCATATAAACTGAAGGGAATAACTTTAACTTTCTCTTCACTGAAACATGCAACTTCTTGTAGCTCAGTCTATTGTTAATGTAAAGCCACTGGAGTTTCAGTTTGGATCACCTGTAATAATAAACTTCCATTTAAAGAGGACCAGTAAACTGTTCTTTGTGTTGCCCATTTATTATAAGCAGAATGTAACAAGAATCTAATTAGAATAACCAATTAATTTATTCAGTGGATGCTATTACCTTTGACAAAGCTGTCATCAAAATGTGGTTAAATTCAGTCTTTGAGATTAAGGTAGTTCTTGTAGTTTATAATGTGACTATTTTCACTATCAGCTGTGAATTACTATCAACTTGCTTTTGGAAACTACTACAGAGGCAATGGAGAATGTGGTGGGATTTTGTCAGAACCATGCATTGGAGGCTTTCTTCTTCATATTTGTCACTAGTATGAGATTTTGCATGGCTGTGAAGTAGACCCAGATCCTCTAGCTGAAAGCAATCTCCTGCTGGGCTGAGGCCCCTTCAGCCTCGCTTCGCAAAGTCACCATCATATGACTGAGGATTTTATTTTAAGCTTTACCCACTACAACATGAGAGATAACTGCACACAGTAGTCATCAATTCTGCTCATCTTATCTGCCAGTGACAGTGCAGGGCACAGCAAGCATGCTGCTGTCTGAGTTGCTGCCAGCTGGTGGTCTCTCCTGCCACTGCTTGGTGGGTGCAACTAGTTGAGTGGAGGCTGCTGCAGCAGCGTCTCTGCTGTGCTCTCAGAGAGCAAAACTGTGGCAATGCTGGTGTGTGCTGGTTCCTGTAGGCAGGAAGCAGATGTACACATTTCCCTTTCATTGCCATCTTTCTTTTTCAGACATCTTCCGAGAGTTCAATGTTACAATCTTGGGCTATTCGACTGGCATCGGGAGTGAGAATGATTCAAATGCATTCCTTAACCAGGCAGTTCCTGGAGCACAGGCTGAGTATGTAGCTTTTTGTTTTACATTTGCAGGTGATGGTTGCTTCATCTAATTCCCTTTCAACTGTCTCATGTGCTGTCATAACTTGCTCTGATCAGCAAGCAAAACCAGTCTAGTTAGAGTTGAAAATTGGCTCAAAACCAGTTAAATATGTGGGCTTATTTAATAGCTGAACTTTCAAATGAAGCCAACAGTCCTGGTTATGAAATCCACAAACAAGAAACTGGCAGAAACTGTATGGTGGTAGTGTTCCTCTTCAACATCTATTCGTTTATCTATTTATCTGTCAATAAATCTCTGAAAGGATGGATGTTTTCAGAAAATGAGCATGTAGTGAATTGGTAAAGAGATGCTAGGAGAAGAACTAGATTAAATCTTCCATAATTCTGGCCTCAGGCTTCTGGATAAGCAAGCAAGAGTGGTCAAGTGAGAGGAAAAAAACATAGCCACAGTCTGGAATCTGAAGAAAGGAAAATTGCTGATGGCCATATATGGGTTTTGGTGCATTGCAGACTTAGGGGTTGTAATGTCTTGTGGTCATCTGAATTTGGCTCTTTGCTTTTAGTCACACCTGGGAGGCTGCATGAGTTCTGCTTTGCTATACTGCTTAGCCTAGAAATCCTTGGCTTATTGAAGGAGTCAGTGCTGTTTAATTAATGAAACAGATGGCTGCTGGAATTCAGTCATAGTTTGGGCACAGGTTCTGGCAGACCATGCCTGGATTTGACATTGTTAGTTGATATTACCCAGACCTTAATTTGTTTGCTTGTTTAAAGAAAAATTCCTTTTACTTCTTAAAGAGGTCTTGGAAGTGAAGTTCAGAAGCCAAGTAAGGTGTTTGGGTTTGCTGTATCTGAGCAAAGATTGTTGGGATTTATCAGGTATTTTTATTGCTCTCCTGCGGGCCCTGTGTAACTTCTGACTCATACTAGCAACCTCAGTAAATGCTTGGATTTACTGACAAAAATAGTCTGCTAGGTGCCCTGATATATCCTATAGCCTGCCATACCTGAGAGAAGAGATTTTATTTCCTAGCGATGACTGAATATATCTTTGTATATCAGTGAAACGTGCAAGGATTATGGCTCCAATTCAGCCTTTCATGAGAATTTATTAACATACTTCCATATGCAGCATATATCCAGATCAGCTTTTGTTTGTTATAGGAAAGAATGAGATAGGTGCCTGTCTTGTATTTTATATCCTAAACAGGCTTTTTGGAGTGGTGGGAGGACTTGAGATGGGATACACAATCTCTTAAGTCACTAATATGACTTAAAGCAGTTTGTATTGGTAGTAACCGAGGCATTGCTATTAAACAGCTATTTGTTAGCTGTATGAAATTAGTTGATGGATGTTAGTCTAATGAAAAGTTGTTTACTTCATCCATACCAATTAGTTTTCCCTCTTCCCATGCAAGGAGCTGGACTGGATAAACATGATGAAGCGGAGCTATCTATTTTCTGCAACCATCTTTTGTAAATGTTCAGCATGGAGATGCAGACAACAATTGTCCCAGATTTCTGTTAGTCTTTTGTTGTTCTCTGTCTCATTGCTCTCTGTAGAAACGCTGCAAAAGTTAAGTCCTGTAAAGTACTACACTAATATCCCTGAGCTTTGTGATGCTTCTTTTGGCTTCTATTCTTTCACATGTTGGATCTTGATGCCTCTGAGAAGATTAATGCATCCTAGTTGAATACTGAAATGCATTGCAACATAAGGAAAGGTTTCTTCTGATTTAGGTATTTGTCTCTGAATGATGATGCGATCCAGCATTTATTCTTCATCAGCCAAAAATACCCATTTTCCTATGATTCAGAGGGCAAAAAGAGTCCACAAGTTAATGGTGGTATTTCAGAATTGTTACCTGGCCTGTCTCACTTTTGCATGCTAATCTGGAAACTACTTTCCACAGGTGCTGGGACCTTTCTGAAATCAGGTAGTTCTGCACCCTTAACAGCTTTTGGAAATCAGGTGTAAGGGTTCCTTAAAATGAAAACAGTGTATGCTTTGAAGAGCTCTATAGTGAACTTGATGGCAATGTAACAATGCAGATCTCATTCAGCAAAACATTCCTAAGCCTATCTGCATTCATTGCCAAAGTGCTTCTGTACATGGTGGAGTTAAGGATAGATCGGAAGCATGTTGCTGAGGCAAACCCTGGCTGAGATCTCTGATTTCACGTGAAAAAAAGAGGTTAAGGATTTAAGACTGAGAGGAGAGAACAGGTGACAGGAGCTGTGAATATATGTATTTCCTATTAGCAAACTGTTTCTGTTGATGAAGATCTAAATTTGGTGGAAACTGCAGCTCAAGGATGGATGATTGCTGGCACTGCTTCATTCAAGATGTTGTTAGATCTTACTAGCTGCACTGGCTCAGGATGCATCAGCACTTCAGTGACTGCGTGAGAAGTCAAAGGTGTTTCAGACTGTCAGCTCAATAAGTGGTGTTTTCCTCTGGATCCCTATTGAAGTCAATGTCCTAGCTTAGGGGTTTCTAGAGTAAGAACAGAAGGAAACTGTGACCACCTGTGGCTTGTGATAGCTTTGGCATATAAATAAGTAGGTTATGGCATTGGACAAGGGTAATGGTGAACAGAACTATTACATGTATACAGTGCCTGTGTCACAAGAAGATGTATGACAGGGCTCATTCCCTATTATAGCTGGCTGGGGTTAACAGTTAGTGTTAGGTCAGTATTCAGTTGGAGGGGGATGGTGAGAGGTATCTCCTTATTCCTACAGTAAACACAGGAGAGCTAAGCTCTGGTTGCCATACAAAACAAGTGTTGTGCTTATTAATGTCAGCTGATATGCTTCCAGAAATGATAACAGACAGTCAGCGAAGTGTTTCTAACAAGAGCCTGGAGGGAGATGCAGCTCATACTATACTACAGAGCTGCCTGGAAGGCCAAAGCTTTCTAACATCATTCTCATTTCTCTGAATATTTGAGGATCAACATGTCAGGGCAGTCAAACAAGGTTGAAGTGTTCAGCCCAGGTAGCTCAAAATTCATGGCAGTTTTTTTATGTATGTATATGTACAAAAAAGAAAGAGTGCTCGTCTGGCTATTGGAAAACAGTGAGGCTCTCATCTTAACTTGTCTGAGTAATCTTGAAAGTTTCTTGGGTTTTTAATTACTCTGGAAAGGTAGTGTGCACAGAGCTGTTTTACATAATTGAAAATTAAGTATTCACTCTGCGTGCAGGCTACAGAAATGAGAGAGGTGTGCACAGTGAACTCTGAAACCCTTCAGCATTGCAGGGGGATGAGCTGTGGTTTATGCACAAATGTTGCTCAAGAGGTCAATTAAATATTGGGACTTGGGATTCCCTTCTTGTTTTAGTCCCTGAGAGATAGATTGATAGCAGCCTAGGTCTGAACAGGCCATCTGCTTACAAACATGTACCTGTGTCTGGGTTTTCAGCTGCTTTATGTGCTGAGCACTGTAATAGAGGCTAAACTTACGGTTCCAGATTCATTACTGAACTTGAGTAAAATCAGTATGCAGGTTCAATTTGATGTTGACTTTCTGCAAAGATGTGAACACGTAATTTGATTGTGGCAACATGAGGATTGTACTGTCTCCTCACTCAACCCTTCTGATATCTGACAACTGGATTTTTGAGGTGTCTGAAGAGTGTTAATGCTGTTCTCTCCATAAGAGTGTTTCTTTCACTCACTAGTTGTCCTTCTTCACAGGCATTTACCAGCCCAAGCAAGAAATCTCGTGAGACTAATGAAAACTGATCCTGTAAGTTGTCTGGGACTCCTTTAATCACAGCATGAAAATAAACAGGTGTTCTATCACATGACAGATCCACCTGCAACAACACCATATGTGTATCAAAGGCAAAGAAATTCAGGCTTGTTATTTTCTTTTTATTGCACAGAGAATTGACTTCAGTGCTGACTGGAAGCTCATAACGGTGCATATCGGAGGCAACGATCTGTGCAACTCTTGCAAAGACCCTGTGAGTAGTAGAAATTGTTAACTGAAAGTGTAGCGGGAGTGTGATATCAGTGTAGAAACATGTTCAAGGGAAACACATGGTTCTTTAGAGCCTTCAGAGAGATAGCCTAAGTTATATGTGCTGCTGCAGGTTTTGATGGTGCTTGCTGCTGACAGTGCCCTGATACAAAAACCTGCAACTGAGTAGAATGGTTGTTATCTGTCTTTGCTACTGTCTTTTGACCATGAGCAAAAACTGGAAGGGAAGAAAAGCTTCACTCCTCTGATGTGGTAACTGCTCTATTGCTAGCATGGCCTCTTTAGACATCCAAGAAAGAATCGTATTACTTTGAACTACCACTAGTCCAGTCCTACAATTGTCATCACCCTGTAAGTCTCAGTGTAGGGAGGTGCTAGGAATAGGTGAGGTATGTATGAGGGAAGTTACTGCAGTGCTCAATATCATCTGAATTTTTTGCTTCTCTGGATTGTGGAGAAGCCTTTAGGGCTGCCATAAGGAGATCATGGGAGTTGAGTGGGCAGGTGGCAGGCAGAGGCCACCTTTTTCTGCCAGCTCTTACTCTCTCGCCTTTAATATGCTAACTTCTTGGGAGCATTTTCAATTCTCCTGCAGCTTCTTGTGCTTGAGAAATTTGCTGCTTCTGCAGGAGCCTTGCTAGGCATCTTTGCTGCTGCTGCCAAGTTTTATAGCTCTATTTATAGCTATGACCTTGACTAGCAATGATTTCACCTAATTTTATGAGAGCTTATCAGCTGGCTGTGAGCACGCCTATGGCTGCTTGGCTTATGCTGTTCTGCGTGCATTCAGATTGGGTTCCTTCCTGCATCTTTATGTGAAGGACCCAGTGGATTTGGATTAAATACACCACTATTCAACAAGGTTTATTTTAAATTCAAAATTTCACCGAGTCTTTCTACATTTTAGATTAATTGATATGCTTAAAATCCCTGGTCTCTAGAAAGAAGCAAGAACATTCTACTCACCACAGTGTGTGGCAGAAAAGCAAGTGAATTAATGTGATTCTCCAGCCTCCCAACCAAAAGGCCTTGTGTCTCCATTTAGCAGTAATCTCTTCTCTTTCTATCAGAATCACTACTCAGCTGTGAATTTCGTCAGAAGGATTCAAGAAACTCTTGATATTCTACACGAGCAGGCAAGTGCTGTGATATTGTCTAGCTCATACCAGTACATGACTGACTGGTGCTAGCTCTTCTGTTCGTTTCGTTTTGGGTTTTTTTTCGTTCTGGTACCAAATGTATTCTATTCACTTCTGCAAAAGCATTTTCTTTTGTCTTGCCTATCTGCAAGCAGGGAGAGGCAGCTGAGTTGGGGGAGTTTGGTGGGGTTTTTTGTTGCTTCCCTCCTCCTCCCCCCTTCCAACAACGGAGAAAGGGAAAGGGTGTCAAGTGACTGGACTTTGGGGTAAAGGTGGGCTTGCACTGTGGGCTGCATAGAATCATAGAATGGTTAGAGTTGGAAGAGACCTTAGAGATCATCGAGTTCCAACCCCCCTGCTGTGGGCAGGGACACCTCCACTAGAGCAGGTTGCTCAAAGCCCCATCCAGCCTGGCCTTGAACACTTCCAGGGATGGGGCATCCACAGTTTCCCTGGGCAACCTGCTCCAGTGCTTCACCACCCTCACAGTAAAGTATTTCTTCCTAATATCTAATCTAAATCTCCCCTCTTCCAATATAAAACCATTACCCCTTGTCCTGTCAATACACTTCCTGACAAAGAGTTCCTCCCTGGCTCTCCTGTAGGCTCCCTTCAGATATTGGTAGGCATAATCAGTTCCTTCCAAGCTAAATTCTGGTTTACCTTTCAGGTTCCAAAAGCTCTAGTGAGTCTGGTTGACGTGATGGACCTCCTCCC
This sequence comes from Limosa lapponica baueri, assembly GCA_002844005.1. Taxonomy (NCBI): domain Eukaryota; kingdom Metazoa; phylum Chordata; class Aves; order Charadriiformes; family Scolopacidae; genus Limosa; species Limosa lapponica. The sequence continues at coordinate 2,537,576 of KZ505646.1, read as the reverse complement.
TCTGAGACAGTTGTTTGTGGATACTCAAGTTCAGTGCCCCACTTACATGGCAGAGTAAGGCTTGTTTGACTTCCTTTTGCACCTGAGCTTACTGTCCATGATGATAAAGCGTGTTCTTATTCCATGCTTCTCTCATCATTTGAACTGATGTTCAAAGGTAGCACTACAGTCCTACGCACATCCCATGCAGTGCTGACATCACCCTTCCTGATGGTGTTGTCATCTCTTGGCTTTGACCTAAGTGTTGTCAGAGGACATGTGTGTTTTGTCCGGGTCTAGAACTGTAAGGTTTCCTGTGCTACATAATGTACACCTCAATGAGCTTGAGTTAAAGTTATAGATACAGGGTTCCTCATTGTGGGGTTGAAGTCCACAAGCATTTGGATTTTCAGGCCTTTTGAGGGAATGTGGAGTATTTGCAGAGCAGACAGGTTTCTTCTGCTTCAGAGCCTTTATGGCAATGGGTAATTTGATTCTTTGCTGACCCTCCAGACAGGGACAAATTCTGTGTCTTGGGAATGCAAAAGGAATTGTTGATTGGAAAGGTATCAGCTCAGAGGTAATGCAGCCAGTACATTTAAAAGATCTGCTTTCTAGCTCCAGAGGGACTGTCACGCGCCTCTGTCAGGCTGCAGGGCCTATGGATGCCAGTGTGTAATGAAGGAGCCAAAATATCACAGTACAGGGTACATCGCTTTGATGTACCTGGGGGTGAAACCAAACTGATTTAGAGTAGTATCATTCGTGTAAGGCAGAAAATAAGACTAAGGCTTGAAATTATGAATGATGGCAAGGACAATAATTCATTTTCACAGAAATATGACTGTACAGTTTTCCTTGTTCCTCCCATGTCCAAAGGTGTTGGGCGGCAAAGGGTGACTTCTGCATTCTCAGATCTCTAACTCTCTCTATTCCTGTTTTCTCCTCTAACTTCTCCCACAGTTATCTGTGTAGTTGTGTTCTCACAGGAGAAGAAAACTCACCAAATCTGACAATGGTGAGGGAAGTCACCAGAGGTTACCAGGTATGTTTATCAAGAGTGGTGCATTTACTTTATTCCGGTTAAGGTGAACTCTTGATTACCAAGCAACATATCATAGCAATATTTTACCCAAATGGGCCCGATGAGCTAAGCAGGAGGTAATTTGATGCTATCCAAAGCACCATATGACCAAAACAAAGCAGCAAAGCTTTTTAGAAAAATTTTAGTTTCTAACAGAACCAATGGATAAGGTGGGATTTCAGTCACCAAAATCCTGTCCCCCACAGACAGTTGTAGCATTGTGTTCCAGCCTTCCTGGCCACCTTTTGCCAACATCTGTGGGTATTTCAGTTAAGAAGTAAAAGCTTCCTTCTGATTCTTGGGCTCTTGAAAAACAAAACAAAACAACACAAAAACATAACCCATACAAAAACAAAACAACAGGAAAAAAAAACCCAAAACCAAAACAAAAAACCAAACAGTTATGATGCAGAGATGCTGATGGTCATTTTTTTGTTTCTTGCAGCTTGGCCTTCGGACACTAGTGGAGTCTGGCAGATATGATACTCATGAAAATTTCACAGTGATCATCCAGTCTTTCCTCCAAAATCCCAAGGTTCCTCTTGGTCAGGTATGGTCTAAAGAAACTTCTGCATGCAAAGGACAAAGTGTGGGTATCTAACCTTTAGAGACTATCTGCAAAATAGTTTCAGCTTGTTCTGTGCTTTTCTTATTAGAACTTGTTGCTTTTTGGTACAGTACATCAGATTTCTTCATATAGTTAGCAGTTTTTTGTTTTACATGTTGTGCTGTCAATATGAATTACTGTTTTGGAAAATTAATCAAACCCTGAATTAAGAGGTTTGTGTATGTTCACAAGGGTACATAAATAATTTTCTTTCTGAAAATATAATATGATTAATAAAAGACAGATATTAAGTTACAGTTCTTAAGGCAACATAGCTGCATTGCTCACTGGAGACTACAGCATCACCTCCTCTTCACATCCCATAACTCATTCTTCTGTGCCTGAGAGAGAAGCTTACATATGATCAGGTGGAAATGGTAGTTTTATGCAGCGAGCCATTTTTCTTGTTATTGACAATTTTATCTCGGTACCTTGAATGGTAAGTCTCAGTAAACTATAAATCTAGGGAATGACCCAAACCTTCTCTGAAACTTCATGTGCTAGTTTTCACATGCATTTGCACCTCTTCATCTCACTTGGAACTAACAGCCAATGGGGCAAAATATTTAACAGGGATTGGTCTGGTATAATTGAACCAGAGTAATCCTGAAAATGTTGGCAATAGCTAGTGACAAGTTTAAAAGGTTCAGACAAATTTGGAAAACTGGCTGAAAGCTTCACAGGAAAAGCAGGCATTGATTTTTATTTTTGTTGTTGTTTTGTGTTTGTGAAGCTGGTTCCTGTGAAAAGTCATCACTAGGGATTTTGGTATTGAGGTAGGGAACACTGAAGTAAAAACAGAAGCAGCAAAATATTTCTGAACCTTTTTATAGTCTCGCAAACATTAGTTCAGATTTTAAGAAAGCTCGGGGTGCTGTGGTTTTGTATCTCGTACAACATTTGAAAGTTCCTGAAGTGAAAACTCTGCCTCTAAACTTGGGAAGAGATATCAATTGCAAATTTTTATAGACATCCTCTAATAAGCTAGCCCAAACACTGAACCAAAACCTGCTTAAGTTTTGAGAAAGGACTGCTCTGAGCAAAAAAAATGCTGTTTCAGTCATCTGTGATGTAAACTTTTTCTTATCTCAATACTCACATGAAAGCCAATATATTTAAATTTCCAAACTCCTTTTCCTTCAGATGCTCCAGTATCTGTATTAAGGTACAGCTTCACTCAGAAGGGAGACTGTACTGGTGAACAACTGCCTTTGCTTGAACACTTACTTGCCTCTTGTTCCTTTCAAACTTGCAGAGCTGACACAGCTGTGAAAAAGCAGATGGGCTCTCTTCCTTCTGGTAAAGCATCCATAACATGCTTGTTACCATGTAAAGGTACTGCAGAGCTTACTGGTGCCTGTGGTGCCAGTTCTGATGATGTGTCAAGGAGAGGAACCGATCTTTATTGCAGAACCCAAAGAGAGACTGGGCACATGACTGAAAATGGTGGTTTTGCTGCTTCTGGGTGGATCTGCCCTTGGATGCACATAAGCATCTCTAGTTAAGTGTTTCTGGTAGCTCATGGACCTGCTGAAGTACACTTTGTATCACCAGGTAATCATGAGACTTTCCTCCTTGGAGCAGCAAGAACAAGTAGCACAAACCTCCTTCTACTGGCTCTGATTTGGCCTCAGCAACCCTAAGTTGGAGGTGTGGATTCTTCCACACTCAGATGTCCTTTATGCTTTTGTTTGTAGGATGGGCATCCAGATGTCTCCTACTTCTCACCTGACTGCTTCCATCCAAGCCAGAAAGGCCATTCTCAGCTTGCCAAGGCTCTCTGGAATGCTGTGGTAAGGTGACAGGGTCTGCATGTAATGTGGTCTTTACCTAGATCTGACTACCATTAAAATAATCTCTGTAATAAAGAGATTGCAATTGCAATAAAGGCCTGATTAATGCTGGACCTTGTGTTTGTTTCTTCTTTACTAGTTTGATACTCTCTAATTTCTGGAGCTGCTCTCAGCCTAGAATCTCTTGCTTCTCAAAGTGTGTGGGGAGGAGAGGGGTGCTGTAAGTGCATGATCACAGTCATTTGTTATTTCAGCTGAGCAAGTCTACTTCACCCATTGTCATGAAAGGTGGGACAGTGTTCAGTAAGGATGATGTTTCTATGCACTGATGTGGGAAACCACCAAATAAAGAATTGTAACTGCCTACATCAATTTAAAATGGATTACTTAGAAGTTTGTTTTAAATCCATGCTTTGTGAATGTCTCATTAGGAATTAAAGTGGCTTTAATTCAGTTTAGTTTTACTACCTTTGGAAATGAGGAAAGCTCAATAAAAATGTGTCGTTAAAGATTGCTTAAGCAAACTCATTTTACTTGGCATTGCAATGCAGTAGTATGCATCGAGTCAGAGGCGGTATCTCAGATCCTGGATGGTAACTTCTATATACTTCAGGGTAATGTCTTAACAGCTGACATGATTGCTTGCAATCATCCAGCAGTACCTCTAATTAAATTTGGTTTAATCTTCTATGCATAAACAGCCTTTTGTTGGAGACGCCATCATGAAGCTTAGCTATAAAAATTGAGGGACTCTTAGTGTCTTGTCTTTTCTGCAAGAGAAGAGAGTTTATGACCTTGCTTTCTGGCGAAATTCCAAGGTACTTCATGTGCCTGCCAAAATCCTCCAGGAGTTTAAACTGATCCAGTGAAGCTTTCCACTTCCCATTTTAAGCTTCTTTCTAGTGTTGCTGTTTTGTTACGCAGTTGCCATGTTCCTTCTGAGAAATAGATGCATTTCAGCCTTGGGTAAATCAAGGTCTGTAAAGACAGGCAACTTTATATAAATTTGAAAGGTATATTTAGATTCATTTGGATTAGAATTGATATACAAATGTAAGGTGAGCCTACATGGTTACAAAATAGGGTTTTTTGTTTTCCTTTCTAGTTACAGCCTGTAGGCCAGAAAGCTGACTCATTTGATTTTGCGGCTGACATTGTCCTCGACTGTCCAACTCAGGTAAATATACCTACGTTGTGGAGAGTGGGTATCAGGTGGCTGTACGTGCTCATGCTCGCTGCAGAGAGCAGGGTTCAGTATGTCTAAAACAATTTCACTGAAAACTTTTGTTCTCTGCTTACTTCCGAGTGAGCAGTGCTCTCATATATCTGCTCTGATGTCCATTGGCTTTTTACTGTGCAGTGAGCACTGATTGACAACATGCTGATTTATGTGTTTTCAGTTGTAGCAGAGGTTGTGTTTTCTTATGTTTGTGAAGTACAGAGGCAACTCAGGCAGCCGGCAACGAATATGCTGCATTAACTTTCCCATCAGAATCAATGGGGTTTGGGCACCCCAGCGGCTCTAAAAACTCTGGGATCTGTTATCTCTTGAATTAGTGGCAGGTTGGTTTTCCTGGCCTGATCCACAACAGAGGTACTCCAGACTCTTTGGAAGCTGCTTCTACAGTTATAAAACAAACTGCCGAACTTGCAGTACAGTTGGTAGGTATCAGCACGTGGAAATGACTGCTGCTGTCAGCAAAAATTGTCTCCCTTTCTTCAGCAGTTTCAACGAGGAGGCCCAAGAATGAACAGATCAGGGAGCTGAGTTGTTCTCTTGGGTCTGGAGACAGTCATTCAAGTCATACGGGAGACTTTTGCCCATATTGTACCCATCCTGTCAGAAAAGGAAGATCTGCTGAGTTACTAAACAGCATATTTCAAAAGTCCTCAGATTCACTTAAATCGCTTCTACTTAATTTTACCCAATATTCTCTCCAGGCAGCTTAAATTAGCAACTTCTTCAGTGCCACATAATGTGGTTTTTATACTTATTTCCCTTCATCCATGCCTATTCAAAGATGTTGTTTTTCAGAAGTAGGCATAGAAAAGTTTTATATCCCCTGGAAAAAAACATATATGGCCATTGTTTTCAGAAATGGTAAGCCTGTACTGCTTTGGAAAAGTCATTGACAGCAGTGTCAGTAGCTTTCCCTGCTCAGAAAGCTTTGAGGTAGATGATGAAACAGTGCTACAAAGGAATAAAAAGACTGTTTCCAGGGGATTTCACCTTCTGTGTTACTAAAGGGAGTAGTAAATTACTTCAGATTCTGACACCCACAAATTCCATTTATTGTTCTCACAGTTTCTCACTACAGTCTACTTCAGGTAGACATGTGCATGGAAATGCCAGGTGTGCCAGACTGTAAGGGCCCCACAAGCCAAGGAAAATTAGTTGTATTGAAGCAACTTAAAATAGGATAAAACCCTGCAAATAAAAGATCAGTGGTCCTTCTAATCAACTAAATATGCCTTCTGATTTAGTGTGTTGTAAGACTCCTCATGCAGATACTGGAATTGCTCTTATTTGAGCTAAGTGTGCATCTCGGTGAAATTTTTTAGCCTATACAATGTGCATGCATTCCTGGCATTAGTAAGGGACAAAAATAACCGTGCAACTTATACAGCCTCTCTTGGGGGGAAGAGTGATCCTTTCAGAAATCAGTCTTTCATCTCCCCTCTGCTGACACGGGAAGATCTGCCCAGGTTTATCTAGACTTTACATCAGTGTCTTTTGATAGGACTAAACATCTAGTAAAGTATATGTAATTTTTGGAAGGTTAAACTGTAAGGAAAATGTTAAACTGTTATCAGGATCTGGCATATGTCATTTTTGCCATAGGGTGCTGAACACAAGTCTTGCTTTTGAATTTTAAGGAAGGAGCATGGTTTCAAAATCCAGATCCCTATTTTGCAGCTTAGGCAATTACTTTCTTGGTGATGTGATGTCTTGATATCACTTGCTATGGTCTGTACCATGTGTTTATTGCCTATTTTTTCTTACTTGTGTATTCCTCTTTCTACAGAACAAACCATTTCTGGCAACATACAAGAATACCAATTACACACATCCACCTGTGGAGCCCACTGATGAGCCAATAGAGGTAATTGTTCATCTTTTGCTGCATTTTAGGCAAACTATGCAAAGCTGTATCTGGTGACTGTTCACATCATCTTGAATTTATAGATGAGATGATAAACTCAGTCCTGATTATCAGTTTTCAGAAAGGGAGGTCTCTCTTGCATTGCATTTTTTCCTGTGTAAAGAGATGTTAAACTTAACTTTTCCTAAAAGCTGAACAAAATGAACTGTATTAATTGCTGCAATTGTAGCAAAACTGTGCTCAACAGTAAGTCATCTGGGATGCGTCATTAATTCAGATAGCAAGTTCCTCACAACAGGGAGAAGATAACTTAGAACCCTGACCCCCCACATGATCTGAAGAAGGTTTACATATTCTCTCCTTGAGCCACTGTACTTCTATACTTCAGTAAATTTAACCTGTAGAGGGCAGTCACCTTTACATATTGGATATGCAGCCAGTTACAAAGGTAATAGGAATCCATTTTCAAAGGGATTCACATTCCACCATGACTGAACAACTGCCACAAGGTAGATTAAACAAACTGCAGAAACAAACTTGGTGTAGGACTTGAGGAAATGGGGCAGTTATTTGCTCTTGACAAATGGCTGCAGGAACAAAGACTAAGTGTGGGTGGACATGGCAGCAAAATAGGCTGGGCTAGTTTGGCATGCTGGGGGTCCTCATGCCTAGCCTAGATGGCTGATAATATAGCCTATTACACCATTTTTTACAAGAACAGATGAATTTGTCGTGATGTTTTTTAAGGCTAACCATGCTTTCTGAAGACCACTGGTTCTGAATGGTATAATTCTACAATTGTGCAGTCTGAATGGTATAATTGTGCAATTGTAGAATAATTGGGGTTGGAAGGGACCTCAGGACATCCCTGCTCTAACCTCCTGCTCCAAGCAGGGCCAGCTCTTAGATCAGCATAAGCAAAAGTCTTTGCTCTTACAGAGGCTGCCCATTACAACAATTACAATTTTTTCCTTGCTGCCTTTTTAGCTAATCTTGTTGCTCACTACCAAAAAGCACGGGTGGCACATTCATCAGCTGTCTCTGCTGGTGAGCCAAGATGTTCTGCGATGTGTGGTTGACTCAATTTCCTCAATTGGTGGAGTAAACGCAATAACTGTTATACCACCTACAAATGTGTGGTAAAGTCTAATTATTTAGAGGCTGATAGCTCTCTTTACTGGAAGTTTTGAAGCTTCAAAATTTTGAAAAATTTTATATTCAGTGAAAGCAAGTGCTTTTTGGAAGTTTCTAGGAAAAGAATAGGTTTCTAGTGAGGTACATGGGAAATAATAATAATATAATACATTGATTTAATATTATAACTTTGCAGAGGATTTTATTGTTGATTTTTGATTTTACATCTGATGTCTCTTGAGACAGAGTAGGACTTCAAACCTGAAGACTCCATCTTCTAGGTCACAGGCAAAATCTCCAGGCTGTAGAGGAGAGAAAAAAAATTACCCTCCTTACAGAAATTTATCATAAGCAATATTTCTAGATGAAATGTTTTGCCTTTGGAAAAATAGAAAATTTCACCAGAAGTAATTAATGTTTGGACAGTGTTCCATAAAGAGGAAAGGATGGTTGAGCTATATAGACACAAAATTAGGATCTATGTCTTAACTTGGTTTTGCCCTTTGCTGTACAATTAAATCCTGTCTGAATTCCGTATTACCTACTAACCACAAGGTGAACCAATTTTGTAACTTGCCATTTCAGAATTGGGGCAGTGACCTGTCGTGTTCTGAACAGGCTCCATCCAGTCCAGTCCCAACATCAGGTGAGAAAGCACTTGTAAGCTAAAATCACAAATAGGAAAATTTATTAAAAAAAATAAGATCTTGAAATTGCAAATCCTAGATGGAAAGGAAATAATAAAAGCTGATATATTTAGTAGCAAAGGAAGATAGTCTGTCTTGCCACACAAGCAAATTTTGCAACACAGCAGATGTGCTCTCTGGATAAATATGATCCCATTTATTATACACATATATCATATACAGCAACATGGCAGTTTAAATTGCCTAGGCAGGTTAGTGACTCAACAGTTTTTACCTACCTGGTGAGCCTACTCTGACAAGCAGCACAGCAGGAGAGCTGTGTGTAGTTGGAAGGCTTTACGGGGAGATTGCTAATGGGAAGTATTGATCCCAAACCTGAAAACCAATCAAAAGAGATTGAATGCTTGCACCCCTAAACATATCTAATCTGCTTTCATTTTTTCCTAAGCTGTTTTAAGGTCCATTTATTTCCTTTCATTCTCCCTAGAAGTCTGTAAAAATACTATCAGGTTGGAACCATAAACTTGGATCTTTATTCTGTTAAACAGCATTTTGTGTCAGTTGCCAATAATCATGCTTTTTTCTCCTACTACTCCTTAGTACATGAGCTACAACCTGCTGACATCAAAGTCATAGGAGCACTGGGAGATTCCCTTACTGTGAGTACTGCTGTATTCCCACATTTAGAATGAGAAGAGCAATTGTTGATTTCTACCTAGATGTGGTCATGTCAGGCGCCATCAGATAGAAAGCAAATTGCTCTGGTTTGGCAAAGCAAAACTCGTCTACCTGTGCCCCTTAGCAAAGAAATAGCCTGAAGGGATATGAATGACACTGGCAATTGTGCAATCCAGTAATGAATAATTCAGGCCAGAACAGAAATGGGATCATATTATCTATTACACACAGTTTATTCAAGTGTTTTTGAAAAGGGAAATGTCTGCCTTATAGGAATAATCTTTTCTGACAAAACCAAGAGCAAGCAATTGGCATTTTTTATGCAATGAGAGATCTTGATGAAAATTCCTGTGGAAATAACTGATCGCAGAACAGAGTGCTTCTCACTCAAGATAGTTCTGATACTTCTGTATTTCAGAATTTTGCTTTCAGATGTTGCTTCCTGGGTTAGGCATCTTCCATTTAAAACTCTGATGCATTTTGTGTACCAAGAAATGCAAATTGAAAAGAGTAAGCACAGAAAAGAAAGAGCCCAGAAAAGAATGGTGGGGAATACTGCGGATCTGCACTGAAGTGTTCTGAGAAAATGTTTCAGGATTATATCGCACTACAGAATCGTTCTGGCATAGGATGAAAGCAAACATTCGTGTCAACAGTTCCCATGAATTTTAACTCCTGATGCTCGTTCTAGCAGCTTCAGCTCCCTTAGACTTTAGAGGGAGTTGAAGGGACTGAAGCCCTTAAATGATCAGGCTCATCTCCAGGCAGATGTGTGTGTCTTCACTTCCTCGTTAGCTCTGAAACTGATTTTGCTTGAGCTGATGTAATCCTCACTTTCCCCCTACTGCTGAGCTTTGAGCTTTTCCTAGAAGACCTCATTAATGACCCTGCAAGTCTCCTTCCTATCCATTGCCATGACTTTTGAAATTAATTGCTTGATTTCCTCCCCCACATCTAGTGCTAGATATGTGCACTAGCACAGATCTCTTCTTTTTTTAAATTTTAATTCTTTTAGTACCTGAAATGTCTCAGAGACCCCTAGTCATAAGGGCCCGACTCTGATGCTTGAGGTCTCTGTCTCAAGAGCTAAGCAAAGCAGTTTTTCATACTGCCATTATTCATGCAGTTTTTATCAGTTGCCGTTGCCACAGCAAGGTGTGACTGGGGTTTTTATCAAGGTATTTATTGCTGGGCCGAGGGAGGGCAGAAAAAAATGACAGAGTATGTCTCACACATATGTATGCGCACACATCTGCGCAAGGTGCAGTACAGCCAGCAGCAGTGCACGCTTTGTACTGCGTGAACATCCCCGGCACAGAGGGACTGCAGCAGCAAAGATCTGACTTGGCCCACTAAGGCATTGATTTTCCTCCTGGTGTTTCCAACAAGAGCCCTGGATGCAGTTAGTGTTCATGGCTGAATTGATACCATGGCTTTTCGAAGAATACAAAATTAAGTGAAACCACTAAGAAACTATAAAGCTGTGGAAGAACCCATTTTCATGATTGCTAACCTACATGCGAAGCAGGGTGCTGACCTTGCTAGAGGTACTGTCCCGCTACTGTGAGCTACTCAAATTCAATGCAAACTTCTTTGTTCTCATGGCCTTTTTTATTTATTTTTAAGAGATATTAAAGTTCACGCTGCAGGAAGGCTGTTCTTAGTCTAGATGCAGTTGGAGGTTAATGTGTAACATTAAGCAATTTAGTCATGTCACTAGCTAGAATGCATCTGTCTGATTTCCTAGCACCAATGCACAGTGAAATCCATAGATATGCCAACATGGTTATCTGTATTGGCAAAAAAAATCCTGCCTACACTGCGTCAAATCTATGTGTTAGACAAGCAGACTTGGTCCAGCAGAGGAAAAGTGGATTTTACATGAAAGATTTGTTTTCTTGGCAGATTAAAAAGCAGCTTCTAGCGACTTATTTACAGCTAAAACTGGCTGGGAATTTTTCATCAGTAGGTTTTTTGGTGGTTTTTTTCCCCCTGAGTTAAGCCTCTCAAAATCAGCTTTCTTCAGGAAATGCCAGGATGAAGCGTTCTCCACCAAAAAAATCCAAACAAATACAAAGCTGTTGATGTTGATTTGGGTCCCACTGGGCTGCTAAAACAATATTAGAGTGGTAGTTCTAAAGCCTTATGTCCTTGACCTTACAGTCTGATGCCTTCTGGCTGGACTACATCTTCTCTGATGCTTCATGGTCTACTGTCTAGATGAGCTGCTTTTGTAGAGAAGCCTGTGAATTCGAAGCACAAGGAGATGCAGGACAGTGCATGGTGGTCAATAAGGACATGAACCATTTATGCTAAAACTGAGATATTGCAAAAGCTTGGCTGGATGCAGAGTAAAGTTACCACAATGCTCCAGCACTCTCAAATCATGATGCCTGTCTTACATAAACTTGTGGCACTTTCTTCTTCTAGTATTTTATAAATGATTCTTTCCATCGTTTCCAGACTGCAGTAGGAGCCAACGCAGCTGACCTACAAACAGAGTGGAGGGGACTTTCCTGGAGGTGAAAATGCTTAATTTTCTCTTTCTCTGTTTTTGTCTGTAGACACAGTTAAAAGTTTGGGTCACCTGGTTGTGTAGTTACATACTTAAGTATGTAAATCCAGGGCTAGGATGTTGAGAGCAAGTATTGCTTGGTAAGGATTGGAGAAGTCAGAACTGGAAGAGAAAGGATGTGATTCTTTGGGGGGGGGGGGGGGGGGGGGGGGGGAGCTGTTTACTCTTGTGGGGGTTTTTGTTGCTTTTTTATTTTTTAATCAGACCTGATTGCTACAGGTATGGTCCTATGTGCCTGCTGGTACTGGATTACTAACATGAGTGAATTCTTTTAGCCTCTTGCTAGTCTCTCTGGAGTTTCTTCAAAGTACTGCTGTTGCTGTGATTATCTAATGCAGTGTCTAATGCTAGAGAGTCTGAGTGAGTGTGGATTGGCATGAACATGGTGAGAGCACTGCATGCATATTCAATGAACATGTTCCAAACATCTTTGCTATTGAAAAGTGGACAAAGACAATTCATGCCAGAGTGGGTATGAATCTCAATAGCCATGCTAGAGTGGAAGTAAACTGCCTGCTTCGTATGGGCAGAAGTATGGTTGATAAGCGTGTGCGCATGTGTACATTCTTTTCTTCATCCTTCCTTACCCCCTTGTATCTGCAGGCATAAATACCTTCGGGGGGGGCTGCCAGAAGTGGTATAAGAATGTATTGGGTATGCACACAGACAAGTCTTGAATGGTAAAGGAAGATGCTCTTTTCATAATTAATGTTGCAGAATCCCAGATAGGTGGTTAATGAGCATTTAATGCAGTCTCTCTTCTATGCGTAACTGCACACAAGTGTAGTTTCAGCAAAGTCACGTGGAGCAAATTCGGTGAGGAAATACACCTTTCTATGATGGGCATCCCAGCATGTCTATATGAAAAATCAGTTCTCCCAGTATGCTTTATTCCCAGTCTGGAGGCATAGCTTCTATCTTAGCTGATGCCCTGCTTGACTTAATGTGAAAACTCCTTTCAGTACTTTCCCCGAATTCTTGTGGCTTATCTCCTTAGTCCTTTTTGAGGTTAGTCTCTTTGGTTTTTTTTTTCCATCCTGGGCTGCTACAGCAACATATGGTGACAATAAGACAGATGGTTGCAGGATTAACTCTACTTGATAATTTTGTTCTTTGTCTTTGTAGTATTGGAGGTGATGGGACCCTGGAGACCCACACTACTTTACCCAGTGAGTATCCTGAGAAATCAATGTGAGAAAAGCTAAAGACGAGTATTACTCTGAAAGTAGTCTAAGTGGATGCTAGGAAACATCTGGAAATGGTCATGCTTTTCTTGCAAAAAGTGGGGGATGCCCATCTATTGTAGACATGAGCAGTTCATGAGAGTCACAGCTGAAACCCAGACTGACCTGACTAGCTGTAAAGTTGATTCAGCCCCTCCACCTCACATGACCTGCATGCGATTGTATTGTCCTTTTGACAGAACTGATTAGGGGTAAATGTTCTGAAGGTGACAGAAGTTCATGGCAGACCTGCTCCTCCCTTATTTCATTTTTTCCTCCCAGTGACTGACTGTAATGGTTGTGGGCAAGTGGAGGGTTATAAAACAATTAGTGGTCCATCTAGAGAGGGTTGTTGACAAAGTTATGGCTCATCCGGATGATTTCAAGTTGCTACTTTGCACTGACAAAAATCTAAAAATACTATAAATTTCTTGTCCTAGTGCTCTGTGTAATTGGGCCCTGTAGTTGCCATAGAAACTATTAAGTGGTCAATGTGACCATAAATTTGATGGGACTTGGTTCACAATGGTTCCTCTATTTGTATGTGATCTGTGCTGTGGAGCAGTTTGACAATACCTGACATCGTTGGTAATAAAATCTAATACGCTTTGTCTTGTACCACGTGCATTGCTGTGTTTGAAGAAAAATAGAAGGCATGTTTCTTTTATGCATTATAAATGAGACTCTATAAAGAGCTTTCAGACAGCACTACAGGCACAGTAACAATAACTGTTTTCAGATACGATGCTTCCCCACTGAGGGTTTTGGTGAAATTTAGAAATGTGAATAAAATTCACTTCTCTGCAATAAATATTATTATCTTGATGGGTAGCTGGAGGAGTGGGAGGTAGGGGGCCATATTCGGAGCATCTGCTCCTGGTATGTGAAGGAAAGTAACTGTGATTACTCTGGCACTCAAATTCAAGACTGGTGAGTTGCCTGGGACCTGTGCATCTCCTGAGTTGCCGGACCCTTGCTCCTCAAGGCCATGGAGTGAAATAGTTGCAGTGCTGAAGTTTGGACAATAACTAGAGTTCTCCAAGGCAGGTGTGTCTATAGCTGCTGTAAGGTCACAGTGAATGAGGGGAAAACCCAGGTCCATATTATCACCACTCAGTTGGCTTGTGTTTTTGAGGGAGGCAACACTGCTGGTTGTACTGTGGATGGTTAAACATTGTATTTTCTCTTTTCAAGATATCTTGAAAAAATTCAATCCGAACCTCTTTGGCTTTTCCACTGGCAGCTCTGAGGAAAGAGCTGAATTCAACGTTGCGAAGAAAGGCGCTACAGCACGGTAAGCACAATTGCAACCGAGAAAGGGCAAAGGGGGGAGAACTGATGGACTGGCAGATTAGCTTTGAAGCACATGTTAAGATTGAGTTAATGACCTATTTGTACTGAGTATGTTTCTGTGATCTGATGCTTTTAATTTTTTTTTTTTTAATTTTTTTTTTCATTCAGAATTTGGGGGGTTTATTTGTATCTTTTTCTGAATTAGGGACAGAGCGAAAATTCCTTTCTTCTTTTGACTTCTGCCCAGAATTTCTGAGCCAATGCCTTAGTTATGCTTCTTAATCTACCAATACCTAGTGTATTGCACTAGTGTATTCCACACTGATTCAAGTGCACCCTCAGCAACTTTGTGGATAACACCAAGCTGAGTGACCGCTGACACACCTGAGGGACAGGATGCCATCCAGAGGGACCTGGACAGTCTTGAAAAGTGGGCCCATGTGAACCTCATGAGATTCAACAAGGCCAAGTACAGGATCCTGCACCTTGGGTCAGGGCAACCCCCAGTATCAATACAGACTGGGGGGTGAAGGCATTGAGAGCAGCCCTGAGGAGAAGGACTTGGGGGTAGTGGTGGATGAAAAGCTGGATGTGAGCCAACAGTGTGCACTTGCAGCTAAGAAAGCCAACCGTATCCTGGGCTGCATCAAAAGAAGGGTGGCCATCAGGTTGAAGGAAGTGGTTCTGCCCCTCTGCTCTGCTCTGGTTGGGACCCTACCTGGAATACTGCATCCAGCTCTGGTGCCCTCAGCACAGGAAAGACATGGACCTGTTGGAGTGAGTCCAGAGTAGGACCACAAAAATGTTCAGAGAAATGAAGCACCTCTCTTATCAGGAAAGGTTGAGAGAGTTGGGGTTGTTCAGCCTGGAGAAGAGAAGGCTCCAGGGAGACCTTATTGTGGCCTTTCAGTATTTAAAGGGTGCCTGCAGGAAAGATGGGGACAAAATTTTTAGCAGGGGCTGTTGCAATAAAACAAGGTGTAATGGTTTTAAACTAAAAGAGGGAAGATTTAGACTAGATACAAGGAAGAATTTTTCTACAATAAGGGTGGTGAAACACTGGCACAGCTTGCCCAGAGAGATCAATGCCCCATCCCTGCAAACAATCAAGGTCAGGGTGGACAGGGCTCTGAGCAACCTGATCTAGTTGAAGATGCGCCTGCTTATTGCAGGGGAGGTTGGACTAGATGGCCTTTTAAAGCCAACTCAAACTATTCTATGATTCCACCTTTTCCTGCCCAGCCTTCAGTATGCAGGTCCCTGATTCGCTGTCAAGCCATGTCTGTAATGAGAAAAAAAGTCATGAACATCTCTCATTTATTTCTTGATTTCTGGGAAATGTGCCTCAGACTAACAAATAGAAGCCCACTGCTATCCTAATGACATTAAAAACTATCTGTATTTGCAGTGCAAAGAAAAAGAACAGAATGAGCAGCTGGGAATTAATTCCTTTCTCACCCTGAAGAAAAACTTTACTAGTCTGTTACAAACTCTTATACATTTTGGTACTTATTGCATATACTGTCCCTGCTCTATGGATAATCAAGGGATTTGCTTCCAAGACTTTCTGTGACATCTTTAACAGTCATTAAATTTACTGCAAGGGAGTTTCAGGATAGCTAGCAAAGCCCATGTAGCTACTGAATACTGCATGGGTGCCCTGAGCAAAGACTGAGGGTGATCAGTATGGTTATGGGAGTGCAAATAATGTAACCACATTTGTGTAGCTGCTGGAGAGAGGCAGGGCTTATTAGCTCAAGCACAGACTCATGTTAGTATATCAGGAGCTCAAGTTTCCAGCTGGTGTCTCAGCATGGTTTGTGCTTCACTGTGGACGTTGCATCCTGCCCAGAGCTGGACTGGGACGCTCCAGCCTGGCAGTTCCACAGTGTAAGCAATATGTTCCAGCCATAAGATGAACCATAGGAGTCTAAGGCCAGCTCAGGAAGGCTGGTTAGGTGCCCAGCTTCTGTGTAAGCACCAAACTCCCCCGCTAGATTCTGAAAGGAGTTATGCAACTAAATGTCTCTGTGCGTTTGGGCATTAGTGCTTTTCTCCAAGAAAATACGCTTAAGACAACTCTTAAGATGGGAAGAATTCATCCCAGTTGCCAGCCACTTGGCAGTCATCCTAGCTGAAGCCCTTTCAGATCAGATAATTCACTGCTGCTATCTTGGTCCTTCTATGTTTGCTCATCCTTTTGAGGCATTACTTTCCTTATACTCATTTCTGCTGATCCTGAGATTCCCTGAAATGAGGAGTGGGAGATCAAGAAGATGATGTGCTTTCAGAGCATGCATCTAAAATGCTTCTGTCCTCTTTCTACAGCAATATGACAGCCCAAGCACATGAATTGGTGGAGCTAATGAGAAGCAGCCTGGTAAGTGGGATTTGGGCCACCCCTCAGTGCTCCCGTGGTCTCTGGGAGATTACTTTAATTGATGGGGTGCTGGAGTAGTGAAGAGTGCTTTACTGATGGAAGAAAAATCAGTGTCCTTGTCTTTGATGTGCTTTCCAAGGTGAACGCATCAGGGATTTGTCTTTAGGAGATGATTATTTACCTATACAAATCCATGCAGGTAAGATGCAAGGCACACAAGGCAGACACTAAAGTAGGGTGCAGTGTAGTCAGGAACTGTAAGGACGGTAGTGAGGAAGAGGAGAGATCTGAAGGCTCTGGGGAGATCACAGGACTGCTTAGTTGAACAAGAGCATTCAAAGTGGAGGTCATAAAGGCTGAGTGTAAAATCGCTGGAGCAGGCACCTAGTGATGAACATGAGTCACACTATTCACTCTTGGGTCTGGGAAATGGCAGTACTGGGAAGGAGGACAACTGAAGTCTTCCCTGGAGAATAGGCCCTCTGAAACTCTGCTTCTGAACACGCAAGTGATTAATCAGTGGCCAGAAACCTCAGGGCTGGGTGAATCCTTGTCATGCCACAAGCTTTTAGGGAATTAGTAGTGGATCTAGTGCTGTGGACCAGCCTGCTGTGCCAGCTCCACTGAGGGCTATGAAGGGCACCAAAAGGGTGACTCACTTTTAATTCAGTGGCCGCAGCTGTGGTTTGGGGGGGTGGGAGGAAATCTGGGAGAAAAACAAGGCTGCCCTGCTCCAAGTGTTGGCTGAATTTGAGTGGATGACTGCCTGGGTGTGAGCTGTTGGTTCAGGGAGAGCACGCTGTAAGGGAATGGGAGTGCCTGGTGCTCCTTGGCTCAGGCTGAATGGGAAAGGAAGGTACTGAATAAGCAGGATTTGTCAAAGCATGTGTCTCTGTGCCAGCATTCTTGATGGATGCTGCATGCTAGTCCCACTGTCAGTTACTCTGCATTACTGATTGTTTGGCAGAGTGAAGGGAGCTGGCATGGCTCTTCAATAAAAGAGTATGTGGCTCTAGAGCTTTATTTTATTCACTACTTTTTATGTGTCTTTAAAAAATGGGAGGGGGAAGTCCCTGCCACACTTTGCCTCTTCATGAAAGGCTTTCCGAGAAAAGTGCTGGTTAAGGAGGAGAATTCAGACCTGTGGGTGATTCCCAGGCCCTTTCTCTATTTGTGGGATCCTTTCGCAGATGTTTGTTATGTAAATGCACTACACTAAAAATAGTTGCCTTTGATTCCTTTCTTTGTACTGAACGTTACAAAATGTTTTGATGAGATCCAGCTCTCAGCAGTGCCTATTGTTAGCTTGCAGTGACGTGGATGCTGCAGCTGCCCTTATATGAGCTCAGTGAAGTCACCAGCCTCCTGGACTCTTCTATTTTAATCCAGCTCTCTGTTCCCTGGGGCACCCCTTGCCCCTCCTGGCCATGGGGTAATACTTGCCCAGCTGGCAGGGATCCTCAGCAGCTCCAGTTCCACAGCTCCCTGAGTCACTCCAGCATCCACTCCCTCCATCTCTTCATCCCTGCTCTGCCTGCAGCGTTCAGATTTGCCACAGCTGGCAAATCTCTCCTGTCCATCCCTCTCCTGCAGCTAACATTCATTTAGGCACACTTGCTGCCACAGACACACTTCTGTGCTCAGCTACCCTGACAGATCTTGTCTGCTGAAGGGGATTTCCTTATGAAAGCCAAGGTGAATTGCAGCCCACATTTTCCCCCTGGACAGATGCTTTTCTTCTGCCATCTTAACTCAGCACGCCTACTTTCTCTGTTCTGCCGTGCCGTCTGTACCCCATTTAGCCCCACTTGTGAATATTACTTCTGCATGTCTAAACAATGAATGCTGCAATCTCTTTATTTTATGTGCCACTAGAAAATTAATTTCGAGAAAGATTGGAA
This sequence comes from Limosa lapponica baueri, assembly GCA_002844005.1. Taxonomy (NCBI): domain Eukaryota; kingdom Metazoa; phylum Chordata; class Aves; order Charadriiformes; family Scolopacidae; genus Limosa; species Limosa lapponica. Next base: position 2,519,178 of record KZ505646.1, on the reverse strand, counting down.
GCTGATTACTGTCCTCGTTGGAGGCAACGACCTATGCCAGTACTGCTTGGACAAGGTTTGTATCTCTGAATTAGGCATGCTCATCCAGGCACTTGGCAAGTCACCAGCCTTGGAAATTTAACCTTTCTCTCTCTTAGTGAGCCAAAGCTCCTCTTTGTTTAAAAACCAGTTAGAAGTCCTGTTCCTTTCATCTGTATTGTATCAGAAACAAGTGCACAGCTTTTAATATTGGGGCACTGTAGCTCTGGAGTAATGCATTAGTTAAGAACCAGCAAACTGCCCCATATTGAACAAAACACCAAAGATAAACTGAAGAGCTCTGCCAGCTTAACTGGACAAGGCAATCAATCTAGTGGGGTGCTGTAGGCATGTTGTTATGGGGACGCAAGTGAAGTTTTATTCTAGAAAGCGTCTCCATGCAAAAATTACTGAGGATGCCTGATTCTTGCTTCAGTATGACACCAAAAGAAATAACATCAGTTTATAGTGAAAGAGATGTCTTTTATCTAGTTGTCAGTGGTCATCACCTCTGAAAAGGTTCCTGTGGCACAGACTGGGGATCTGGACCCCAGCTTGTTGGAGTGACTGGGGACCATTCTCTCAGTTTTGCTGCTGCCTGGAGCCTTTGCCCCAACAGCTACACCTCTATAACTACAGTCACAAAATCATTTTGCCTATGGGTTTTGCGGGGCCTGACTGCCTCCATATTAATTTTCCCACATTGGCAGTTTAAAAAATAAATAAATTTAAAAAAAGTACGGCTCTGTTTATAAGGCAAACTAGTCTGGTCTGGATCCCATAAAAGACAACATGAAATCCAAAGATGTGATTTATGTAGTCATTCATCAGGCAAAGACTCTGCCAAGAACAACTATATACCTCAGGGTTTTCTATAGAGATTAAGGGAATATATTAGTGACATAGAAACAAAAGCACTATATAACCTGTGTGCATGTGGCAGTAAAGCTCTTGATCTGAAAATATATCTGCCAACAGAGGCAAAAAGGACCATCGAGTCAGTATATCTTCTCATGGACTACCTTGCAACTAGAGAGTCTGTGGACTCCTTTGCTCAGGCAAAACAAACTTCTTGGTTCCTGAAAGAAGATTGATCCAATTTTATTTATTTTTTTTTAACTACACAGGAAACCTATTCAGTGCAAAAGTATGTAAAGCACCTTCAGGATGCTCTGGATATTTTCTATAAGGAGGTAAGCTTCTAAGATACCGTAGCAAGCTATGTTCCTGGCAAGCACACTGGTGTTTTTCTCACCTCTGATAGACTGTCAGTGATTATGTTTCATACAAGCTCATCTTCCAAATAGCCGGAATCACACTAATTCTCAGCGCTGCATTTCAAACACTGTATTAAACAATACCCTGAGAAAGTGGGCTGTAGTTTCAGGAAGACTGTGTGTTTCATAGCATTTTTGCTGTGGACCAAACATAGCACGACCCTACTGCCAGTTTTGATGGCTAAACTAACTGTACAAAGTTTCATTTACCCTCGAGAAAATGGAAATGCCCCAGGGAGTGAAGCAGCATTTCAGCTGGTTTGTACTAGCTGCCGGGAATTTTTTGGCTGACATCCACTGTATGTCTCCCTCCCCCTCCCTTTGTACATAATCCTTGCACATGCTACTGGTTGCAGTCGGTGGAGTTTGCACTGACTCCCTGACCTATGGATGGCACTTCTTTCTCACTTTGTAGTGGTATCACGTTCTGTGATTTGGTATGTCTGGTTATTATAATCCCTGCAGCTCCCAAGAGTCTTTGTCAACGTGGTGGAGATACTAGAGATTTCTGGGCTGCGTCAGATTGCAGCAAGCTCTTCAGAGTGTGCTTTGACAGCAAAGTAAGTGAGCAAAAAAGGTCTTTGCCTTTGAAGTGCTATTTCTTTGGATCAATCTAAATTGCTTCTACAGGAGGACATCCACACTGAGCTTTCCAACCTACTTTCATTGCTGCCTTTACTTGATGCATTAGTTCCCATCAATTTTCTACTGCTTCTTCCAATACTTCAGCTAAAAGACACACACCTGTAGATAGCAGAGTTGTTGCTTTCCTTCTCAGCTCTAAGGCGGCACAGCACAGCACAAGTCACCATATAATTGCTGTACTACTGAACTTCAAAGCCTTTTTTTTTTGCCCGGCCGTTCACTGCTCAGCAGCGCTGGCTGACACCCCTGACGCCTCTCTTTGTATTCAGTGCTGCATTACCTATGGCGCAGGCTGGGCTGCGTACAGCAGAGTGCACAACCAGGAACTGCTTTTCACACCTAATGGAGAAGACCAAAGTCCTAACTCAAAGAAGATTGAGCGACTTGTTTTAGAAAGGAGCAGTGTCTTTACAAGAGTCAGTGTGGACATGAAAAGGCTCTTTAGTCTAGTGGAGAAAGGTATAACAAAGACCAGTGATCGGAGGCTGATGCCTAATGAATTCAAATGAAGTTAGACACAGATTTTTAATAATAGAAGCAATTAACTACTGGAACACACCAGAAAGGAAAATAGTGAACTGACTGTATTGCTTGATGTCTTCATATTCATTCCAGACACATTCTTACAGGATGCATTTCAGTGAAGCAGAAGTTATTACCTCTTGATGTGGGGGTAACAGAATGAAACACAGTGGTCTGAAGAGTCCGATTACATGAACAGTTTTCTGTCTTTAAACCCCCATATTTCTGGAACTGGTGTAAGCCTATATGTAGGGTTTGTTTTTTTTAAAATTCTAACACATGTGATTTCCTGCTGATGTGTAGCATACTAAACACTTCTGTGTCTGACTCAGAGTTTGGATCCTGTAGCTCTTACTGGCTGTGCCAGGTGTTCACTTTGAAAACTAAGTCAATAGGGATTTTTTTTTTCTGAAATATTTTCTACCTCTAAGCCAACGAGGTGGCTCTCATTCTGCATGTGATCTTTGAGCATTTATCCCAAGCTTCTTGAAGCAGACACATTACTGAAGAATTGCGTAGGCTATTTCAGATTGGCTTTTAATTCTAGTATTTCTTTTGTTGAAGGAATGTTTGCCCATGTGTCTTAAACCCTGAGGAAAACTCTTCTGAACTAGAAGAAATTAAGAGAGTTAACAGAGATTTTCAGGTAATACCTTGATTCTGTAACTTATCGTCTTCAGTTGTGTCTCTCTTGATATCACTTCCCTTCCTCTCATGCATATCCTCAGCAGGACAGAGAGGGATGACTGGGAAACAGCTTGGCTACAATCTAACTAACCCCCTACCCAGCTAACCGGTTAGCAGCACTGCAAGTCTTTCCACACTGCCTATAATTTGACTTGAGCTGGGGGCAGATTGAGCCTGGATCTGCTTCCAGTTGCTGTTTCGACAGCTGAAAAGGAGTTACTGGTGATAGCTGTTTTGTTGATATGTGTTTGTCCATTATGAATCTAACAAATAGCTGACGTGAATTAACATGTCACTGTAAGGGTGACAAATTACCTTGCATCATCTTTTTTGTGGTAACTCCTAGCAGAGAAAATGAACCAACCTGATATTCCTTTCTTTTACTATGGCCTGATACCGTGCACACAGATAGCTTACCATGGGTCAGCTTGCTATCTGAGAGTAACTTTTCATCGCCTCGAGTGTAAGATTCACTCAAATTTAACAAAGGCTATAAATAGCTATTGGAGCAGAGGGTTTTTCCATCATTATTCCTGTGAATACAGGAATTGCTCTATCACTTTGCATTATGTTCTCCAGTCCTCCATTCTGTCTCTGGCAGTGGGTGTTGTCTGAGGAATCTAACAAAGCTCAAGAAATCCATCGTGGAGAATGCTTGTATAAACCTATCCAGGGGGTGTTTTCCTTAAGTAAGGAAGCAGGGTTAGGAATGTTTTGAGATATGACCAGGAGCATTAGAATTTATACTCATAAGATGGCAAGTAACAATGAGATGTTTTTATTATCTGTATGAATGTCCATTGCCATAGTTTTCAAAAGTGGCAGGTGATTTTTCAATGCTTAGGTTTGGTTTTACTTCAAACACACCTTTCAAGCACACTTCAGTCTCAAGCTGGCCTTCCGGACTCATTTGTCACTTCTAAAAATTTTGGCCTTATGTCTTTTTTCTTTTTTTTTTAAATTCTCTGTAAATTTGAATCTTATTGTGATTATGCAGCACTGATTTCTATAAGTCAGGTATGAACTACTTTTTCTTTTTTTAATTAAGCAATTTCACATTTCAGTTTATACTAGCTTCTGTGTATTTTCCTCATGAAAATCTCTTCGTGAACGAAATCATTTTATTAGCCATTCTCTGGACTACTTTAAACTATTCAGCTGGACATATGCTAATACTTTATGGCTTCCTACATTGAAGAAAGTGTAATATGCATGTTTTTGATAGCTGATAAATGTTAGATGAACCTTGTAAGTAACTCTTTGGTTTCCAACCATGCAACTCCATACAGGCTGAAGCCTTACAGCTGATCAACAGTGGTCGGTACGAGGAGCGTGAGGACTTCACAGTTGTCACACAGCCATTTTTCCGAAACACCTTGTTGCCCCTGAATAGTGTGAGTCCTGTTTTTCTTTCCCATTACGCAGGGACCAGTATCTTTATTTTCCCAAGTCAGTAAGATCCATGCCACAAGGACTGTGTGTTCTTCTCTTTGCATGGTCTAGCGGCACAGGCTGAAACCTGTAAAGAGTGAAAGAAGAAGACAGGAAAGACTCAAAATGGCTTTAGGAAACACTCATAGTGTGCACACATTAAACCAAAGCACCCTCTGGCTTCCTCTAAACTGCGTGTCGCTTTCCCTGTTGGGGGCTTGGTTGGCATTCACCACAACTCTCTTCTGATCTAGGTTATGGAATATGTTGAGGTTTCCTTCACTCAGAGGTCAGCACTTGCATGCCTGGCTCATTCCAGCCTGGAGACAGGAAGCAGCCTTTGAAACCAAACACTGATTCTCCTTCTTTTCTCCAGCCTTAGTGTTATGTATGCTGTGTAGTTAGGGATACAAATATTTAGCAGGAATCCTGGTCAAAACTACCCAGTTTTCTGTAATACTGATACTTTTGTCATATCGTTTCCATTTTGTTCTGGCAGCCTTCAAGTCCAAAGAGTGGTAGTGATAAGGCAAATTCTTCCTCAGCCAGACATTTGTCGCAGCTTGATAAGCCCACAATTTTTAATGTTGTCTGAAATTCAGCACAAATTTCAACACCTGAAAGGTTATAAGTCTGAGTTATTGAAGTTTAACAAGCAAGAATAAGCAGTTTTCTATCAGTTACATACAAGGTGGAGTGTGGGTCAATGGCCATGTCTATGTAAGAGCTGTGACTGTTGGTTTAATGATAAGTTTAGGTTTGTTATGAAAATTGTTGTGTGAAGCTGGGCAGGCTGCAGTAGACAGAAGGTCTCAAGATCCAGTAAACAGCCCACAGTTAGGAGTACCTAAGTTTATCTGCAGTTTCAAAATACGAGCATATTGCCTGTAGAAAGATACCAAAATTGTGAAGAGGGTATGCCAAGTACAGTGCACTATTAGATATAATATGTCAGGTCTCAAAGGTTGAAATGTGCTGATAAATAAATTTTTGCTTTTATCACAGAATGGCAAGCCAGATCTGAGTTTCTTTGCTGCAGACTGCTTTCATTTCAGTGGAAGAGGCTATGCTGAGATGGCCATGGCTCTCTGGAATAATATGGTAAGACATTACGACTAGATCCATATGTGTTTTTGGTAGCAGTCCCTACAAAAGATCATGAGAAAGGTGTCTGAAACAAAACAGTAAGCAAGAAATAAAATTGATATCCTAACAAAAGGGGGGCTGCTCAACTCTGAGACCCTTCTCAGTCTGCATCGCTTAGAAAACAATCCAAAGCAATTGTGTTGCATAAAATGGTGTAAGTCTTTGCTCATTCAAAATGAGAAATCCTGGCAGTCTTAATGTAACAAAAAATTCCCTTTTCCTTTGGTAAATAACTTGCATTAAAGTAAATAATCAGTCTAGTTAAGCATTCACTCCTGTAGGTTTCCTGAAAATGTGTGTTGAATGAGCTTGCCCTTCTTCAGTGATTTCTGCTACATTTGTTAGGAAAACATACATGTGATTGAATCGTTGCTGCCATTAATAGTGTGGACATGTTTTACCACCTACTCTAGAATCTGAAGCAATTCTAGTAGAGTCACTGAAACCACTGGGAGGCTGAAATCACACCTATGATGCCTCTGCTTGCAGTCACATTCCTTCTGTCATTTCGGGGGAAGTGGTAGCTTTTGAATAGTGCTGGAAGAGTGTGTAAGAGGCACATGCTGGACTTGATGACTCCAAGGTCACAGCAGCTTTCAGAACCATGATATTTCCCATGGTGGAAGGACAACTACAGCATTTTCATGCCACAGCAACATTTCCTTCTTGTCTCATAAACACCAGTACCCAAACGCGTTGTGGTAGCAGAAATCCCGTATCCTGGTTTGTACAAGAAACCAGCATAAATGGAGAGGAGTTTCTTTTGAGTTTAAGTAAAAGTTTGAGGAAGATAAGAAACTTACAGGATACCCCAGAATGAACTTGAACACAAGGACTGGGAAATGCAGGGCAGAAATTTGTGCGGTTGCCCAATATAACCTATGAGCTGTAGGCCCAGGGTTATAGAAAGCAGTAGACATACAGTGCATGCACATGCTCTGACTAATTGATTTCTGCATGCACAGCAGACCTGCATGTTTTCCATCAGGCTTCACCATCTGAGACTCCAGATGACAGCAGTCTGGTAGGCTTCATTGTGCAGTAGCTCGAACAGGGCCAATAGTGGCCCAGAAACCCCAGGCAAATGTAGAAAACATTCAAATTGAGCATGGCTGCAGGTTTCAAGAAGAAAAAGAGACGGTACCTGGACATATGGTAGCCTTAAATTGGGTTTCTGTTACCACGTGGTGTTCCTATTGGCCATTACTCATTCCTGAATCACCATCAGTCCTTTTTCTATGCCACTGGAGTTTTATTCTGTCCAGACTGTCACTCATTTCCTACGCGTGTAAGGATATTGACACAAAGCTTCTACTAGGGTGGTGAGGATCAGATTCTTACTGATGCAAAGTGCAACTGTTCCCTTCCGTAGAGATCTGTCAGTCTATGCCAACTGAAGATTTTACTGTTTACTATTTAAATCTAGTTCTTGTAACACATTCCTGCTTTTCACTCGCAGTCCATGTATGGTGAGGCTCTGTGAGCTTACTGTAAAGCTGTATTGTTTCCCCGTTCCCTGAAAAGCTCAGCAGGCTGTAGGCTTATGGCCAAATGACATGGATTCTTGTCAGTACACAGAAAGGGCCAGACTCTGCCTGGCCACTGCGGGAGTATGCAGGGATGGGGATGGCATAAGGAACCTCTTCTTCACCACGTTGTTCTTTGCCCTTTTTTGCTTCATGCAAAGCGAAGCATGTTCTTGCTCTCTGAAGTCAGAACGCCAGTGTTAAGGGGCCCCCACTGGTCCGAAATCCACCTCGTTGATCCTTTGGCCCAGGAGAAGAGCACATGGACAGTGTGTTTAGCCTGTGTTCTGCCTCCATGTTTGCCACATGCTCTAGAGGAGCTGTGTGTTTCTTCCAGAAGTTGCCCTGTACACTCACAGACGTGAGGATACTGTCATCGTCAAAGCTCAGGAGCTAATACTCCTGAAGAACAGATCGCATGGAGATGAAGCAAACACGGCTGGCTACAAAATTTTGCACCTTATCCTTTGTCTGGGCTCTGCGCCAGACTCCTTACCAAGTGCCCTGGCAAGGGAAGTATTACAGTTATCTACAAATAACCAGTTGTGGAGCAGACAGAATGCTAGAGGATATGAGCCATGCATCTTACAAATAACCACATCAGAATTTCAGCTGTTCCCTTTAAGATGCAATAAAACTACCAAATTCAGCCTTCACAACATTAGCTGGTGGGCAGGCCAAATAATTAGGACTCTTATAGGAGTCCAGCAGGACCCCATGACAATCAGCAAAACTTGGCATTCTGTTTTGCTCCTCATCTTCTCTCCACTTGTTAGCTTTCTTCCCTTCCCTAATCACATTTTGCTCTAACTCATCTCTCTCTTTTCATTTTTCAGTCTCTACTTCCTTTTTTTTCCTGCTTTATACTTTTTCTTTCACTGAACTAGAGATAGAGTACTCCCAGTATTTCCATATGGGAATCTTATGAATAGAATTTATTTTCTCCGTGTTGTGTTGGGCTTGTTGTGGCATTGTTTCTCTCCAACATACAGCTGATACTTTAATCACTTGAGGACAGTAAATGCATGTATAGACAATAGCAAAAGCACCAGCACTCCTCTGTGCTGTATTCCCAGAAGTGCTGGATGACAACTCTGCAGTTCTCTAGGGGCCAGTCCTGAAGTCATTACTTCAGGCATGTCCATGCACATTTGTAAACACTTCAGTTAACATGACTGAGCAAGCCTCTACTCGTTAGCTTAACTATGGTAACCGATGGTATGTGCACTCCTAGCCAACCAGAAATACTATGCCATTAGCCTGGACATATTTTATTTTGAGTTTGAAATGGACTCGGGGTGAGCCTATGGTCAGCTATTGCAACTTAGCTGACAACTGATAATATAGGAGGCTCTATTTAACTCACTTCTTGCAATCTGGTGAACCTGGCCTCAGCTAAAACTCCCATGGAATTGCTTGTCTGAGTGAAGATTGCAAAGATTGGCATCATCTCATCCTGTCTCTAACTCTACATCATTTCTGAAGTCACTTCCATCACTGTGACACCTAAGCATCTTTCTTTCAGTAACGTGCCAAGTTAACATGACTAACATCTGTCATGTGGGGTTTTTTTTCTTTGTGGTTTATAATGTCATTTGAGATGTGTAAGTGGGAGAACTGGGTGTATAGTGAACCACTTTGTTTTAACAGAATATTCAGAGCATGTGGTATTCAGAGTTAATTTCTCCTCCACTCAGTGCAAAAGGAGGAAAGGCTTCTCCTGTTCCTTGTTTCCTAAGGGAGTTTTTCTGCAGAACAGTACATCAGATTCTCAATGTCTTCAGTTCATGAGTGTTAAAATGTTAGGAAACTTTCCTGTGATGCACCTTCTACATTTCTTCATTGGTGCAAGCACCAAAAAATTGGATTAAATGTTGTAACCACGCAAGTCAGGAGAGTCTGAGGAGGAAAGAAATCATCATTGTGCTTACTATTGCTTTTCTCTTCTTCAGTTGGAGCCGGTTGGTGAAAAGCAGACTTACAACAACTTTACCCGTGACAGATCAAAACTCAAGTGTCCAAACCCAGTAAGTAAAGGCCAAAATGTCCATACTCTTCATTAAACACTTTCATTTTTCTCTTTCTTCTTGGTCTTTAAAAGAATATCTTTGTGAAGGCTTTAAATAGCTAAAATATACTGCTGTTGTGTTATGCACAGGAAAATCTACTTAAAATTTAATGCAAAAAAAAAATTTATCCTCACTGCAGTAGAAAGCCTCTCACTCAAGCTAGTTTTAATAAGTCTACGTATTTCCATTTGGTTGTCTGCAGCAAACAAATTTGGAAATGATGCCATGACTCCTGATTTTGAGATGGCTCAGTCTTTTGTTCTAAGGAACTTTCAGGCAATAGGGCCAAAAAGAGATTGAGCTAGGACAGACAGAAGGCAGAAACAGCTGATAGTCTGCCTAAAGACTGACTCTAGGAAGGAGTGATGGCTTATGGACTGAACACTGCCTGTTGAGTGGTCTGTGGTCACTAAAACCTTTACTCTCCCTTTGTAGGAAAAACGTTTTCTTTCCACACTGAGAAATAGTGGATTCAGAAGTTCAGTTCTCAACTCGGAGAAAACCGAACCTTCAGTCCCCTACTGGGCTGTCATTGTGGCTGCAGTAGCTGGAGTCCTGGTGGGTTCTTTATTCATCTGGCTTGTGTCAGGAAGAAGAACCAAGAGGCGCCAACATGAGACTGACACAGAAAAGAACACTAAAATGACAAATTTGTAAAGCAAGTGGAACAAACATCTGTCTCTGCTGAGGCTGCTCTCTGGTGTGATGCAGAGAGCAGCAGAATAAAAAAAAAGACCTGTTGGATATAAATGAAGCTTCTTGGTTAGCCAGGGATTTTAGGCCCAATAATCTTGATCAGAAATGTACTGTAGAATTAGCTTCTGCAGATCAGTCAAGCAGAGGATGAAGTTTAAAGTGCTAAAGCTTTTTTGTTCTGGGATGCAATTTTCCATTTTGTGAAAATTACTCAGGATGTCAATTGCTTGCATAAAGTGAGAAAACTTGTTCATGCATCTTGGTACCTTAATTGTGCATCTGCCCTTTTTTTCTTATAAAAGTGTATATAAAATGTTATCTACATGTCCATGACGTGACCTGGTATTCCTCAATAGCAAGGTAAGTGAGATAAAAAAGAAAAGCCACAGTTTCACATGTTAGATTCCAACAAGACCATTGAGTTGAAGATGTGAAGGTAATTCTACACAAGCAAGTACAGTGCCATGGAAATATCTCTAAGCTAACTTCTGAACAACCCAGACCATCCGTGTGGCATCCCTGGTGCAGTGCTAGGCAGCACAGCTAGAATAACTGTGCCCTCTCTACTGCCTTGGACTCCAGGCTCCATCTGTCTGGGACTGGATGTGGAGTTGGGCCACATGCATCACTTCTCTGCGAGGGCTAAATCGCCCATACCTTCCTGCCCACCACTGTACAGCAGCTGGTTCCAGAATGATTCTTCCTGTGAAGAAGGAATTTCTTCACTAGCATGCAGTAGGGGGTCTAACCAAAAATGAGGTACCTGATTGGCCACCTAGCCTGGCTGAGCCCTTCTCACAGGACCTGTGGCATGTTCAGGTCTCCCAGAGTGGAGTCTCCATGGCTGCTGTCCAAGGAAGAATGTCCAAAGTTTTTTCAAAATTCTGATCAGGAGTTAAGAGACAACTGGAATCTAGTCATTCCTTGTTTTATACTTGCAGGTCAATTCATACAATCTACTAGTACAGAAGATACTTCATCGATTCCCTGTGATCTTGTTTTTCAATATCTTTATTTTCTGTGTCAAATACTTCAAATTTTGATTTTACTGAAGCCAAAACTGTGGTTTGCAGTGCTGTGATGTTGGGGTTTTTTTAGTGAGGTGTACTACATTTCCACTCCAGAAACGCATATGAGCGAAAAATTAAAACGTTTCAGGGAAGAAAGTGTTCTGGGGTTCCTAAATCTATTAATTATGCACACAGAATGTATTCAGACTCCTTCTTTCTCCACTTCAGTCATTGTTCTTGCTAAGATAAAAAGAGGTGGGTAAAATACAAGCTGTGTACTCAGGTTTCAGGGGCTGTACCTCCAGTCACCTCTCCCTTTGAGGGCAGATCAAGTTGGGCTATTATTATTAGAACTTTTATTTACCTAAGTCTTATCCACATGTATGTCTGAGAGCAATACATGCAGCCCTGAGTGGGTATATATTTGGAATGCAAAACAGTAGCACCTGCATCTTGCTTCACTGCAGCACAAGCATCTCTGCTGCTCTTCCTGTCCCTGTCTTCACTGTGAGTCATTAACTATCTACCTGATCTCCCAGCTGCTGGTATTTATTTAGCTCAGTAAATGGAAGCAAACACAGCCTCCAACCTGCAATGCAGGAGACAAGATTTACTGTACTCTGGTCCGTTCCATGGTACCTTCACCTCAGACACAGTGGAAAGTATAAGCCTCACAAGTGAGGAACCTGAGCAAATATCCCAGTGGATCATGAAGGCTACAATCTCCTCTCATCCCTGAATGTTGTTCTTGTGAGTCCTCTTCCCTCCTGGGAGCGTGGATAGCCACTGCTCATACAGCCCTTGGCTTGGGAAGGACTAAAAAGATACAGTTCTCTGCAGAACCTCTCATCAGTACTAGGTATTTCAAAGGAAACTCAAATCAGTAGTACAAGTTGATTTACCTTTCTAAATCATGTGTGCATGCTGGAAGGGGGGGTGGGGGCGGGGGGTGTCCTAAAGCATGAGCTACAAAATACTGCAGTTTCTCACATCAGGTTTGTTCTGCCTAGAGATGGGTACAAGTGCATCTTGAGTTTTGTGCTGGTGCCCCCTGCTAGAATAACTAGACATCCCCTTTCCTCACTTAGAAAATTTTGTTCTGAGCTTCTGAAAGCCAAAACATAATAGCTGCAGCCTTTAGTGAGAAAGTCTCATAGTAAGACTTGCCCCCTAGTTTCTGTAGCTGTGATGTAGCTCTACTGCACTACTACAGCAGGAGCATATAGGAGCTAGAGCATGAACTCACAGACTTCTTATTTAATCTATGGAAATATCTTCTGGCATCTTTCTTGTGTACACTGAAGTATGTGGTGAACTGCACTGACATTTAAAAAAACCGTCAAGAATCATGCAGTTTGCAGCTGTTCCACAAGCAAAATTATTTCCTTGAAGATATTACTGTTGTGTGTTCCCTCTGTGCTGGTTAAGTGGAGGTGACATCAAGCCAGAGTGAATGACAAATGATTAGTCTGGATCTTAGTCTGACTGCATTTAGTGTCACATTAAATCAGAAAGTAATCTCTACATTCTGTCAGTCAGTTGCCCATTCCCCCTTTTTTCTTTAATAACATGCCCTTGGTTTCAACTACCCTCATGGCATTTTTTGTCACTGGACCACTGAGTAGGCCAGGTTGCCTGCTGATGCACAAAAGAAGAGAGGCTTAGGAGGAGCTTCAAGCCTGTATAGAAAAATGCATGAAATGGATACCATCTTCGAGGTGTTGGAGCAAGTGCAGAGGAGGGCAACTAAGCTGGTGAAGGGCCTGGAGAATAAATCTTATGAAGAGCGATTGAAGGAGCTGGGACTGTTTAGTTTGAGGAAGAGGAGGCTGAGGGGAGACCTCCTCACTCTCTACAACTACTTGAAAGGACATTGTAGAGAGGTTGGTGCTGGTCTCTTCTCACAGGCAATTAGCAATAGAATGAGAGGGAATGGCTTCAAGCTGCAACAGGGTAGGTTTAGACTGGACATTAGGAAAAAATTCTTCACAGAAAGAGTGGTCAGACACTGGAATAGGCTGCCCAGGGAGGTGGTTGAGTCACCATCCCTGAATGTGTTTAAGAGTCGTTTAGATGTGGTGTTGAGGGATATGGCGTAGGGGAGAACTTTGTAGAGTGGCATTGATGGTTGGACTCAATGATCCCAATGGTCTTTTCTAACCTGAATGATTCTATGATCCTAGCCCAGGATTTTGCTTTGGCCAGTGGTGATCTCATCCACCACTGAAAACTACCTCTTCTGTGTAAAGCAATTTCTTAACAGCCTGAGGAAATAGGCTTTGTGGATTCTTCCTCTGGAGAAGAGCTACAGCTCAGCCTGCATGAGCAGTCACTGTCCAAAGGATCTTTGTGGGTACTGGCCTTGCTGCCCACCTCAGGTTGTTGTGAAGGGCATTGAGGTTGAGCGTTATGATGTTGCCTGATCTTTAAGTAATCTGTTCTTCAAACAGGGAAGTGATGGAGCCTGATAAGTGTTGGCAAATCATTTGTCTACAGCTTAGGCAGCAGACAAGTTCAAGACCTGGCCTTTGTTCCTGCTGTTGGACCTCCCTCTCATCATGGTACAGTGTCTGCATTTTGCTTTGCAAGGTCAAATGGAACAAAAGAGTCTCATCTCGGGTCAGTTTGCCCCAAAGTCCAGTTTAGGCCCTCAGTGAACTTAGGGAAGAGAGGGGAAAATCAGAAAAACATCTGTACAGAAGGATTTTGTGGCTGTGGAAATTGTGGAGCATTTCCTTCCACCAGCTTCTGGATGGTGAGATACAGATGTAGTGATTACAAATTATGTTATAGTTTGGAACATCTGGGGAAGAATTTTGTTACATTAAGGGGCATTTAGCTAAAATGTTGAGGTGAAACAACCTCACCCCAAAGGGGAGGGGTATGGAGAAGCCCTGGATTTTTACAACTCTGTGTTTGCATGGTTCATGTTTCCTCCAGTGTTTAAAGAATTTGCTATTGGAGGACCACATTTGCAATGTTTGCTCTTTTCTACCCTTTTTTTTAGAAGGAAGGTATCTGGGATTTTGGGGAAAGCAAGACAAAACTCTATCTGTAAAGTAGTTCACAAATTACTTAAATGAAACTAGTTTTCTGGGTATCAGATCTCTGAGCATGACTGGGAGGGATGCTCCTGAGAACTATTGTGTTAGAAGTATTTCTGTCTTGTGTACACAGTTTGCTTATCCAGGGACCTGAGAAGTATTTCTAGCACTGGGAGTCTGTATCCAGAAAAAGGGGGTGGTGGAAGAGGGGAAAGAAGCTGGCATGTTTTAACTTAGCATAACCTGAGTATCTTCCATTTAACTGTCACCAACTGTCCTTGTCACCACTTAGCTTCTGTGTACACCAGATATTATACCATCTTTCACCCACTGAATTCCTTTCTGAGTTCAGTAGATTTCTCTTAGGGATTTTGAAACCCAACACTATCAACACACACATGACTGGAGGGGGAAGCTTATTAGCTTCAGCTGCTTTTGATGAACATCCTAGTGCAAAGCAAAAATTGTTCTGTTTTGATCATCAGAGAAAACGGTTGCCCAAGGGAAAAGACAGAGAGCCCATGGCTTGAGCAATTTTTTAAAAAATCCAACAAAACACAGGAGAGCTTATTTAAGGAGTAGTTGGAACTACTCACTAGTTAGAGGCTGGAAGAAGTTCCCTTATGTCTTTCCATTTCTGTGACCTATGTAACTGTCACTCATAATGCTGTCATAACTAGATTAAGTTATATGTATTTTACTGAGAAAACTTCATTCACTGAACTGTGTGGGTTTTCCCTAATTCCCAGTCCTTTAGCAGGATTTGTAGAAGTCAGGTACGGAAACGTCCTCATGTCCTCTGACAGAGTATGGGAGCCATGTGTTTCAGTGGTAGGGTGCTCGTACTCTCCAGGCCTTCTGCTTCCTTACAAGAAGGATTTAATAGTCCTTTTGGAGTAGTGGTGCTACAGGATCATGGCTCATTGAGAGGCAGTCAGGAATTTCTGCCCTTGATCCATGTGCTGACCCTGGAGTGAGTTATTTCAGCTGGAGAAACCAGCTGCTTCCAAACATCTAAGAACGCCTTTTCAGTGGTATAAAACAACTATGGCTGTGAAGAGGGAAAGTGACCTGATACCTTTAAAGTGTCTGTATCATAACCATCAAGGATTTTTTTTAAATTAATTTTAGTGCTAAAAACTAGCCATGAAGAAAAACGCTTTAGCACCATTTGTGTTGCTTGGGTGACTGGAAGCACCACCTGAGGGCCGCAAAGGGCTTAGGTTGTGACAGGAGATAATCCCCAAAGTAAAACAGCAGCCAGGGCTGCTGTTCAGTTTAACAACAGCTGGGAAAATGAGCCTTGGGCACTTCAGAAAAGTCTTGGAATGGCTTCACAGTGGGTGGATGAGGCAGAAAGTACTATGTTTGCTCTTGCACCAAGTCAGTTTTGCAGTCAGTACCTCCTGTTGAAGTTACAGGAACTGGCCCGTTCAGCAGCTCTCCACCCACCAGAGATTTACCTGCACTTGCCAGGTTGCCTACAGGTATCCTCTGAATCAGCTTTCAGATCAAAGTGAAAAACAGGAGTTAGGAATAAGTGGGGAGGACACAGCTGGGATAGACAACCGATATCAAGAGTGCATTTCTGGGGTTTCTAAGACTTGCTCTCTGCTTAGCTCTCTCAGCAACCATCTTGTATTACTTCTGTGCAGACGTTGGGACCCTCAGGAAGCTCACCGGTCAGCAAATACAGCCTCTAGAGCCTGGACTGCAGCAGCTCCTTAATGTCCGACAGCAAAACTGAGTGATTATATGAATCATATAATATCCCTGAGTATTCCTCTCGGACACTCCGGGGATCTGAGGCACTGACACACCTAGGCTGTTAAACCCAGACAGCCTCAGGTGGAGAACTGATAGTGTAGGCAAGAAGACAACATTTCTGGGAAGGTGCAAAAGCAGAACTTCAGGTATCTAAATGCTTTTTTAAGTCCGAAAACAGAGTTGCCCATGTATTCTAAAGAACTGAATTTGTGGACCGTCCTTAACAGGATTAGACATCTGTTTTCCATCACTGTGTCACCTACATAAGCTTTTTGTGCATCTGGGCTGAAAATGACGCAAATGCCTCTCAGCCTTTGGCATAACATTTATCTATCATGTACTTGTTTTGTGGCGTGAGCTGACCTTTTCCTGCTGCACTAGTCAAACAACCTCTTCACCCTTTCCCCTACCTGAGACATCCTTTTGGTACTACTGCCAGAAATCTCTGGTGCAAGGTAAGTAAATAACCCAGCCTGGCAATTAGGACATTCCCCTGGCTGTTGCTTATTCAACAACGAAATACTCAATGCCTTTGTTAAAGCATTGTCTAAAGCATTTTACAAATATTTATGAGGGTGATTTGTGTGTCCTAGCATTCCTGTGAGATAGTCTTATTACCCCCTCCTCAACTAAAGATGGTGAAATTTATGCGCAGAGAGGTGAAGCGATGTGCCCCAGGTTACATGATGAGTCAGTGACTGAGCAGGAAATTAAACCCAGAAGTCCTGGCTCCAAAGACGCAGCCCAGTTGTGTAACCACTACACAACCTATCACTCAATCGCCAACACAGCTAGACTGGCAGATGTGTCAATTTTACGCCTGTTTTTCCCCTTAGCTTGAATGCAAATAGAGCAAAATGCTGGCAGCGTGTGTGAGTGTGGAGAGCGCGGTGGGGAGCAGCAAGCTTGGGGTGTGCAGGTGACTGAGGATCAGGTCTGCCCTGATGCTCTGTATCCACACAGGGGCACTGGGCGCTCGGCAGCGCTTTGGCAGCGACACAGGCTGTGATTATCACAGGGTGGGGAATGTAGAGGAGAGAAAAATTCGCTGCTCTCCCATCGTGCTCCCACTTGCATTACCCACACCCAGCAATTAGCTCACCAGGTTCCACCTCCAGCCTGTGAGATGCAAGGCTGCGGGTTGCACCCTCTCCTTGCCTAGCTCTGAAGGGATCCTTGTGCATTGCTTAGAGTAGGAAAGGTCAGGATGTTTGGGGATCCAGTCTGAGATCTGTTTACATGGGGAAGGTATGTCCTTTAGAAGAGAAAAGAAAAATCTTATTGAGAAGAAATTATGTTGCTGAATCGGATTTTTTTTTCTTGTGTCCTTGGTCTGTTTGTCTTTCATTTTTTACTTGGTGGAAAAGAAGCAATGGGAAAAAGTAGACCTAAAGTGAAATTTTTCATTTCGTAATGTTATTTCAAAGACTATTTAGCAATTTCAAAGACTATTTAGTTTCAGGATATTCAGAAGTGCAGAATATCTGTCTTTTGACTTATTTTCCAGCTGAAAGCATATAGTTGAACAATATTATTGATTTGGAACTTTTTAATTTTTTTATATTGCCATGCTGATTTTTGAAATGGAAACTAAGT
Source organism: Limosa lapponica baueri (assembly GCA_002844005.1). Lineage (NCBI taxonomy): Eukaryota > Metazoa > Chordata > Aves > Charadriiformes > Scolopacidae > Limosa > Limosa lapponica. The sequence continues at coordinate 2,501,744 of KZ505646.1, read as the reverse complement.
CTAAACCATCAGCACGTCCAGGGAGAAAGAAAAGTTGTTTCCTCTGAATAGTTCTAGTAAATTTAATGTTGTTATTTCATAGAACCATTTAGGTTGGAAAAGACCTCTAAGATCATCAAGTCCAACTGTTAACCCAGCACTGTTAACCCAGTTACCACAAAATGTTGTCCCTCAGCACCACATCTACACATCTTTTAAATACCTCCAGGGATGGTGACTCAACCACTTCCCTGGGCAGCCCATTCCAACGCTTGACAACCCTGTCAGTGAAGAAATTTTTCTTAATACCCAATATAATTGTCCCCTGGTGCAACTTGAAGCCATTTCATCTTGTCCTGTTACCTGGGAGAAGAGACTGACCCCCACCTCCCCATTTCAGTGCTTGAGAGGCAGCTTTGCTGCAGAGCTAACTCCTGTTTTGATCATGAGCTGTTTCTACCGAGTAACCAAGCCAGCTATGAGAGCAACAACAGATTAAAACCACTGTTGTGCACAGTTGTCATCCACACTGCTCGACAGTACCAGTGTGTAGCCCTAAAGCCAAATCATCGGTAGCCATCTTCAGTAAGAAATCCTGCAATGTAATTATTGTAGCAGTTGCAGCATGTGTGTGACCATATTGATTGGGTAAGCCTTTCCACGGACTCCAACAGCAGCCCGGAATTAAAAAAGAGGGGAGAAAAAAGAAAATTAATGAGGGGAAAAAAAAGGTTTTTTTTCCAGAGAAGGCTGCTTCCCAGCAGCCAGCATCTCCTCCGGAACGCTCATGGCTCACACCTTCAACAAACTGCTCTGCTTGACCTAACGGCTGGTGCCACTGCTGGAAGGGGACAAGGGGTTATGGAAGGGGGAGCGTGTGGCACTCCCTGTGCTGCTCCATCCCAGGGAAGGGAGATCTGCTTATCCTCTAACCTGCGAACAACACCACCGAGTCAGGGAGCTGCTCTTGGCCTTCCTCCCATCTTCCCATCGGACCATTTTTAGCAGAAACCTGTAGCTTATTCACACAGCTTTTTTTTTGTTTGTTTTAACTGTTACGACTTTATGTGAAAGCGCATGAATCCATTTGATGGGAAACAGTTTCCTCTGCAAATTACTGAATTTCGATATTATGTTATTTACCAGTGTGCTCTGCTTCGGTCCTCCTTGGAGCTGCCCCAACTGACTCTTTGCTATGACAATCTATTTATAGCTTAGTTTGGCCGCCAGCACAAGCTGCCTTCGGTTTCTTTTATCTCATTGAACTGGGCAAGCAAAAGTTAGGTGCTTCAGAGCCTGCTCCCTGTGTGAAACCGAAGGAATTCAGAAATGTATTAGAAAGGCATTAGCTTCTCCTTTTCTCTCTTTTATTTTTCCACTGGAGCCCATCCAGATGGAGCACAAACAAGGAGAGGATAAATGCAAAGTGCTCTGCCACCCTGAAAGCACGCGCTGACGTCAGCTTTCATGAACTGGCACTTTAATCATCGCATGGGGAATGTTTCTCGCTCTCCCTCTCTGCAGCCTCCCTTTGAATTTCTCAGTGCACCGACATTAGCATTTATGGCAAGGAAGATTTATTCTCTTTGCTGGTCAAAAGAGTAGTAAATTCGAATGCTTTTACAAGCTGCTGGACGGTGACCCTTGGAGATCTGAAATCCTGTCAGCTCAGACTAGGTGCACCAAGGGCAGCAAAAGGGCAAGCTTCTTCCTATATGTACTTCCACTTGCATTAACAGCTAAGCTGAAAAGCAAGGGGCTACTCCGCTCAGCATACACAGAGAAGTTATTAGCCTCTCCAAGCCAAACTGCACAAAATACTCGGGGGGCGGGGGAAGGTACAGGGTACCAGACGTGAGGAACAGATGGATTAGGGACCTCCAAAGGTCTTTACGAAGCATGTAAGCTAAATTTTTCAGAATTAAGCACTGAAAATTAGCAGACTAATTTTCTGTTCATGGGTCAGGCCTCAAACAAGCACCTTGCTCTCTTCCTCTACCCTTCTTCTTGGCTGGACAACAGGTAATTGGACTTTGACCACTTCTCACAAGAGCCAGGAGTGATGAATCCTCTGTGTAAGTGTGTAAGGGCATTTTGAGCTCTGTGAAGAAGAGCTCTGTGTAAGTGCCTTGCATTTGTTATTATCTAACTTTCTGCTGGGATTTAGCCTCATCTGCTCCTCTGCATCTACTACTGCCTAGTTGTATTCTCTGTGTTTCCTTTGTGTCCTTCATGCATGAGGGAGCGTGTGTGAAGTAAGAGTAGGATGCAGCCACCTTTTCTTGGCTCTTTCCCATAGGTGTGCCCAGGGGTGAAATTCTTCCCCCCTGGCATAGTGGCCATCAAAACGCAGGAGTTCAAGCAGATCTCAGTGGAGCAACTTAAAGAAAGATTTCGGTCTTTATGGTGTGGGGGGATTACCTCGCTCTAAACATTCAGAGATGTGCTGGAGAAGGCAGGGGAAGGAAAGATGGCAGATACTAATGATGCTAGCAGGCTATTGTCAATGTAGATGCAGTCAGCTGGTCCCATCAGCTGCTTTCATTAGACCGCCTGCTTCACAATAAAGTGGTTTCCTAATTATAGCCTTCATTTCACCCTCTGTACAGTACCATCCTGCGTCATCAGGTGCTGCTGCTTCCTCCACGCTTGCTGGAGCCCAGGGCAGTGTGGAACTGTCTCAGCATTACAGCCCTGCTGGCCCGTGTAATTAAAGGAGAATTAGAGATGGGTTTTGTGGCAGCTACATTCTTACTTCCTAACTCTTGTATGTTGGGGCTGCTGCTTCTTAGACGGCCTTAGGTGGCTAAAGGCTTGTGGGCATTTAAAACCCACTCGTACGTGTATATATACACACATGTACACGTGTATATATAGCCCAGTTAGTGATGCATTTCCCAGGTATTTGAGAACTTGTAGCAAAGAGATAGGGAGCAAGTGCAAAGATTTCCATTAAAGATTTGGCTAGGATCCACTTTCAGTCTTTCCCCCAGCTCCATCTCTCAGACACAAAAAACCCACATGAAAACTACAGCTCTTCCTTCCTATCAACCCTACAGCCACCATATTTTACTCTTATCTTTTAAAAACAGATACTCCCGCCTAGTCGCCTCTCCCTCAAGAAAACCAAATTTTCTCCAGTTGAGCAGCCAGCCGCTATCAGCTCAACTCAGACCACCACACATCATGAGCTGTCTGCTGGAAAACTCTGAGAGTTTGGGAGGTTTTAAGAATTAGTTTGATGTACTTCTTTTATTATTATTTTTTTCATTTAGAGTGCTTGGTTAGTGTTTTTTTTAACTTTCAAGGCTGGAAACATTTTTTACTTTTAAATGAGAATAGCAATTTTCATGTAATTACAGAGTTGCAGGAGCAAGGGTTATAGAAAACAGCACCAAATATTGTGAAATTCATGATATAATCATCACAGCGTTCCTGACGTCAGTTCACAATTTGACTTGCTAATACTGGAACCCTGGTTTTGTTTTCCTGGTCTCTCTCAACCTGCCACTTGCCCAGCCATTTTAAAATACGGAGTTGCTTGAAATGACCACTCTGTCCATAATCTAGTATTTTGCTATGGTCCACTGCTCACTAGAAGAGATTTGATGGTATAGCTCTCCCTGCAGTTCTTCTAGCATAGGCTCAACTGGTGCCCACCAGCCTTCTGCTGCTCACCTGTATTAGCTCCTGGGGTGAAATAAACTACATTTAGTGACCTCATTCTTTTGTCATTACAAATACATTATAAGTAATAATGTATATTGCTGATATAATGTGAGCAATTTTTCAGGACACCCTTATTGGATATTGCTATACTGATTAGAATTGGACAGAAAACCAGTAACAAATAACAGCCACTGCAGGTCAGTAAAAAAATACAGTTCCACAGAAATTCATATTTTGCAAATTTTGGATGGTCATGAAGTGTCCTGCTTTCACTTTTGGGGACTTTTTGGATATTCCAAAAATATTTCCTTTTTCCATGTGAAATGTTTGTTTGCATAACAACACAAAAGCTCCGAAGGCAGATAAAAAAAAATCCTTCTGCATTTTGATAATTTCTAAACAATTATTTTTCAGGGTTTTGCGATATTCAGATTTTATTCCAATGTGAAATGAGGGCACGTTTCAAACCATTTGCACAGGAGAGGTTTTATGCTCTAGTTAGCCCTCTGGGTGGCAAATACTCCTCATGAACTGGTAGCATTTTGCTTAGAGCTGGTAGCGGCAGAAGTCCTGGGTACAATAATACCACCCTGGTGATGACAGAAGACCTGATGCAATTGAGATCTTTGCAGTGTTATGGTTCTCCCCCAGTATTCAAGTTGTTTAGACCAAAGGTTGCCAAAATGTGGGTTGCTGGCATCCAAAGCAGCTCCTACTGCTCTGCTGAGCCCTCGCCACTTCTGTGGGGTTTGTGGCACCCCGCAATACCCAGTCCATAGTTGAGGGAGCTCAGGTGGTTTCTTGTGTTTTTCTGTGGTACTAAGTAACCTCAGAACCACACGATGACTCCATTGCAGCAAGCTGTTACTGTATAAACAGTTATTTAAAATAATGTGTCCTGAAATACCAACCTCATGGTCCAGGGAAATAGTCATATATTATTGGTCTGTGACACCATATAATCAAGGGAACTGCCTGGCAGGTGATAACCGTGGTGCCTTCTGGAGTCACGTGGATCTAAATAGTCATCACTAGAAAGCAGTGAAGTTCCTGTCAGCGTTTCTGACCCTTACTGACTCCTGCTGGGTAGCTGATCCTCCACGATGATCTCATGCAATCATTCTAAGTCTAGCATGCCCACTTTATTGGCATTACCAGGCTGGCAACTTTTGTTTCCAAGACCTATAGCAGATTCAACCGGAGCTGCAGATGAGCTGATGACTCACGCTGCTGAAGCTGGATTCAGATCTCTCCTAACCCGTTCCCAGAAATGAATGTCTGAAACCTTTGCAGCCACCCTGCTGTCTGCCTCATTTGTGTTTTATGCCTTAGGAGATAAATGTTTGTTCCCTTCTGCTTTCTTTGACTCTGTTTTTCTGGATGAAAGAACTCAAGGAAGAGTGAGACCCAGCAGAAGTCACGCTGTACGTGCAGCTGTCTGCACACCCCATGCGCCTGTTTGCCCTCCCTATTTTTGGCCCTACAAAATTCTAGGAATTCTTCATCAAAGGTTTTTTCATCGGCTACCTCCTGACAGCAGCCAAGACGGCCATCTGTCCATCCAGAAGAAGAAGAAAGCTGGGCACAGTCTTTTCCTTTGGACCAGGGGCCTCTTGCGGTTCCCCGCTCCATGGCCAGAGCTCTTTTTAAAGGTGTCCCCAGTTTCTTCTTTGATCTGGGCCACTGCATGCAGGTTACTGCTCAGGTTCTGTTCTACGTCTTTCCATATGACACAGTGACCTACATACGTGTCCTTGCTGGTAATGGGTCATATCCTGGCTTATCTGGCCCTCCTTTTTCCAAGGGTGATAATAAAGGAGAGACCTTTAATTATCTGGTAGTCTCCACCCACCAGTCCCCAAGCTAAATGTGCTGCTATCCTCCATTTGTGTGTTTTTGAATAAGAACTAACCTAAATGATTTCCATCCAGGCGTCTCTATGGAGTCTTAAATCTTAATCTGTCCACACTCTTAACTAATTGGATTTGTTTGTAGAAGAAAGCTGCCTGTGGTTTGACTTTCTGCAGAACAGTTAACACCAGAAAAAATGGTGGGGGGTGGAGCAAGAGGTTATAAACTAATTACAGTAATGAAGAAAAAGCAAACTGCATCACAGCTTACCAGGCTGCATGACAGGCACATCACTTAAATTTGCGGTGGAAGTTTTGCATGCATAAGCAAATCAGTGGACTACATAGTGCTTAATATTCCTCTGCCCTTGTAGGTTAGCTATGCAGGGAATAAGCAGCAGCATTCCTGCAGCGAGTCACACTAACTTATGCCTCATTTCTGCTTCCAGCACCATTGCTTTAGTAAAACTCAGAATGCAAAACGCTGCTTCTCTTGAGAATGGCTTGCAAGTGCTACCTTAATTTTGCAAGCATCATTGATGAATTGGTAAGTGCAAATAAAAACATGAGCAGCCAGGGAAACCCAAACTCAGGAGGTTAAATAACTCATTTTACACTTAAGACTCCAAACCAGGATAACAATTCCTATATCCACTGACTACTGAGGTACCGTGCCTATCCCACTGGTAGTACACCAGTACTGCCTGCTGCTCTCCCTATGTCCTAGGCTGTGGGACATCTGCTACAGCTGCATAAATTATGTTCAGATGACCAAAAAGCCAAAGAAACTGCACCCCTGCAAACACCCTAATGCTGCCTAAAATGCCACCACATCAGGAATGAAAAATGCTGTTTACGGCTCATTTAGCAAGGTCTGTAGTTCACATATGTTTTCTGTTTGGTGCTTCAGACTTCCTCCTGGCTGGAGGCAAGCAGAGGGAGCCCAGCTGTGCCCAATTATGGTCAGAGATGCATGGAGGTTAGAGTTTAAAAGCAGTGCAAGAGGTCAGTTGTTCACTTTGGCTTAGAGATGAGGCTGTGCCTCTGTGCTCTGTTTTGATTTTTACCAATCCTGAAGGTTTTGGGGCTGATTCTAGCTTGTTCTATGTCAGTTCTGAACTGATGTTGCTCCTCCGAATCTTGATTGTATGAAGGTAAGGGTACCATGAGCCCTGCTCACTCTAACACAAAAGGTCAATCTGGGCTTGGTTCCCCTTGCCTGTGTCCACCTCTGTGAGGGTTACCAGGGGCTGGGGCTGAGTGTAAACCAAGCCCTGCTGAGCATCGGAGACCTATTTGAATCCAGGAGATTTAGGTGAGGGCTATAATGATATCATTTTTCTGAGCTGTTTTTAGGAGTCTGGAAGAACACTGGTCTTTAAATGAATCTCAACTTAATGCATTTAGGACCTGCTTGATTGATGGTGTCTATAAATACCATTTAAGCGCACAATAGAATATTTAACATACCATTTTCAGCAGGCTGTGAGCCAGGCTCGCTGCCTCACTCCTGTAGCAGCTTCTCTTGGCTGTGGGGGGGACTCTCTGGGTCGTGTGTCCTTGGCACTGGGGACATGCAGCCAGGGGGCTCCTCAACATCACGCATCCCCCCCTTCATTTTGGCAAAGGCATTGTCTAAAGAGCACGCTGGGCAAGCGAGGTACACAGGGCTACCAGGGAGGGCATCAGGGGTTTTCTGTGCTCATAGGACAACGCCAGGTACCCCAAGCTGTGGGTCAGCACAGGGCAATGCCTGTTTTCTCACAGGAAAAGGAGGAAATAACCCAGAGGGCAGCACAGTCAAATGGGACAACTGGCTCCAGGCAAACAGTTATGGGAAGCACAAAACAGGGGTGGGGGGAGAGAGGGAAGAGGTGAGTTCTTCCCCTCTATCCTCCTGCACCTATTTCTCAGATATATTTGTGGTGTTATTTATAATATTAATGCTTTTCTTGGGGAGGTGAGGGGAGGAAGCCTTTTATGGAAATCTGATTATGTGTTTCTATATTTAAGAAGGAAAGGTTTTTCGATGCTGAAGTAGAAAAAATTGTGCTTTACTGTATTAAAATTTGCAAGTACTTAGCGTAATCTAGTGATTAAAGCAGTCTTTTACTGGTATGCTTGTAAATCATAAATTCCTGCTGCAGGATGGCTCCTGTGGCATTTTGCCAATTAACCTCTGTGTGCTTTGATCTCGCTTTGACTCTAGAAGTTCAGGCTGCTCCCTGGCTTGTTGAGTTGTTGTTGTTAACAAAACACTTGCCGTTTGAAACACAGGGTGCTCAGTGTACGTGCTTCAGGTCCCAGAGCACATGCAATATTGATGTCTTGTGGATCATAGAAAAAGCCTGACTCATTAGTGAAGGGATATTAAACAAACATCCTCAAAGAAAGCAAACAAGCTCAGCCGTTGCGAGGACGACTTTTCAGCCTGAACTGCACTAGCTGAGGCAAAGGAAATGCGCACTTAGTGAACTTGTGAGGAGAGAGGAATCTGTTGTGTTCACGTGGAGTGAAGCTGTGAACCCCCTGCCTGCCTTGTGTGGCAGCCAGCAGTGGGGCTCAGCTGGGAAGAGCAGGGACCCGCTCTGCCTCCTGTCCTGCCTTTCCCAGCAGCTGGGAGCAGAGCCGTGGGCCAGATGGTAAGGATGGAGCTTGCAGGGAATATTCCTGCCTGGTGTCTGGCAACTGGCAGCCAGCAAGCATAGCCTTTCTGCAAAGCACTGCAAGCATGACGGCTGCTGCCTGCACAAGTCCATCCTCATTCCTCCTGGGTTCTCGTCCAAGATCTGCCTTTGGCTTAAACCCTCGCCTGTCTTCACATTTAAGAGTATAATATAGAGTAATTTACCTTTCTCTTTCCCTCTCAGACTCCTGCAGTCAAGGGCTGAAAACACTGGTTGAGACCAAAAAATACTCTAAGATAAAAAGCTTATTACAAGCCTTGAGTATTCTTAAATAGATTGGATATATATTTTGCAAGCCACGTGACATTTATTATTTATAACTAATGAATATGTGGCCGTTGAGAAATATGAAAGAGAATTTGCTCTCTCTGTTCAGGGTCTCTCAGTTCACATGAGTCAGTCTCAGAATCTGAAGCCTAAAAAAGGTCACTTTGCAATCTGTAAGTAGCTTTAAAGCCTTCATGGGCCTTAAAGTATCAGGCTTAGCCAGTGGAAAAAACCTTCTGGAACAAGGTAGCTCTGGCAGTAGAGAGCTAGAGAATGGAGAGAGCTGCCAAGTCTGCCATGTCCTGCTCTCAATGCAGGTAGAGGAAGAGGAGCAGAAGGTTTTCTAGGGGCTGAGCATATGTCTCATTTGTCACAGCTCCAGCTAATAATTCTCACATTTATCTATTCCAGGCTTGCCTCCAAATGACCAAATGTAAAACTTGACATTGCCTTATGGATACATGAAACAATGAAACTGGTGAGTAGTCCTACCTCCACAGAACCTGGTATCCCCTCGTACTCTCTCCTGCCTTTCTCTGCCATTGCAGCCTACATATGCCACCACTTGGCCACCAGCACCCGTAGTCTGCTGCCTCTCACTAGACCCATAACAGCGAAAACAGAGTGAAAACAGAGTAAGACATTCTAAGACAGTAAGCACATTTCTTTAAACTCAAGTTTTCTTTCCATCCAAGCCCCCAGTACCCACCTGTGAGGGAAGGGGAGAGCCTAGGTGTCTCCCATCACACAGGCAATGACAGAAACATGTTGTCTCTCAGCACACAGCTGACGCCCCTGGCCCAAGTGTTGTGACTTCATGAAGAAGGCACCTGGAAACACAGTCCCTCTCCAAGACCAGTTGCCCTGTGGAGGACATGGAAAGACAGTCCTTTGTAAATAGCTACAGCAGCAAAAAAGGTTACTGCCCCTCTTGACTTGGCACAGAAGCACCTCTCAACCTGCTCCTGTCAGAACAAGCTGGACTTAGAAGGTAAGCTTCCCCTTGCTTCACTTTGGCTGAAGCAGGAGGAGTGTTTGCAGGAGCTGCTCAGCCGGAAGATGAGCCCCTGGGCTGGGGTAGGGATGAACGTACAGGGACAAGGTTTGGAGCCAGGTCAGTCTCCTTGGATCAATACAGCTGAATCCAGGGGTAAGCAGCTGGTCCCTGCTTATTTGACATAGCCACTTTTGCTCATCCACCTCCTCCTAGTTAGCTTTCCCTCAGGTGGAGTTTCCTTCCATGCTGCCTTACACATCTGAGAAGATCTGGGACAAAACCCCACCTTGTCACCTCCCTTGTGAATTCCTGTCCTTCCTTTAAATGCCTGACAGGGTTGTGAAGCTCATGCCAGCTGTCAGCATTGGGCTGTGCCTAATGTTCATTTCCTTGTACAATAGTATGTTTGGTTTCTTATTGCCTTTCTTCAGCCTTTCTGCCATCTTCTTCTCTTCCTATCTTCATATTTATTTTGTGCATCCATTGCAGGTAATTAGCTCTTAGAAATAGGAATTGCAAGTCTGGTTTCCTCAGGAAATGAGGCTTATGTGATCATGCTCTGTACCTCCTCAGATAACTGTTGAATACATTGGTTGATTTAATTTGGCTGATGGAGGGTGGGCTCAAAGCTAATTGGATTCCTACAAGTTTTGTGCAAGTAGGCAGCTAGCTGGAGCAGAGAAGAACCCTGAAGTCACATGCCAGAAAGAAGGTAGCAGATAAATTTGCATCTTAGTAGATATCAAACTATTCATAAGGTAGATACGCTAATAAGTGTCAAAAAAGCACCTCGGTTTGTACCTGCAAATGACCACAAGACATAAACCCGTAAGAAACCTGTACTTTCCTAGTGTTTGTTGAATTACTTGCTTTTTTTATGTTTTTTGGACTGTGATTGGGACAACAGCTTTACATCCCTGAGAGGGGTTTTTAATGTGTTACTACAGACTTGGGGCGGGGGGGGGGAAGGCAATAAAGGCAGAATGCACTAATGAACATTTCCCATCCACAAAGCTATTTTCAGGGCAGCACCTTTCTGTTATACTGCTGCCTTTGGCACTTTTCCATAGCTTTCTCTGCCACAGCCTTGTAAAAGTTTTGTTAAGTCTGAATACGCTAACTTTACATCTGTTTCATTTCAAATGGTGGCACAATAGCGCTTAGAAGGACATTTGGGCTTTCTTAATCGTTCCTGCTAGAAATGAAAGGCGACTGGTGCTGTATCACCAGGGTCCACCAAGCTGATATAGTGCAGTTGGGTTTTAGCCATCTTCTCAGGCAGCCCGCTCTCCTGGCCTATGAATCAGAGTAGATTGAATCACCAAAGGTTCTTCTGACAACTGCAGGGCACAAAATCTTACCCCACCATTTTGCTTTTTTTTCTCCCGACAGCAGATCCTCAGCCCTTGCCCACCCCGTTCCCCTTCCAGGGACAAACTTAAAAGTAGCCAGATGACATGTAGGCATCTGTAACCCTGCAAGAAATCAACTTGCCTGCAAATGGCAGGTAACGGATCTAAGCCTGGCTCAAGTTTTCCAGCTCCTGACTGCTTGCACACCGAAGGTAGTAAGTGCAGCACTGAAATCAGTGTGAGGTTTTGCACGATGAAACATGCCTGCCCAGAAGCAGGCAAAAGGGAAGATTTAACCACTGACCAATTCTATTTTTTTTCTGAAAAAAAAAGGCATTTTTCCACTGTGAGGCAATTCCAAAAAATAAAAATAAAAACATAAAAAGGCTTGTGCAGCAGTTTGGCTGCCACGTTTCATGTAGTAGAGCCATGTTACAGAGATAAACATCGGTCCTTAGCTTACAGATTGTCTCAACACCTGGAAGGCTGTTATAGAGACAGGTTTAATAATTAATTGCTATTTCCCTGAGACAATGCACCCTGGATCTCTTAAGGAGCATATTGCACACCAGGTAACAGGAGGAGTAGGCAAAAGAGACAAAAGCATTAGAAAAAATAAAAAGACTGAGATCAAATAACATTATTCCTCATGTCATGGTGGAAATGGGGCTATACTCACCTGATCCTGCGAGGAGGTTGCCTGGAGATGCTTCAAAGTACTTGAGGTCAAAATACTTGTATTCCAAACTTGCTTTTAAGTAAATGACTCATACAGCTGGTGGCAAGAAAGATGGGAGCAGATCAATTCCTTGATGTTACTATGTTGGGCTTATGTCATGCCACCCTGCACAGGTGGGGATATAGAGGGGTTGTTTTATAATCAGAAAAATACAGTACCTGGAAAAGATGTTGATAGGGTACATTTTCTGTATGTACTATATATTTTTCTCATCTACGTTTAGCACTACCCTTTTCTATGAAAGCCATAAACCTAAGGAAATTAAATGCTACAATGAAGTGAATAATAAGAAAAAATAATATTATTCTGCTGGGCCCCTTTGTGACCACGACCCAAACCGTAAATGCAGGCCTTACTCTGGCAGCAGAGGAGCACTAGCATCTATTTCTGCCTAGGTCTTGGGCACCTTCCCGTGACAGTTGCCATCACTTACCACCTTACTGGGGGCCTGTGTGTTATGATAGGGGTACCAAGAAGAAAGGCAATGTCTGTGTGCACACGTGTGTTGGGGGTCAAAGAGGTGGGCAGGCAGGAGGGGAGGCCAGGCCAGGGGTGTGCAAAAACATAAGCAGATACGAAAGGTAAAGGGGGACTTGTGTTGGGGTGGGCAAATGGTGTGTTTGAAGGTGCAATGGGTAAAAGCATCAGATGTGTATGTAGGGAAGGAAAGACCCTCCAACATATCAACTGCGCTTTTCTCCAATTAATGCTTATATTTTTTAAATCACTGCAAACACATAAGGGATTTCAGCCATAGGGATATTAATGATGCACAATCTTAATTCAAACTAGAGTGCAGGTACAAGCACCACGAGCAAAGGTTGTCTGGTAAAATGGATGAATAGATATATAGCAGTTGATGGCACAGAGCTGCACATTTCGGTAGCAGTGCTGCTTTGAAACTCCAGTGCCGAGCGTAATCTTATCATAAAAGCTTATTTAACCAAATGTGTGTGTTTACTGAGGTGAATGGTCTGATCTTAATGGAATCGATGAAATGAGCAAAATTATGAACACATTTAAGATACGTACAAGGATACAGTTAACTGCTCTGTTGTGACTTTAGGCTGCTGGTGATCAGTGTGAGTTTCATCATTGAGCAAACCCCCTTGATGTCCTGGGCAAGACGCAAAGCCTATTTTTCCCATCTTTTTTATTGCTGAATTGAATCTTGATTTCAGTGAGTCAGATAGTGTTCTTTGGTAAACATGTCAGCTCAAATGGCTTTGAAAAATGTGTTTCCTTATGAATTGTTGCTGGGTCTCAAGCTTCTTTGATAAGCACAGTGCACAAATTGAAATACCAATCATGGATCTGGGTAGTTAAATTACTTTTACAGATGGGTCTGATGCTGTTGGGCACGTTTTCCCACTGATGCTGTAAAAGGAAGGAACTCCTGAGCTGGAAGAGGGATTTAATAGAGGAAATTACTTGGGATTGCACTGGGTTCTGTAAAATAGACAGTTGCTGAGGAAAAGCTCTTTTGGCAAGCTTCCTCGTAGTTTATGGCCAGACCCTCAAAGTATAACTCACCCTAGGCCAACTGAAGTTACTTTTATACTACCTGAGTTTCTTACCCTGTACTTTATAGTAGTTTTTGGTAGCTTTCATTTGTTAATCTGCCATGGAAAACCAGCCTAGGCTGAATTACAACGTTTATCAACCAAGTCTGTAAATCTCTCCTCTATAAGACATTTGAACTAATTTATTGTCTCTGGCATAGAGATTTTAAAATATGTAATGGCAAGTTGTATGTGAAGAACCAGTAGGAGCAGCAGTGAGATGTGTATGTGGAGATGAGGGAGTTGCTTTCTTGATTGTGAAAAGCAGCAAATAGCTTGTGTGATTCCATAATGTCTGGGTTTTTAAGCAAGTGCTGGAACATGCAAGATTGAACCTATTTCAATTTTGGTTCCATCTCTGATGAAAAAACTTTTTCCTATTTCCTCCTTAGCTATAAGTGCTGGCACTCTCGCTATCCACCACTGCTCCAGCATTGGTGATAACATTCAGCACTTGCAGAGTACTTTACATATTTCCAGTGTTGGAATAATATTAGCTCATTAAATCTTCCAGTATTTCTTTAATAAGAGCAGTCATTAGAATTGTCTTCAGTTAATGGGCAGGAATAAGGGAGAATGGAGAGTTTAAGCGACTTAACTATAGCGAGTTAGTGGCAAAGTTAGGATGGTGCTATTGATTTCTGCATACCCTCTAAAGACTCCTGAAAACTGTTCCCTATTCACTCAGCTGAATAGCCTTGGGCTTTCTCTTATAGCACTGGTGTGGACTTGGATCTAGTAGGTAGTGGGATTTCAAATTTCTGGCATTGATTATTTTATTTTTTCTTCAAAACTCTTTTACACTAACTGTGAGGCACTGGAAAATTTTCAGGCGGTTGAGTTTCTATGTCTTACTTTCCTCACTCTTGAATGAAATAGTAAAATCCGTATCAGAAGGAGTTACGGGGTTTTGCACATCAGTGTTTGTAAATCACGCCATTGCCTGATGGAGCAGTGGGAGAAGCTGCTCAGTGGTGCTGCCACTTCCCCGCTGAGTCACACAGCGTGCGTGCTGCGCTGAGCAGTGCTAACAGCACGGGAAGGGGAGTATGGTCCTCCTAGGTCCTGACAAACCTACCCCTCTACACCAAGCTTCATGGATGGGAGGGTTTAGGACAAACCACCCTAGCATTCATTCATGGCTCTGCCCACGAGCCTAAGACTCTTCATAATCTTTTGCACTTTTACCTGATTCCTTGCAATAGCCGTGGTGGTGGAGTTGGTGCCGCGAGTTTGCAGAGCATTTGCATGCCCTGATTTTTGGAGGGTTCTCCCCCCATTCCATGCAAGATCATGACTTGATATCATACATTTCCTTGGGAGCTGGCTTTTTAACGGGTGCCCAACTCAAAGCAAGTGCTGGATTGGATTTTCTGCGTTGTCACTTAACGTGACAGCAGTCCTTGGCACGCGTTTGTGCATCTCCCTTATTTAGATCACAGCTGCTCTGAGTAGACTCCTCCTTGTATCCTGGAGCAACTGCAAACTACATTAAAACAAAAAAATATTTAAAAGTATGGGGGCGCTTCCAAATCAATACAACCTTTCCAACTACTCATCGTCATGTCTTCTGTGAAACATGAATCTTTAAAGTTTGATTGCCACTCCAAGGTCATTTGTATTTTGCATCGAGGCCTGCGCAATGATTCACTTTTTACTCCATTTGCCACTGATAAGAATGGATCATCTTTAGAATTTTATTTCCTCTGTGGAGTTTTCTAGGAGCTGGAGGTTGGGTGATTAATTTTATTGGGACAATAAATTATAAAGGAAGGACTATGTCATTCTTCTTCAACAATGCTTCTTCCTGAGATGACAGTATAATAAATTACAGGTGTACAGCAAATTCCTAAATGCAATCAGTTGACTCGTTGTGCTGGGTGGGTGGAATAAGAGCAGTGCTGATGGATTCAGTCACTGAAGTCGCATGGAAGCTTTACCACTGCCTTAAGTCAACACTGGGTGATCTACTTCTGATAGACGGTTGAGCTGAAAAGCTCACACTGAAAAAAAGTTTCCTTTGACAAGGTCAGCTACTCTGGGTGTTGCTGACAAAGATCTCTCCTAATGTGTCATATTTTAAAAAGTAGGATTTGCCTTGAACCATTGAACCATTAGTCTCTTAAGGTTTTCATCTGGACTTGAATAATGATCAATGTTTGAGACCTCAAAGCGAAAAAGGAGAAAAACAAAAAAATAGCACAAGAAATCCCAAATGTCTGCTACTTACATAATTATTGTATAGGGAGGGGAAACATCTGTTCTCATCGCTTTGATTTTTAGCTTCCATCTTGAAGGTTTGTTTATCCTTCATTCATGTCCAAAATGCGGATATTCTTGAATAATAAAATTATGTAGCCCCTTTTGTTGCCTTTCAGTGCCCTGTACCCAAGCAGCAATATCTCAGTGGTGTACTCCATCAGGGGTGCAGCGCGGGCTGTAAACCTCTATGGCTTGGGAGCTGCTTCACAAAATGTTTTCAAAAGAGGGGGCAGGAGCTGGAACCAGTAATCACAGGAGCTGTCCCACTGCATTTATCCCCTCTTATGAGTTAATTCATGGATATTAAATCCGGCAGGGACTGTTATAATCATCTGCACTGAACTTCTGCTTGCGTTGTATAATTTAACCTGTAATTCCTGCATCAGGCCAACCAACCTCTGGCTGAACAAGCATGTATGCTTAGAAACACCGTTAATCCTGGTTTAATCGTTTCACATCATGGAGAATTCTCAAAAAAAAGCCTTGGAAAACCATTCACCTGATTTTACTCAATGTAACCAGGAGGTAGGTAGTCTGCCCAAGGTGATGCTAGGAGTTGCTGGTTAAGGCCAGGGAACAGAACAGAGTGAGCGAGCTCCCAGCCTCTGCTGTCAGTATAAGAAATCCTTCCACTCCACTGTCCATAAAAATAAATAAACATAAAAATGAAATAAACAATTTGTCTTCTCTAAAACCGCCAACTGTTAGTTTCATTAAGCGCCCTTGTACATGATACCTGGCTGTGCAGTCTCTTACTGTTCTGGACTGCCTTCTAAAGTGAAAAGATGCTCTTCAGGAAACCGACAGCTGGTGTAAGACTAAGGTTTAGAATCTCTTAACTGTATTTTCTTCTCCTCTGTATGGCTGAACACTTAAAAAGCTTCAGTAAGAGGAGGCGGGAGACACAGCTGCTGGCTTCCAGGCATGACCCCCTACTTGTACTATTTATACTTTTGCCAGAATTAACTAACATAAGGTGTGTTGAATGCAGGGCAGCTGCTGGTCAGAAAAACAAGAAATCTGTTGATTCTACTCATGCAAATTTCCACTGATTCTTATGCAAAGGTGTCATAATTTAGCTGATCAGCTCTGCTTTTATAAACAAACACAAAAACACGTGTGCACACGCACACTCCTCTCTTTTTACAGACCATAATGTGTTTTTAAGAATTTGGGCCAGAGGTTTTGATGAGAAAATCTGCTTAGTGGCCCAGATATTTATAAAGCTGCTAGCAAATATAAAGAGACAGACAGCATGACAGATGTGCAGACGCGGTTAGGAGGAATTGTTACAGGCACGAGAATCATTTGTCACTGATGTGTGCTCCTGTGCTCACAGGACCCGCTTGCAGCACACGCTTCGTAGGGTATTTGCAGCTGCATGGTTTTGTTTTTCTGGCAACACCATAGAGGATCCTACTTTAAGAGTGTTCAAGGCCAGGCTGGATGGGGCTTTGAGCAACCTGGTCTAGTGGGAGGTGTCCCTGCCCAGGGCAGAGGGTTGGAACTCGATGATCTTTAAGGTCCCTTCCAACTCTAACCATTCTATGATTCTAAGAGAGTCACTGGGGAGGGAATGGATGCTGTTCCCTTGGGGTTCATGGGGGTTGGATGCATTTATTCTGAAGTCCAAGACAATGAGCTTTATGCGGTGACAATCTTTGACACCAAAGCCAGTAAGAAAAGGAAGGGGGAAGGAAAGTAAGAAGGGGATATCAAAGACCCCATATTTTTATTTTAATCCTAGCTTGAGAACTACTGAGCTGCAGCTTTCCCTAACTCCTGTTGGTGAGGTTTCCTTGGCAGAGCTACAGAAATGGCCAGTACACCACAGCCGTGGGCATTTAGTTTCTCTGAGACTCAGGCAATTTTGGTGTTTAAAGATGCATACAGTATTTTAGTACTTGTTGATTCTGTAGAAAAAAGGGGGAAAAATCCCACTAATTTGGGATTTTTCTAATTTAATTGTTGATTAAATCTCTTTGTTCAAAGCACCAGCTCAGGGACTCATCAACCACTTCAACCTCAAATCTTTTTCAGACTTAAGGTTTTGAGGCTAGACTAGCCCACCACCCCTGTGGGAGGGTAAGGTTCTTTGATTAATTTTTTTAACCTCACTGTTCACCACATTGAAATGCGTATTGTTTCTTTACACCAACTTTATCTTCAGACCAAATATCCTGGCATATCCTTTTAACAGTCTTTGAGAGTTTGCTGCAGAGAAACTTGTTCTGAAACTTGTTGCTTCTTTATGGTTACTTATTAGGTTAAATCAGGAGAGAAAAACTTTCTCCTCACTGAAAGCTGAATGGATCTTGATGAGCCATAAATTTAAACTCACCTAATGCTTTCAGCGTACTGAGGGTGAGGACTCGTGGGCAAGGGACTACGAACAAAAAGCTTCCTTTGCCTGGATTAATAGTGGTAGCAATACAGTGATCACTATTCAAAAAATAAACATTCTTAGAAACGAGTCATCATACAGAATTCATGTATTACTACAAAATAGTAACAATCAGTAACATGAGATTTATTTAGAGACAGCTTCTAGAGCAAGTAAAGAATTCACTGCATTTCTGTGATCACAGTTCTCTCTAGGAGCAAGCACTTTATTGTGTCATGTATCTGGCCACACAGCAACAGTGAAAAACTGTGCTTAGTGGAGCACAGCTTTCTAAAGGACTGAAAAGCTGAGCTGGCATGCTAGTTCTGGCAAGGGTAGAGTATTAGCTCTTCTTTGGAACTAGAGGTAGGAGGAAAAACAGTGGAGAACTCTAGGAAAAGAGCAAAGGGAAAAACAGACTAAAATGACAGCCTAATCAGAATTATATCACAGCTCTCCCTCTTTCATCACCATGTATGTCCCCCACTATTCCTGTCATTTTTTCATGTATTCTTTATGCTAAGGATCCTGTTTCTGGAAGACAAGCTCCCTGCACTAAGTGTTTGGCCAGCTGGCTGTAAGACTTTTCTGTTCACACCAAGCCTTGAAAGAAAGATCTGTTCTTCCTCCACCTCAGATCTCCCCTGACATGCAACTGGAGATGCCTTCACTTCTCCTGGGACTTGCTCCTCTATCAGTCCTCACAGGATTGTAGGCTCTTCACTTGTGTGCTGCTGTGTTGCAAAATCCCTCTTTTGTCCTCCTCTTCTTATTGCATATTCAGGCATAGTTCAGAAACAGAGACAGCCGACCACAACAATTTTCTCCAGAGGTTCAAAGTTAATTTTAACACAATCTGTTGGCACCAAAGAAATTAACTTTCTTTGAATGAGACTGGACAAAAAATTAATGTGAATGCTTATCTGATAAAGTAGCTTTTCTTCATTTATGGAATTACTCTTCAAGCCTATGCGTGTTTTCAATTTGCCATTCTTCCAAGCTGAAATTCAACCCAGGCAAAACTTACTTCCCCCCCCTCCATTATGGTCATCAAACTTAGTTGGGTGAACTTTCTTCCTTGAAGCCAAAGTTGGTTTTGTGTTTCAGCCAATTTTATTCACAGCTCCAGTCAAAAGCATCAAACCTTCTCAAAGTACACAAAGTATATATTTGGTCCACTGTGAAAATGAGCATGGAATTTCTCATCGACAAGATGGGTGTTTGCAAGAGAAAACACTACTTGGAAAAGTTGCACGTTTCTTGAGTGAATCCCCCTTCAAGAGTCCAGGCTGCTAAGCTGCTGAAAAAGTAGACTAGTCAGCAACAGAAAAGCTTTTGGGAGGTTAAGTGTCATCAGTCAGATTATTTGACATTGAAGGCAGTAGATCAATAGGTCCCTGTACCCCTTCCCCAAAGAAATATTTCTTTGCTGAAAAAATAGCATGTAAATGAGGGGAAACTGCTTATCACTGTGGCCAGTATGAGATGTTTTGGGGTTTTACTTTATGTTTTGTGTGTTAAAGGCTCCAGGCAGGTGAGAAGTTGTGTGGCACCGCATTAGTATGAAATAGTAATGGCAGTTGCAGAGATGGAAAAGGGATGCTGGAGCATCTTGATGAAGGATACAAAAAGGCAGACATGGTGCTGTTTGCCACATTGACATGTTCTGTTCGGGTCGATCACAGCGCAGATCACGAGCCAGCCTCGAGCTGTGGGACACATCAGGGCTCTGTCGTCACCCCACATTCTCCATGGGGAGATGCAAATCCTCCGTTTGCCCAGGCTCTTCCCCCAGTTTGTCTTCGGGTGCCCTGGAGCACTGAAAACACCCCTGCGCCTTGGCCGGGTGCCTGCTTCGGAGGTGTGCCCCAAGCAGGGAGTTTGGCAGCAGCCCTGGTCACACAGGTTTCGTGTCCCTTCCTCTCACCCACACCCCAGCAGACCTGAACCACCAGGGCATTACGGCTCGTATCCAGAAACTGAGGGCAGGGGAACACAGAGCTTTATTCACGTTTGGAGAAGTTTGGGTTTTTTTCGTCTGTTGTTCAAACATTCAAGGAACGTTCATAAAGCCCACACTCTCCAAATTATTCACTATTACTTCTAATCAATTATAATAACCCCTCTTGCTTTGTCATACAGGAAGTAAACAACTGCTTTGACTAACTTAATACTCAGATCAGGTTGGAGAAGGTTTTAATTAGTTAATTTCATTAATCACAAAGTCTGTTTGTTGCTGTTCATGTGCCGTGGAGCAGTAGAAATGGCTGTTACTATGCAACGAGATGGCAGCCGTGCTTTTTCCTTCCAGATAGTTGAAAAAGGAGTTCTATCCATGTCTTGTAATATGTAACAACAGATAATAGTTTCTCTTAGGTTTATGTCTTAGAGTTTAATACCATTAATACCCAGTATATCATTTGTTGGGGAAACATATCTTACGCTAGCAAGAGAACGCGTGATGTGATTTATAGAGGCAAGTTATAAGTTTGCAGTGAAATGGGAGTTCTGTGAGTACTGAGGTACGTCCTGTTCAAATCTACCAAAGGTTGAAAAAGACAAAAATAGAATTCGAGACTGGATAAATGAATTCATGCATGCTAACAAGCGGGGAAAAAACCCCAACTTTAAAAGTACTTTTGCAGAAAAAAAAAAAATCCGTAAAGCACTGTAAAAAATCAAAACCTATGTATTTTGCTCTTTTGTGCTGTAAAATTAATGTATAAATTTGAAATCTGGTATAGTAAGAGAGTGGAAAAAAATCTGATGCAATTCATTTGAGAATTTTGAGATTTTGTAACTATGAAGGATGGGACAATTAATCTACAGTAGCCATATTTGAAAAATATATGTAGCATTCATAAAAATCTTCAGGCTGACATCAATGTATATAAACTCAGCTGGGCAGACTCCTCTGCAGTGTCAGTGATGGTAGTTACCCTGAAATCAATGACCCAAACTCTGACAATGTGGAGTGGCCGCAGGTCTGCCTGTGCTCATTTTTCATACAGTAGGTGCAGAATGGGCAGCGGCGAGGGTAGCTTCCCGTGCAGGGCAATTGCTTCTCCACCCCGATCAAAAGGGATTATTCCCAGATCAGAGCTGGAAGAGATGATTAGTCTGCGTACATTGTTCAGCCCTGGGTCTTTGTATTGTGGTTGGCAGTTCATGAAAAACCTGAGCGGGAAGCACCACCACCTCTTCTCCCCTTGGCTGCCAGGCAGTAACAACTTTCAGCCACTACTAACCTGGTCACGCAGTAGCCTGGAGGTAAAAGATACGTAACCACTAATGAATCCTTTGAATTGCCTGGTGCCCACTTCTTCACCTAAATTATACTTTTTAAGTGTTTGCCAAAATTGCACAGTGTTCTTTGAAGAAGAAAGTTTCTGCTTTTCACAGGCATTATTCTTTGCGTCCTCTCCTGGAAAATTGCAGGTGCATTATATCACTGCTATGGCTATTATTTATTATTATCTCTACTGGGTAATCAATTGGTGCTGCAGAGGATAACAACAAACACTTATAGCAAAGAGGAGATTATGTTCTCCTGTGGTGATGCTGATGACACTGATAGATGGTAAATAGGTGGTTGGTGAAACCCCTGCTGTTAGTGTGGCAGGATTGACCTTAAAGAGCTATGTAGGCCTATATATATAGTTTGATTTCAGCCTGCCACCAAAGCAAAAGCAATGGGTGCAGTACACACGTAGGCTGAGTGCCAGCATTAAAATTGCATTTGCGTGGCTTTTGTTTGTTTTTAGAAAAAAGCTCTTGGGTCTGTTTGCTTGAGTAGTGAAGCAAGAATTTCATTATTTTAATATGAGGCTCTGTGGCCTGAAGTGGAATAGCAGCAACTAGTCCTTTGCTGTTTTTGCAGTCAAAAAACAATACTTTAGTACTTTGATATATTTCAATATATCAAAGTGTCTGACCTCTCCTGGTTCCCTGAAAACCTCAGCCACTGCATCTACTGTGTATCCCATGATTGAAAGCACATTCCAAGGCTCCACTGCACATTGCGTCCCTGGTTTTGCCTCTAAGTTTGTCCTTTTTGGAGCTTTCAGTGGTGGTGGAGGTGATCTCTCAGAGGATTATTGTCATGTAAAGTCCTACAGGGACCACAGTAACACGACAGACTCTCTTTGCCAGGCACTGTACAAGCACCTAACGAGCAATAGCACCTGCCTGGGATGAGGGACAAACCCCACCGGTGGCAAGTAGACATCCCCTGCTATTTTCTGTAATCAAGGTGCAATGCCCTAATTCAATTCCAGTTTGGGTAATTACATTGTCTAGTCACATTTGCCAGTGGTGTCACCAGGATGCAGCGTCCTGCATTTACTGCTTTGGCTGTTGCTAACAAACCATTCAGCATCAAGCTGTTAGCTAGTACTGAAAGCATGAGGATGGACCTTCTCAAAATCTGTAAAATAAGTGGAGCTGATTGAACAGGTCCACATCACACTGCAGAATTAGTTGCAACTCAGAGAGTTAATGAGGTTTATCCTTTATTTAGTAGAGGCCTAAAGCTACTTCCTCTGAATTCAATAACAAACTGTGACTGATTCCGGGGCAAATCTGGTTCCAGTCCTTCACGAGGAAAGGTGAAACTCAGACTGTATGTATAAGACAGTATTGTTTTTCTATGTGATCTAACAAATAACTTTCTGTGACTTTTCAGGTCCTAGCCTTGCCAATTTTAAAAGCTTGTGTCTTTGTTTTCTGAAGGGCAGCATTTGCATTTTTGAGGAAACCTAGCAACACTTGTGTGAAAGAAAAATAATTAAAATGCGGTAGACTATTAGAAACGCAAGACTGAATTACGGTCTACTGTGGAAAACTAATCTATGTGTGGCTAATGACATCCTTTAGAAAGTGATACTCAGCTAAGAAGATCTATTAATGTCATTTGTATTGATAATCTATGTTAATGCTTGCAAATATTTAATTTAAACGATTCAAAAAGTTTTAGGGAGTCTATATTTAAAAATCCAGTGGAGTACCCATCAGTGACAGACATTTTTTTTCTCATTGGTATCTTAGGTATATTTACAGCTCATGCTATCAAAAAATGGAAAATGAATATGAAAATCCTGAAAGAAAAAATTATTCTTAATACACATAACTGAGATAAAAACCAAAGTAATCAATGTTGGAAGAAATATGTAGGTAAAGCTAGTGAAAAATAAGCTGAAATAAAGCAAATTTCACCCTGGCCTTATTAATCTATGATATAGTTTAAGGCAGATTGAATGGTCCCTGTTCAACCACAGCTATGCAAAAATCAAATTAGATTATACCACAACGGATATATGGTTAGTTAATATGATGCTGAATGGGATTTAATTTTGTCTCTGCTGACTATTCAGTTGTGGTCCGCTCATTCTAACAAATCTACCTTGATTTTCCGTAACTATATTGAAGCACAGTAACATCTGGCTGGGTTTAAGATTTCAGTTTGCTCTTGAAGGCTTTGTGTTGTGTAGGGTGATTTTTATAACATAACTATTTCAACAAAAGCCCTAGTGTAGACACAATTATACCAGGGGAAAAAAAAAAAAAGTGGTTTTGAAGTTATGGCTTCCATCGCTTGCCAAACTGGAATGCATTTTACAGGCAAAAAGCACTCTAATTATGTAGGAGGGGTTTACTGGCATAACTACAGCAGCATGACAAAACTTTCAAGTGTAAATAAGAGCTAGGTGCTTATTCTAACCACTTAACTAAGTATAATCTGTTTTCCCAAACCTCCCCTTCCCCAGCCACACAGTGGGTCTGGATCTCCCCTGGTTCAGAAGTCAGCAGCAGGACACCAGCCCCTCAGAGAGGGAGGGTCAGACCAGGATGCAGCCGATGCAATTCATCCACTGGCAGAGGGTGGTATCACGAGAAAAGTAATGCCCTGGGAAGTACAAAAACAGGCAAAAAATGAGTCCTTGTGCTACTTACACAGTGGTACAATGGCTTCTCACGCTTCCCCCCATAACTCGTGCCAGCTCTGACCTCCTTGGTTGTCAGTGTAGGGGTGCAGCTGGGACAACAGGGATTTAAGAAAACAGCGGGAGATACTAAGTGGGCAGCAGGCAGGCTGTGCCCTGCACCAAGCAGGTTCTCCTTCGCGTGATGTGGCTGCCACAACCAGACGCAGGAAACTAAACTTTTTTTTTCTTGACTGCCAACAGGCTGGTGTGGCTGGACTGCATCTGTGTGATGCTGTGTGAGGAAGCCTGACCAGCTCGGGTCTTCTAATTCACAGAGCAGATGCACCCAGGAAGGCTGGGCAAAAAGTCAAATTTAAAGGATTACAGCAAGTATACCTGCCCGTTGTATTTCTGACTGTTGCCATCGCTATTTTAATAAGCTCTATATTTACCCCTTCTACTCTCCCCCCACCGAAAAAAAATTCAAGTCAGACATGGAAAAAGCTATTTAGAACGTTTTCTTGTATTTGGGTTGAAAAGTGCAAGGAAAAAAAGAAAAAGAGAAAACTGTGAGATCACGTTCCAGAAATATTTTGGAAATCCACAGGCTTAATGAGAGAAAAATAAATGCATGAATGTTGTCACTAGCAAGTCATCTGGAACACACAAGGGAAAATGCTTTTAAAAATCTTTAAAGTAAATGCTCATGCAAAGACACAGATAGTCAACACTTGAGGCAAAAGGTGTTTAATTAGAGTGGGAAAAGTCTTTGTTCTAAGTAATTAAAGGTAAAATTCCAGAGTAGATGAGAGAAATCCAAAATCCTTAAACGTTTGACAGCTTTAGAGAGAAATCTGCGAGGGTTCAGAGACAGACCCACACAGGGAGCGGCAGAGGATGAGGCCAGATTGCTGCTTATGCAGCTCTCCTGAGGCATTGCAAGGGCTGAGAAGCAGGTCCCTGCCCGTGCAGGGTGATTCTAAGCACCTCGACAGGCAGACAGCCATCCCCTTCAACCACGGAGTAGAAGAAGCATCCTGTTAACCAGGGAGCTGCCTGGAATTAGTCCGTAGGTGGTTCTGTGCAGAGGCGTACAGAGAGCAATATAGGCTGGACGGGATCTGGGGGTCACTGGGTCCATCCACCCAGCTCAGAACAGGGCCGGTTTAAATCAGGTACCCGGCATCTTGCTGAGTTCTTGTCCTGCTCAGGAGGCTGGGGGTCTCCCTCCTTTTTCATGCTGGTTGTAGGGTCTTCTCCTTAGCTAAATATTTAGCAGGATGAGGATTTACCCTTTAAAACAAGGCTGTGCTGGCGATGGCCAGTTTTGCAGAATGACCTGTCAGCTAAAGCATGCACCCAGGAAACAGGATTTGGGATCGAGACGAATGACATTGCCCAGGACATGCTGTAATCCCCAATCTATGCCACAGTCTGAGAAAGAGGGAAACATTTCTTCCTGCTAGTAGAGCTGGCCTGTAGGCACCTGGGTGGCCAGTCGTGGGGCTCAGACAAGAGGTTAGGGCAACATGCCATGCAGTAGGACACCTAAACTTTGGTCCTTACTCTCAGAGCTGCTAACGGATTTTATATGAGACAGCATCTTCTTTATATAGGACACAAATAATCCTGGCAATACAAGCGATACAGACAAAGGAACGATAAATTCATGGATCCTCATGAAATGGAGATGTTGAGGTATCAGTACTGCCTGTGCTGAAACATCTCTGGACATGCTCAGAAACAGGACTGCACATGGAGGAAGTAACAAATCTAAGACTGATTAACCAAAACCTTCACTCAGAGGCTGATAGAGTGACTATGGGCACCACAGTTTTGGAATTTGGCACCTACATATTTCTGGAGGTCTAACTGTAAAGATAGACACACTTCAGTGACTGTTTTACATGACAAAAGATTTTACGTGATAGAGCTCAATCTCCTACATGAAAGAAAACTGGAAAAATCCTCAGTGCGCCATGAACTGAAAATGTTCCTTTTTATTTTATTTGTTCTGGGTACAACAAAATCAGGTATTAGTCATGTAATCTTCCCATTCCAATTGTTTTCAACAAAATCTTGCAACAAGCTTTGCTGTATGAGAGTCATGACTAAGCTTTGAATAATTTGGATTCTACTACAATTTTTAATAGCATTTTCCAGTTTAGTGCTTCCTCCTTTCTCTGTTAATGGTTGCCATTATAAGATTATAAGAAGATTTCCCAGCAAGAGGATTTCTTACCACCCAGAGCTTTTCTATGGAGACACTGTTTTTTGAATTATACTTATGACACAATTATACCGCTACCAAGTGTACTGCATTTCTCTTCATTAACAAGCTCACAGATGTTTACTGAAATTAATTTAATTGAATTTATGCATATACAAGAGGACACTGTCAAAAAAGCTGTATCTTTTCTCAGTGCTGGGCAAGACCAAAGAGCTTTAAGCTTACAGTCCAACTTCTGACTAGCCTGTCAGAATGGACTCACAATCATCTGCACAAAAGCCTAAACCATTTCCTAGCTACATATTTAAAAAGGGCTTGCCACCAGTGGAAGTGTGATTCCACCTAGGATTACGCACAGTGAGCTAATCATCTAAGGCAGATATCAAACAGTATAAAAAATAGGCAGATGATGACCGGGAATCTTTCCTTCCTGGTGGAATAGGAGAGAAACAGAAGAGTTAATTTATACTTCAGCAAACAGAAAGTCAGCTCGCTGCTCTCAGAAGAATAAGATAAATGCTGAGTCTTTATTAAAGGTGATGCAGCGATATTTCTGATCCCCAGGAAAGAGTTAAAACTGCCCAGTAGTTGCTGAAGTAGTTGCCTGTTGTCAAAATCACTAACTGGCTAATTAAAGTTTATTCTGAATAAGAAGCCCTCATATTTTAATGGATGAGTATATGAAATTTTAACTATCTGTCACACTAACTTTTCTGGTCATTTAATTAGAAAGAAGATGCTCAGGAGAGCCATTAATGTTTTTAATTCCTGGGGACAGGCCTCAAAAGGAGCTCAGCTTCGAATGAGGGATTTACACAGCTTAATTCTGAAACTTGTCTTGTGAAGAACACTGTTTATAAGTCACCAGACTCTGAAAGGACCTTGCATTGCACAGGTGCCCTGATTTTCTGCACCGTAGTACATGCCTAACATGTCCTGCGTACAAACAGCAGTGTCCTGCCCAGGCCTGCTGTGTTAAACACAGGCAAGGTTCTTTGGGAAAGTAAGATTCTTTTTTTGTTGTTGTTTGTTTTCTGGTGGGTTTTTTTTTTTAATTAACTATATCAATGCACTCTCTCTCTCTATGTGTCTACATATTTTCTTATTTTCTTGTTGCCTGAGTCAGACAGCTCCAGACTCAGTATTTTGGTTTCTAGGGTCTCATTCAATGACCCAACTGCCTCTGCCCTGGGTACGGCCTTTTTTGGGGGCCCCTATAGTGGCAGAGCACCCCAGTGCCTGTGACTCTTTTGGCTTTGGGCCTTATGCAAAAAGCAGCTTTGTCCTTTTACTTGTGCCCCTGTGAAAGTCATGGAAGTGTTTATAAGAAAATGTTTTCTCTTCCACTTGTGATAGAGCCTCAGAAGCTCAGCTGAAATTGCCTGGATGTTCTAAACTTATAAGCATCATCCCACCAGAGATGTGTTCTTGAATGTTAAATTTAGGCTAATTGGAGGCATATCCTTTAATTTAGCAAGCTGAGGTTACTAATACAGATCAAGAGCTAAAAATTAACAGTGGAGCTGATGTATGCTAAATGCCTAAGTGATATCTTAACCTATAATTATACAAGTTCTGTTAATAGTGAATAATTCAAATCTTCAGGGATTTCAATAGTCTAATGGGCTATAGTTTTTTTCCAATTTACATTATGGTTGCTAGGTTTCATTAAAATGAGAAAAAGGCGGTACAGCATAGCAGAAGAAAATTGGTGTTTGAAGTTATCACCCAGGAATCAAAATATGAAATTTAAATTAGAAGGTGTCCGAGCAACACAATGACACCAAAGCCGAGCGCTGATAATGAAAGTAGGAAGAGAGTGAGTTTGCAGAGAGGATGAAAGGAAGACGGCACTACTAGCAACGCGCTCCGTAACGACACCTGAAACACTGCACTACTGTAGCATGTAAGGAGCCCAAAACATATTGCAAACCTCAATTAAGCCTTGCTACATCCTTCTGAGTTATTTAAATTTTGTTATCGCTGATTTGCAGATGGCAGGCTGAGGCATGATAAAGCGCATGGCTTATCTGAAGTCATGGGATGACTCAGTAGGATGCCAGAGCAGCAGCTCAGGGCTGCAGCCTCCCCGCTAGCCGGGTACAGCCACCTCACTGCTCCAGGAGGCTGTTCAGCCAGTCCCCCTCCACACTTTACCACTGCCCCTGTCATCCCCATACCGCCGTCCTTCGTCTTCTCAGCTGAGCTGAGACGCGTGCGTTTGGGAGATGTGCTGCACACCAGATTGCTCAAAGCACCACGGGTTAAAGCTAGTGCTTTCCAGAGAGACAGAGGAGTTTGTTAGTCATCCGAATCACTGCCAACTTCTGGCTTGCACTGCAGCCCCACAAACACCCCAGCAGGACTGCAGGGACAGCAGGTCACAGCGGGGAGGGACAGCAGGAGCCGGGAGAGCCTACCTTAAACCAGCGCTGCCACCTCTGAGAAAGCACTGTGTATCCAGCCCCGGCCACGTGTGTTTCCACAGACCCGGGGGAACACCAGCGTACGCCCCCCCAAACCCACTTAGGACAGCTAATGGTCTCCTCTTAGCCCAGCCCACCCAGGGTTTCAGAGTAAGTCTAGGTTTTGCTGACTCCAGGCTTAAATCTGTCGTTGTCACCCATCGCTACCAGTCAGAGTGATGGGGTCTCTCCCAGCTCCTGCTCTTCTGAGCCATACTGTCTGCAGGTGAACTATTTTTGGAACAACGAGGATAAATGAGATTACTTGATAGATAACAAAAATACCACAGAAGTTAATAGGAAGGAGCAGCATGTGTTACCATTTAGTAGAAGTCAAGGTGTCTGACACATTTTGATATCTAAATTTGACTTTAAATTTCTTTTTAATTCTTCTGGAGTGTACTTTACATACAGAGTATCTGCTTCTCATGAGCAGAGTAACAACTAAAATAAATGTTCTTTTGTACCTAAAGATTAGCTATTTCCTCAATGTTTTGTTAGTGATTCATGTTACTTTATGTAAATTCAGCCTCAAATTCCTCACTTGTATATCAGTTCAGTTTTTGAATCTAAATTAAGTATCACAATATCTCTAAAAAGGCAGAAAATACTGTTGGCTTTGTTTGTTTGTTTCAGTTTAAAGACCTTGAAGCACTGCAGTTTCCACATCAGTGAATGAGCCACAAGATGAAGATTTAGAACTAAATAGTTCTTTCTTTATAAAACAGGTTTTCCCAACAGCTCCTTTTTATTTGTTCTGAATCAAAGTAGCCTCTTACATCTCACTCTGAAATACATGTACCCATTTTGTAACATATTGCTAAATATCTCTGATTTACATAAGAAGCAACAGCAAAACTCCACGTACATTGTGTTAGTTAAATTATTATTATTATGTAATTGCATAATGGAGAAATAGCAAATTCAAACTCTTAAAATGCTGATCATGAAGTATGTTAAATTATAGCATTGCCTCAACTGCAGGGCAGGTGTGCTGAGCGGCACACCCTCCGCCACGCAGACAGGGGGACAAACCAGAGCACAACGCGGCTTCTCTCCTGGAAACCCAAGGAAACCGACAGCTAAGGAGATGTTTTGGACCCCTGCTGTCTCCTGCAACCAGGACATGCTTCGGGGTACACAGCTGTGGGACTTTGAAGCTGAACCTAGTGATTCACAGTAAATATGCAGTGCCCCGAGCCATCCAGAAAACGGACATGCTTTTGCGGGCAGGTTCACTCTGAAATGGCAAGGAAAAAGAAATCCTTCCCAAGCCTATTTTTGCCTGCAGCAGAGGGCGAGGAGTGAGCAGTTTGGATTTGGCTCAGGAAGACGTGCTGCAGCCGTCAGTGACCACGAGGCCCGAAGCCCCCTGAGCCTCGCTCTTCAGGCTATGAGTAATATTCAGCAAACCGCAGCAGCCTCCCAGCAGTCCAGCAGAACGGCATACCTATCAGAGTCGTGTGATGTAATTACTCAGTGGTTGAAAACCACTTTCAGATTGGTAGAAAAGAGATGCCTTGTTACTGCAGAGTTATGTTAAGCAACACCACCACCAATCAATAAAAATCACCAAATAATTAAGGATCTTCAGACACTTAACACTCGTTGCAACTGCCATTAGCAAGAGGTTTGAGCGCTGCTCACAAATCTCTCCAGCATATTATAAATTCCCCATAGAGCACTCGGATGTCCCAGCTCTGGCGGTGCAGGCTGCATACGCCGCAATCCCGCCCCTGTGCTATTAACAGTAATGGTTTCACGTTTAAAAATCGTGTCCTGGGAATATGGCTGAGGACACAGCACGCTGGAGAGGCATCAGCACGAAGAGAGACATGCGGATGGTCAGAGCATTCAGGAGACTAGACCGTGACTCACTGCATAACCCGAAGGAACTCATTTACTCTCCTGTCTTTAGAGTAACCCTCTGTGAGAAATGTCTATCAAAATTTAATTAGTTTGTGGACTGTTATGTACTCTGATTAGTAATACTTAGAGAGCACTTGGAGATCCCTGGATAAAGGCTGGTTTTTTTGTAAGTCTATTTTTACTACCTTCATAGCTTTCATTTCTTGGGTCCCTGAGTTTAACGGAGTTGTTTCTAAACGCTCTGCACATTTTGTGCAACTCTGGCTGCTAGTGTCAAATAGCATATTCACAGGGCATAAACCATCTGGTTTCTCTGAAACTAAATATTCCCGTGTTTACTTAGGAAAATGGATGCAGACACTTTCACTTCTCGCAGCTGTTCCTTCCTGGGAAACGGGATGAGAGGAACATTTTTCTCTCCAAAGCAGAGGAATAGTAAGCTTGATTGATGTTCCCCAAACTGCAGATCCTGCAGGCCCAAATTATTTGCCTTGTTTTGCTTCAGAAGTCCTTCCCCCTTCCTCGCCTGGGGAATAACGCCACAGCAGGTGCTGTGTATTTCTGAGAGTTTGTGGGCAGCAGGACAGGCTGCCAGGGGAACCGAGACTGTGTCATATGCTAATAAATATAACGAAAAAAAAACCAAAGCTCCTCACACTTTTAAATAGTTCTGACACCAGGAGATGAAGTAATCTGTGGTACCTGCGCCTCACCTTGTCCTTGTTCTGCGTGTGGCTCCTGGGAGGCTCCCTCTGGCCTCGGAGGCAGCGCTGGCCTTGCCCAGGCTCTGACCCAGTGAGGAGCTGTCGGCATGGGGAGCTGCTCTTCTCAAAGCAAGACTTTCAGGTCACACTTACTGGACTGAAATGTCTATTATTTTTTTCTTTTTTAACTGCTTCACCACTGGTTCTTGACATCAACAATCTGCTTGCTTGTTTTAATTCCAGAGAAAGTAAAGGAAGATCTAGACCTGACCTGCCTTTTAAGTATGCATAAAAGGCAATGAGGATGTACTACATTGACAGGAATCTTGGGTCAGTATTAATCCACAAAAAAATCCTGATCTCCAAATAATACTATTACTAAAGCTTTGATGATTATAGAAAACACATTTATGTATCAACCAAAGATCTCATCGTGTGTTTCAAATATTTCAGTTGTGTCTCTTCACCCCCTGGAAAGTTTCACATATGTTATTATTTGCACTTTATAAATGTGGGAATTAAAATTGAGAGCTCACCAAAGTTGCCCGGGTAATGATGAGCAAAGGTATGACAAGAATCTGGGAAGGCTGACTCTGACTTATCTATTAGCTCCTTGAAGTGGAAAGAGTAAATGTAAAATGTATGTAGAATATTTATGGTGTTACTTTAATACTAGCCTGCCTCCTTGGTTGGATTACTATTTAACTATTTCTACAAACTATAGCAGCTACATCAAGACAGATGGACCAGGTCTATCGCTGAATGATTGGGGTGTTCACCGGACCCAGATCCAGACTCAAGTCCCGGCCCCAGTGGACATTTAATTATTTCTACGAAGTGTTGCAGTTCTAAACAGTGATACCAAGAGACCTGCTTTGGGTGCTGCAGTTCGGAGAAGTTTTTCACATCGTAGGTACATGCCTCCGAACCCAAATCACTGGCTGTTTTGGGACTGTCCTCCTTCTTCTCTAGTTATTCAGGAAAGCTGGGAAAGCCTTGGTTTTCCCTCAGCATAGAAAAGTATTGTCTTGGGGTGGTTTTTTAAATCTTAAGAGGATATAACGAAACCTACTATTTACCCGCTTTAGTGCGAAGAAACAAAAAGGGTCATCAAGTGTTAGTGAGTGAGATCTGTTTGGTTTTCTGTCTCTGAATCTAAACTTTTGGGACAAAATAGTGATAATTTATCTGCAGTCTTTGCATATTTTGAGATTACCTTGATACTTCTGACTAAAGAAACAGAACAGTTGTAAACAAACTACCCTAAGAAAATACATTGCCGATTTGGCTCACTAATTTCTCTTTCAAGTCCAAAACTGAAGAAGGCCACTGAGGAGGCAGTGGTGCTTCAGCTGTCACCGCCCAGGGAGAATATGCTCCTAATTACATGCTGGAAAACGAACCACA